>QANY01011764.1:309875-538992 GCA_003255025.1 Datisca glomerata | reverse complement strand
GAGAGAGAGAGAGAGAGAGAGAGAGAGAGGAGTTGAGTGAGGAAAATTTAAGAGGAGAAGGGGAGCTTAAATAAGGGGAATAAATGGAATTAAAAAAGACTGAGATCTCATTACAAAAGATTGGTACATGATTCAATTACAGTTAGCGTACGGTAGTTTGGGAGTTAAAGAAATATGAATATCTTTGCCTTTGTGTGAAATTGTGCAGAAATTTTCATATTCTTATTAAATGCCAATTTTATTTTATCACTTTGCTTGACAAATAAGGAATAAAAACATTTTGCTAAAAGAATAAGGGCTGAAATGTTGGAATACAAAGAAAAAGTGGCACTAAAAATGAAGAATTTCTATGGTACTAGTTAAGAGTATGTGCGTTGCACGTGTAGAAGCAGCCGACATAGATAATGTGTACAAAAATATATATAAAACTATACAAAAATTGTTTGATCAACTTCTGATTTTTTATGTCAAATATTAAGAATTCAAGTTCTTAAATTAGATGGTGTTGTTAGAGAGAGTTAATAAACTTTTTTCATTTAATATTTTAGTTTGTCGAATTCATACATCCTGTAATTTGTTGTTAATAATCTGGTGAAGTTAACTCTACTTGGGTTCTTTGTCATATTTTGTTTAATGTGATTCTTTCTTATGTCTTTTATCTGGTACTAATGGACTCTTGTTAGCTAGTTTTTCTGTTGATGTTTTATTGTTGGGTTTTATTCCTCTTTTGTGTGAAATACTTCAAATATGCAAGTTACAATATACAATATTGTAGGTATCTCAAAAGTGTGTGAAATACTTCAAATATGTAGTGAATGTACCCTAATTTATTATAGGTAAGTACCTCAAGTTAATATGTATGAGAAAACTCCAAGAAATATTGGTACTGATATCACATAATGACCATTGAAGATGATAATTTACATAAGAAGCTGGTCTTGACTGAATTTGCAGAAGCCGATTTAGACTCGAGAGGTAAATCCAAAGGATATGGGTATTTAGTTGGTTCCCGCGAGCAAAAAATGAAATTGTGATAAACAAGTAATTTACGTAAAAAAAAAAATTGTATATATACCTCTTATGTGTCTTAGTGTCATTTTTGTTACATCATAATAATATAAAATAGGTAAAAATACACAAACAACTCCTGAGTTTTACCTAAAAAACATAAACACATCATGTACTTTCAAAAAAAACAAATATACTTAATCTATTGCAAATAGTTTGATTTTAAAATGAAATGACCAAAATAACCTTAGATCTTGACACGTACCAGAGACTCGTGCACCTGTTCCTGAGTTTGTTCTCCATTTATTTGGGTTATATAAAAAGGTTGGGTTTGATACAACCTGAAATGTTTGGGTTTGATATAATTCTACACTCGTTAGCAAAAGTGTTGATCAAGGACATTTTTGATATTTAAAAAAAATTAAAGCCGTTAGTAAGAAAATTAAAGTTTTTGAGTTTTTTGTTTACAAAATAAAATGCCAATGGATGTATGTATCTTTTCTAAAACTACAGTAGTATCCGTGTCTTTTAATCAAACCTCATAGAGTGTTCATGTACTTTTCCCTATAAAATATCATGATAAAATAGAGAAAATATGAATAAAGAAGTAAAATATGGTAAAAAAACTTATGTATAAATTTACGCTTTCTTATAATAATATCACGTGTTTTGTCACATTATATTAGTATAAAATATCTAGTCGTAATAAAACTTGTAAAATTTTATATGTGGCTTTTTTTACATATATATTTTTTCGTCATAAAAACTTAAATTAGTAGACTTCTATATGTATAATATTAGAAATTAATATTACAACAAACATATAAAATAATATCGAGTAACTCTAGTATGGAAATTCTCTACTATTCACCGACACTTTTCCGATCAAAATTAAGTGTCGGCATTTTTGTTCTGAAAGTCTCCTTTAATTTTTATTTTTTATTATTTTCCTTTCCAATTTTCTAAATAAAGAGAATGTACACATTACCTGATTTGGCATGCTGCCCACCTAATAAAAATGTGTAACAAATTTTATAAAGTAATGAATTAATTCTGTGTCGAAATTCTACTGTTTTTAATACTTCGGGCTCGTTGAACAAAGATTTGCAAACAAAAATTACAAAAATTAAAAAACTTAAACAAGTATATTTTTTATATCGGTATAGTGCGTAATCAAATACATTTTGATATTCATGTGTTTTCACATATACGAAGATTAAGAAAGTTTCAAGGCTCTAATCATGTTCTCTATATTCTGTTTTTTTTTTTCAAATCTCACTTAAACGAGTCGAAAGTGCTAAACAATAGAATTTCAAAGTATACAATCAAGGCATTGGGAATTACATTTCTCCAAAACCAATCATCCCCAACAAATGTAAATCTATTATATTAAAAATATATTAGTTTTACGTATGAAATGATAAAATTCTCCGTCGACTCGTCTTAACTTCTCTTCTCTAACCCAAAAGATATAAAAAAAATTTGGTTTCCACGTAAATTGGAAGATTCAGATTTAAATGTAAAAAATTAGTTCACGGTTTTCAAAATTTTTTTAATATTACATGACATTTGAACCGAATCGATTTAAAATTTAATCATTTTAAACTTTTCTATCATGAAAACATAATATAAATGAATCGTCCGTCATTTTTAATACAAAACAGATGTCAATATAATTTAAATAAATCTAATCAACGTTGCATGTTGAGGAAGAATGTGATGTAGTATAAGATAATAAACCAGTAGGCAAAATAATATAAGTGATGATTTTCAAATCAACGCTAATGGGCACTTTTCCTTTACCTTGGGGCCGTACCATCATCAGAGTGCTGACATGGACATGTTTTATCCAGTGAAGGCACGTTCTCTCATGTGGGCTTTGTCCCCTTTGATTAAAAGTGAATTTTTTTTCTAAAGTAAAATATTATATTATAAATAAATATTAACGAATCTAATAATTCTTTAACAATGCTAACTATATTTTTAAATTTTCACTAACTTTTAGTTTTCTTAAAAAAATTACCTTGATTTTTCTAATATCTCAAAAAAATAGAAATGTTGAAAAACGCCTAGGACCAATTTCATTTGTATTGTTTTTAATATACTACTTTTTTTTAATTTTGGTCAATTAGTACAAAATAAGTACTACCCTAAAAACGTTATTTATGCAAATTTATTTTTTTAATTCATTATATTTTGAACTTCTATCTAGTACATAAAATAAATAACTAACAAAATAATAAAAATCTCAAATTTCCATAAAACTTTCACTATTCTTTTTCATAAAACATATTCACCACTTAAACGGCCCATCAACCTGAAATCATTTATTTCCTTGTGAAAAGAGTAATGTACGGTTAAATTTTGCATTTCGTACTTAAAAATATACACCAAATCACCTATTTTCTGCACGGTTTTTTTTCTTTTTATTATATTTTCTTGATTAATTTTTTTTGGTCAATTTAATAAGTTGGAGGTGGATAAGATCACGTTGTACTATCATTAGCATCATGATTATTTGCTTACCTAAATTTACTCCTCGTTTTCCGTTAATTAACTATAATGCATTCTTAAATCATTGTTATGTTTGACATTATTGTTTTTATTTTAAAATATAAAATTCTTATTTTAAATGTAAATTTCTCAACAAATTAAATATCCTATTAACTTTACGTGGGAGTGTTTTAGGAAGTGTTACTGAATTTTCATTGCATAGTATTAGAAATCCACAATTTTTTTTTAATAAAATACAAATTTATAAAAAAAAACATATGGAACAGATTTTTTATGAAAGTTATTTTGATAAACACCCTTCGGTTTTTTAGAGTGTTGCTTTCCGTATTAGTAATTAGGACATTTAATTTTATTGTGAATAATTCTAAAGCGTTCAAGTAATTAATCAAATTTTAAGTGATCATATGATGTTGCAATCGTTTATAGATTTGTGTTTGATAACTCATTAGAATGATTTGATAAAGTAACTTACAAATGATTACTACGTTACTTGAACACTTCAAACTTAATCAATTACTTATTGATATTGATATAATAAATTCTATCTGAAACATTATATCTAATTAACTTATAATTATTCTCGAACATTAATTTTAGGGGGGAAATCGTACAGAAAATTTGTGGGGCATGTGTCAGAAGAAATCTAAGATATAGTTATAGCAGGCAAAAGTGAATAAATTTAAAGTTACTGTTATAGTTGTTTGTTTGCATTAATTATAACTTGAGCTCTTGCGTGAACAATGAACAATATTTCTTCATTCTATTACTCATTTATTCTAACCCATATCTCTTCATTTAATGTTGTGCAGTGAAAATGTATGAAGTGTGTTCCTTTTGATCACATGAATTTATCTTTACAAATTCTTTATTTTTTTATCACAAAAAAACATGTTGATTATTAACATTTTTTTAACTAATTGGGAAATTAAGGTAAGGCGATACTACTCGTAGTCAAGTTTCATGTGTGTCAGTGTCATCGTGTTTGTGACTCGTCAAATTTTATTATACATGTATGTAGCTCGTATATTTTGAACAAAATACTTTGTTATACTTGTTTATTTATATTTCTAGTTTTCATTTGGTTTTAATGTATTATTTATCACAATTTTTATTGGGCTTTACTTATATATCTGTGCAAGTGGAATAATTTCATAATACGGAGTTGTGACAAATGAAGATAAAAACTTTTCTACAACGATTCTAAAAATTACACCAAACGATATTCAAAAGAATAAAATGAGAACACAAATGAAATTTAGAGCTTAGTATTTAACTAAAACTAAATTTATATTTTTTTAATTCCCTTTTTTCCAATCACATGTTGGATGAAGTCCCCGGAAATTCCCCCAAAATTCCCGGCTAGGTTTATGCAAACCTTGTGATTGGTAGAAATTATTTAAAATATGTAGGGAGTGCCAACAAAAAATTAGATATTTTTTGCTTTAAGTTATTATAAGGTAATAGTCAAAGCTATAATCGTGAACCTACATCTTCTTTTGTCACTCCTAGAACATAAGTAATTCTCTATATTGCTTGCTTTCTTTGATATGTTACAATTCTAATTCTAGTGGCAAAATAAAATATTTTGCTTTCTTTGAGATGAAAATTTTAAATTGACAATTTAAACAAGAGTCTTCAAATTATTTTGTTGGTTTTGTTTGTGAAAAATACACACACATATATATATGGTATCAGACCCGCATGGTATAATGAGTGTCTAAAATGTATGTGATGGTACCTAAAATATGTAGAACAGTGAGTTACCAACTACATTTTAGATACTCGCATGATAGTACTATAACATATGTTATATGTACTTCAAATGTGTTGTCAATATCACATTATTCAATATATTTTAGATATATAAAATACCATACTAGCTGATACCATAAACTTTGTCAGTAAAAAGGACCTGAACTATGAGATAATCTCAATTGTGGTCGTGAATTTTGTTGGATGGGTTGTATAGTTAAAAGACCACTCATTCCCTTAAGAGCCACATGCATGTCGTTGAATATTGTGAGGTACGTACGGTCCGTCATTTATGCATGCACATGGCCATTGCTTATAGCTACGTACGTATGATTTTTTTGGTAATTGTTTTAGTGCTATTTTTCTATTTATTCATTATATGGAAAAAGTCAATCACACTTATATGTTGAATCAAGTTTGTCGATGATTTAAATCTAATTAACCCATTTAGCCAGAACCATAAAATCATGCAAGTTGTTGAGGAAATAAATCTCACAGTCGGCTAATAATATGTTCATGAGCTAGCTTTAGGTATGATTTAGGTCAAAAGATTTTAACATAATATCATATTCAACTGAAGCACGAGTGAGTTCATACTATTTATTTACGTGACACGGATTAGGTAGAAGATCGGTCTGGAGTGAGTTCATACTATTTATTCACGTGACACGGATTAGGTAGAAGATCGGCCTGCACGTGACCGTCTGTCAAAGAGGAATAATCACACATCAGGTAAGAAATATCTTGAGCTAAGTATATAGACTTGATGCAACCTTCAATAAATAATATAACTTTTGGTATGAGTTAGACCCAAGACTTTGACAATTATATCATAGCCAAGTTAAATACAAGTGAGTCTATACTGCCTTTCCACGTGACAAAGGACCACGCAAAAGATCGGCACGCACGTGACAAATGATCTTGAGGAGATAACTCACATCAGTTGAGAATATAATAATATAAGTTTGGAGTAACTCTCAACTCATAAATTAGTTTTTGAAAATGAGTCAGGTCCCGAGAACTTAAGTTTTAAGTTAGTCGTTATTTAATTCTTTATATTATTGCATATTTTCTTAATTAATTTTTATGGATTAATTTCACATTAATAAATAACTAATTAGAAAATGCACTTCTCTCACCTCTTACTTAGGTTAATGGGAGAGTTTAATTTCATGACTAACATTCACATTAAAAATGTGATTAGAAAATGTCATGTGCTTCATCCTTTACATGATGCATTTACTTACGTTTCAAGAATTTCTTTGTTCGAGTAATATTATATATCATCCTGATGTTTAATATTATCTGTAATAACATATACGTGGTATACGTATCATATATACATTCATGTCATTATCAAAAATCTACTTTTGTCCTTTATTTGTTGGAATTTTTTGTGTGACATGGGATGACATACAAAACTCATGATAGTGATAATCATATGATGCTATATTCACTTTTGTGGCTATGTGCCTAATATTCATTTGTACGAACCATGTTTAGAATAAATGTTCAAGTCATATGTACCACAGGATTTATAATAAGGCTCAATCCCTAGCAAAATAGAAATGCTAATGAGCACAAAAATGTCATCTTTCTCAAATATGTCATTTTCTAGGGGTTATTTAAAATTGATCTAAATGTATAAGTAGAACCTCCTATAATGAAAAGAAGTTAATGATCATCAATTATCTAAACTTTGCTCCATTAAAAACAGGATATCATAATAAATCAAATTTAACGTACAGTCATGATCTTTCATTACTTCAATAATTAATGATTTTAATTAATTAACAATCTTTTAATGATTGGATCATGTGCTTTTGCTGTTGGTAAGATCTGGAATATTATTAATATCAGAAAATAGCTATTAGCTACACACCACTCATTTTGTTTTATCAGCTATTAATTAAGTTGAAACTAAAGTCAATTCACACACAAAAAATTGAAATTTAAAAATCCAATTTGCAGCATCAATCATGTGATTCCTTTTCCATTTTCTCTTTCAATTAAAAAAATACAATTTAGTATGCATAAAAATTTCAATTTAAATACTTGTTTACATATTTTCCTCTATAGAGTCACTTAGTTCGTTCGATTTAAAATTCTCTAATTTAATTTTGACAATTTAAATTCTCTGACTTAATTTTGACGATCTAAATTTTAGATCATGTCAAATCAAAAATAAGAATTACGAAAGTATTTTTTCATTTGATTTTGACTAATCATGTGCTACGTACGTTGCACATGATATAATAGTTTAATACGTATATATTTTTTATGTAATGGTTCAATACTATTTGTAGTATATGAAAATATTAAACTTGTGATTATGCCACCAAAATTCGATTGCCTGATTTTTTTCATATTAAAATACGTGGATATGAGAATAAATATAAAATATTTTCTTTTGTGAAATATGAAAAGACTCAGAAATAAAAAAAATCAAAGTTAACTAATTAATAAACATAATAACTTTAAAAGGATCTTAATTTATTATTAATTAATCAAAATTAACAATTAATATATCAAAAAGAATAATTAAAAATATTTTTATTTAATTTTATTAAGTGAACCCATTAAATGTATGTCTAAGTATATGTGCCATTAATCATATTTAAATGTATCAAATAATAAATGGTAGCGTTAGAATAGTAAATAGTTCAGATAAAATCATCCATGAAATATTTAATTCTCATGTGACTTTTAATGTATTATTATTCAAGATAGGAGTAATTTTTAACCTATAATATATGATCTATATTTGTTGAACTTGTTTAATAATTTTAATCTACTCATTTTCACAACTTACTAATAGTGATACGTCAATCTTTTTAAAGTTAGTATAGCTATTCAAACCAAAACCTTAAGTATTCCATTAAGTTTTTAAAATTAAAAATTTTAATCCAAATGTGTAATAAAAATAATGTAAATTTAATTTAAGATGACTTATTAAGAGTAGTTAATTAATAATATTGTGGATGTTTATGAGAAATAAATACTTAAAATTTACTATTGGGTTAATATTTTAATGGTCATTCAAAAAAATCAAGGATTCATGGTAAGATAAAATGGTCGAGAAATGATTCTCATTATCTTGCCACTTTTAATAGAAGTAATGATCATAAATATGCCAAGTTGAAAAAAATCATAAAAAATAGCCACCAGTATGAAAAACATAAAAATATGGTCATTGCATGGGACCCAAAGTTAAAAAATCACGTGAAAAAAAATCATGTAACACACGAAAAACTACTACAGTCGGTCAAAGTTTATATAATATGTACTGAATATATAAAATATATTGTAAAAATATTTTATATATACGATACATATTATATAAACTTTCGAAACTTTACAACTAATTTCGCTGGGCGAGCAGGGGTCCATGTTTTGGCCCATAATTTTTTTTTTGAGATTTTAGGGTGGCTAGTTTTTATTTTTCTTTCATCCTTGATTATTTTTTTCTTAAAGTGGCATAATCTTGATGTTCTCCCATTTTAATAGATTATTATTATGGATTATAGATTTGGATTGTCAAAAACCGATGGTATTATTCGGATATAGATAAAAAATGCTCCTATTAAACATGGCGTGAATTATCAAAGATGGCATGAATTATGATGTGCGGTTGATCTTGCACCTATTAAACACGGCGTGAATTATCAAAGATGCCATGAATTATGATGTGTAGTCGATCTTGAGTGTGGTGTCGACAGGAATAAGAGTCTCTCTTATGCGAGTAACTCCCATTTTCTTTGGAAGTCCATCACTTTTCTCTCTCAGCCATAGCCCATTCCTTGTCATGTGGGCTCATATCCTAGGTCAAAATTTCCTTTATTGTTCAAGGCATTAAACGGACATGGAGATGATTTGGGGCCTTTCTTGCGCTGTATCCAGGAATGTTAGTTCATGTGCCATTTAGGACTTGTTTGGTAATTCATACTACAGTATTAAAAGCAGGATAATGTTATTTTAGTACTATCTAACGTTTGTAAAAAATATAGAGTCCTTACTAGCTAATACGGTGGGACTCTTTACTCTCACCCACATGAGATAATTTAGTCTCATTCTTTTAGGAGGATTACAAGGGACTAAGAAAAACAAAGTTGAAGACTCATGAAGACTAGGGGGTTTAACATTGTCTCGAATCGAAAATGATCGGTTCAGTCGGTTCTTTATATGTATTTAATTCAGTTCGGTTCAGAAAAATGAGAGAACCGAAGTTTCGGTTCGATTTAGAAATTTGATGGTTTTTGAACCGACCGAAACATTAAATTTATATTATCTTTTCTATTTTTTATATATAATTTCTTATAAAATTGAACCGAACCGAACCAAAATAAAATTTTATTTTATATTATTTTCAATAATATCGTTTAAAAATTATTAAAATTTTATATTGAATTAATAATACAGGACCGAAGAAATGAACTGAATAAAACTGAAACTCACGATTGGTTCAGTTAGGTTCAATTAGCATGAATGGTTTGGTTCGGTTCGCTTTCATCGTCGAACCGAAGTTTCTGTTCGGTTCGATTTTTCGTCAAAAAACTGACCGAACCAAACTATGAACATCCCTAATAATGAAGACTAGCAACCACATAAAGCTATGTTCCTTCCGGTGAAGCTTTGTTCCTACCGGTGAAGTTTTGTTTCTGCCAGTGAAGCTTCGTTCCCGTTGGTGAAGTTTCGTTCCCACCGGTGAAGCTTTGTTCCTACAAGAGCAGCATTTCCCTATTTCATCTCTCTGTTTTTCTCCTTCTCTATCTTTTATTTCAATTTTCTCTTTGTCTTATCCAATCCTTCCAACCCAACAATGGAAATCACAGAAGTTATTGGGGTTTCTTGCATTTTTATCTGAAGAGAAATTTCCTTTGGCTGTTGATCTTCGTTTGGCTGTGTTATTGTGCAACTGTTGAGTTTTTTTTTCTTTTCCCATGTGTTATTGATTGTTTGAATTGTGTTTGCATCAATCACTTTTCCATGTAACTTTTTTAGTATATTAATTATTTTTATAATTGAATGAATTAGTTTAAATTTACTATTATGTAGCATGAATTAGATGATTTATTTTATAGTTGAAAGTGTAAAATAACATGTTAATGAGTTTCAAATATGCTTTTGCGGATCAAATCATGACAAACAATTTTACAATTCAGTACTATAATGTGCTAAACATTGTATAAGTGTTATAATTTTTTAACTAATACAACACCAAACGCTGGATAATATTGTTTAATCCAGTACAATACAGTCCGACAGATTTAGTACAGTAATATCCAGTACCATTCTGACTGTCAAACGAGCCCTTAATGTTTAAGTATTTGCATCAAATAGGCAAGTTTTGAAAGCTAATTTAAGAAATAACAATCTTTTTTAATTTTCAGTTAAATAGGCAATTTTTCTTGCCATGTCATCAACCATTTATTGATGAAATTATAATTTGATGATTTTAACTTTGAATATACATATTTTGTAATTTGATTTGGTAGGTCCTTTTAATTAATTGAAAATCTGATAATCAATGATTTCTAATTCAAATGTTATTTCATTGATTTTTTTAATTAAATTAGGGGATAATTAATGATTGATTATATTTTCTTTAATATCAGATAAAGTTTGTTAAGAAAATATTTTTTTCTATTTAATGACATTATCAATACTTCTTATATATCTGAAAAATCATCAGTATATCAAATTTCAAATTTTGATGGTTATGATAAATCAATATATTTCTTGTTGACTAGTCAATAAATCAAATTTTAAATCGGTATATCATCTATATACCTCTAATATACCCAAAAAATCATCAAATACATCATATATAGATTATGTATTTTAAATTTTGAACATCAATTACATCTTTAATTCTAGAATTTTTTAAATCGGTATACCATCTATATACCTCTGATATATCAAAAAAATCATCAAACACACCATATATAGATTATGTATTATAAAATTCAAATTTTGAGTATTAATTACATCTTTAATTTTAGTATCTTTCAAATTGATATATCATCTATATACTTCTGATTTACCCGAAAAATCATCAAACACGCCGTATATAGGTTAAGGTCACTTTAGTAAAAAAAATTGACATATTAGTAAACTTGTTATTTACTTAAAACTATTGAAAAAAAATATTATTTCTTAAAATAACCCCCTAAACTTATGCAAAATTTCTTTAATGCTTTGCATGCAATAATGACTATTTTATTTTTTATATGTAATAGTGTTCATTTTTTATTTAAAAAATTATATAGTAAGGTTATTGATTATTTCAATCAATATACAATATTAGTTATTGAGCTGTATTTGTAGCTACTATTTCTTAAGGGTCATTTTTATTAATTATATCTATAATAAGGCAATTCTTGCCAAAAGCTCTATAATTTTACTGGTCTTGAATAGTTGTTAGATGATCGATATGTACATATTGTTCATTACATTGAAAGAAGAAAAGGTTGGGTTGTATCTCATATAGAATATATGATGTGAAAGTATCCTAAAATAATCGAACACTCTTCTACATTTATGATGATTAAGTGGTCGTTGACCATTAAATCTACAGTGTAAGGTGGAGAGTATAGAAGAGCATGTAAGGCTAACTCATAAATTTTCATATCCCATTTGGAGTACCACATGTACCTGTTACATAGCTCGTATCAGGCAAATAAGGTGTTAGTTTCATACGTATGTTGCATGCATTTCGATTCATTTTTCAATCCATTCATAGGAGGAAATAGAGAAAGTGGCCATTCGGCATTTTCTCACGTAGGCAGTCATTGAGTACTATAAGTCGTTGATAGAGAGTCTATTTTATCCCAATCCACTTAGAAAATCTACAGCGTTGAACACAAAACTTAAATAACTCAAACTTATAAATATAAGAAAGTTTGATCAAAACCATTTAAAAGGTTTCAAGTAAAAATATATAATAAACACAAGGAGAATATAAGAATAAGAGTGTATGCAAGTAAGAATATATAATAAACACAAGGAGAAGATAAGAATAAGAGTGTATGCATGAACCTCCTATAACCTTTAATCTCTACTACTTCTAAAATATTAGAAAATTAGAAAACAATTTATGGACTATACATCCAACATTTAAATGCAATTCCTAAAACATCCTCATGTCTCTTTATTGAATAATGCATATGATTACTATTTTATCCTTAGAATTAATTATAACACCTAAAATACGTACTTTCCAATTCACTTGAATTTAAATGTTGTAATTTTGACCAAAGCAAAATAAAAACGTCATAAATCTCGAAACCGTTGCAAATTTAAATTGATATTTGTTACATATATCTAACTCATTGCTTTATGAGATAAATATTTTTTAGAAACCACCATTTTGTAATATATATTGATACAATTTTGACAAAATTTTCCTTGTCATATATATATATATATATTACATATTTGGCCCTATATACTTTGACATTTTGCAGTGAAAATTATCTAGAACCAATGATATTGGGTATATCATATACCAATAGGTCATCTATATATTATTTTTTGTTTTAATCTATCCTTACCTTTTGTTTGAATTTATCCTTACTCTTTGTTTTGAAATTAGAAAATTGAAATTCCATATTAATGATAAATTCATATTAACTTTAACGAATTATTAAGCATAGAATGTGAATAAATCAGATTCATATACATGAATTACTAATTTCACTGAATGAAATTAGCAATGATTCTTACCACCAATTATGGAAGGTAAATAATACCAGATTTACCATTGCAATCATCAGTAGCAAGAATTCCTGACAATTTAAATTGATATATTCAAATACATAAATTATTAATTTTATCACATAAAATGAAATCCATATTAACGGTAGCAAAACATAAATTATGGAAGGTAAATATCAGATTTACCATACACTCATCATTAAAAAAAACTTCGAAAAATTTAAATTGATTCAAATACATAAATTACTAATTTCATTATAAAACTGAAATTAAAAATTGAAATATACATCAATCATAACGGATCACTAATAATGCAATGTAAAAATTAAGTAAGGTCAAAAGCAAGAAACATTTTGTACTATTATTATAATTAAGTCAAACCACTATAATATGAAAATAATAACATAATTAATATAAAATCATATATTAAGCATCTACATTAACAATTATAAAATCTATTGAACATATCAATAACAACGTTTGCAAATTTATGTTATATTAATACAAGAAGATCTTCTGTTTAAATTTGGCTCAGTATAAATTTAAATCTGCCCATCAATTTTCATTTCTATTCTCCTTACCACCAATCATTCTATAATGCAGCTTTTGCATATCATAACAAAACCATCAATTTTGTATTATTTCATTTTGTATATGTTTTTCTTTACCTAGATTGTATCTAATGTTGATTATTTGTTTTAAAAGTTAATATAAATTTTCTTTACATTATTTATTTTGATATTTTTTATTAATTTATCAAATTGGTTATTTTATCATCTTTGTTCTATTCAAATGAAAGACTTTTTTTTGTTACGTGTACGTGGTTTATCCTTATATGGAACATGCGTGGTTTAAATCTAGTATATTAAAAGTTAAATGAGAAGGATAATAATTTTTAGACCATTTTGTTCACTTCTTATTTAACAACTTCAAAACTACCATTGAGTCTATTAATTATGCATCATTAATTGTTAATTTTTCTTCTTATTTTTTGTTCTTTCTAATTTGAATTTTATTTTTAGAAAAGAGAATATAATAAGTTATTTCATCATTAAGAAATATATTAAAAAATTCAATCGATCATCAAATAAAGAATAAAACATGAATCAAAGAAATAATGTACTAAAAATCAAAGTAAAAAATGTATTCTAGAATGTGCACATATGTTCTTCTAGTATAATTATTTAACTTAATTAAAGATATTTTAGTAAGTAAGACTTATGAAAATCTTAACAGTTATAATTGTAGTATATCACGTGTGGCACGTGTGACTTAACTAGTATCCATAAACGACTTATTTTTTTTGTAAGAGATTGTCGTTACTATATCTAAATTATGATGCATGATATGTTAGAATATATCCATAAAGTAGCGTGCAATAACTATGTATTTATATTTAATTATTTCCTAGACATTAGTATTATTGAATTCTTATAAATAAATTGAAAGCTTGATTTTAAATTAAAGTGCGTTTATAAATTACTCAAGTCCTGGAACTTTCATCAACGAACGAAGAGTGAAGACAGATGCGTCTCTAGACGAACTCTTCTGAGAAAGTTCAGAACGATATTCACAGTCTTAGAATCGATTGGGTAATCGAATCTGATTATGACTGTTAGGTTGAATCAATGAATGCCAGTCTTGGGGTATGGAAGTAGAGACTCAAACGGTTAACCTAGACATGTTATGAACATATTGAACAGACAGTTTACAAATTAGTTTAGAGCTCAAAACTGTTTACCTAACTCTAAATCTAATTATTATACCTTAAGGATATTTTCATAATTACCTTAATCATGAGGTGAATATATAGCTTGACTTAGTTATTTGTAATCTTTGATATGTCAAATGAGTGAGTTCGAATTGGCGGACAATACATCGGTTGTTGGGATTGTATTTCAATTAAGTTGGAATTACGTGATTCACAAATATGAAAATTCGTGGTTGGATTGCGAGAACAACAATATCACCTTATGCTTTATTGATGGATGTGTGAATAAATTAACCTGACCAGGTATTCAATGAATTGAGTCATTGATTAAGATTTATGAATTGTACGAGATAATTTACTATTATTACTTTCTTATTCACAGTCAATAAAGGAGTTAAGAAAATAATAACAAGAAGGGTAAAATGGTAATTTTAATTTTTGCTCTTGTTACTGATATTCACAATGGGTATTATGTTAAAATATTTTATGGACCGTGAAAATAAAAAATGTTTATTTACACCAACAGAAAATGTAGTGCGCATGAATCGAGAGTTGATTCGGCACCGAACTTATAGTGGAGTCGTACGATGTCATGATTAAATAGGATCGAGAATTTATGGAGATAAATTCATGCGGTATCTGAATCCTTAGTTTTATTCATGTGGGTTCATTCGGTCTTAGAAATAGCTCATGAGAACATAAATAAATAAACGAAATAAATTGGATCAAAATGTATTTTGGTGGCAAGACATATTTTCTACATATTATAAGTGATGAGTGATGTCACTTAATTAATTAAGTGTGATTATTTGTAATGAAATTAATTAGTTTATTATTTTCTAATTATTAGATAATTGGTAAATAAAAATTAATTAATTGATAATGATCAATTAAATTTATTAATTGGATTGATGAATTTTGATAGAAGTCAAACTCTAGAGAACATTGTAATTTTCAACAAATATAAATATATAGGGTGAATTTTTAGAAATTTAAAATTATATGGGCATATTTATAAATATAAAAAATTATATAAATATCTAATAACAATTTGATTATGGATAGATTTCAAATCAAATCTCAAACCAAATATCAAATCAGATCTCAAATCAGATCTCAAATTGAATATCAAAATAGATCTCTTATTAGATACAGTTGCGAGTGAACAAAGCAAAAGGGAAAAGCATTTTCCCATCTTTCCCAGTTGTCGCCGAAAATTATATTGAAGGAGAAAATTTTCGATTTTTCTTTTTCAATCATTTCCAGAGCCCACACTCAAATTTCTATACAAAATTCTCGTGAGATATATTTATGAAATTAACAGGTGGTTGTTGGATGAATTTCACAAATCGTTCTTGGAGTTTAAGTGCGTGATTCGGATCCCAAAGCTTGAAAAACACGAAGAACACTCAAAGGAATTCCGTCAGTTCAGAAATTCTCCGATACAAAGTATAGGTGAAAAATTTGTTTCTAACCTTACCTTCTCGTTTAATGTCGTATATACATAATCGCGCGTTGTTTGGTTTTAAGTTATTTAATTTTATTAAATAAGTTGATTGAATTTTTTTTATATTCCGTCCACGAACCGTTCGTGGTTCAAACTTATTTTTAAATAATTTTAAAACCAACCGGTCCCAACATTTGGTATCAGAGCAATAAGTTTTTGATTATGCATATAGATATTTGAAACGGACATATCATGATTTTTGTGGATATTGGCATATGATTTTGTATGGTAGATTCAAACTTATTTTGATTGTGTTATGTGATTGGATCCCTAACTATTGACTCTAGATGTTTTTATATCAATTTAGAATTAACGTACGCCGGTTTTGAGGCATAGGATTTTATGTAATTTATTTTGTTGTAAAAATTATAATTTTATAAATTTAATGTAAAATCATCATCGCCGTAAACTGCTCAAAACCGCCACCGAGAAGTTGCCGGCCAGCCACCAAGAAGTCGCCGAAAATGGCCGTTCACGTCGGAACCATTATCCTTGCAAAACCACTGTTCATACCAGATTTACTATTCATGTTGGAGTCACTGTTCTGGCGGACGTCAGTACTGTTCTGGCACCCATCGCCGCCTTTGTCCATTGTCGTGCTATGCATGGTAGCTAGGGTTTGTGAAACTCTAGGTGATAACAATTAGGGTTTAGGAAACTACCGAGAAGTCACTAAAAATGTATGTTCATGTCAGAACCATTGTTCACGCTGAAATTACTATGCATGCGGGAGTCACTGTTCTGGCGGATGACAGAACTGTTCCGGCACCCGTCACCGCCGTTGTCCACTATCGTGCTCTGCATGGTGGCTAAAGATGGCAACCGGGCCGGCCCCAGCCTGGGTGGTTCATGGGCTAGTTCCGAGCCGGGCCGCTAGAATTTTAGGGCAGCCCTAAATGAACCGCTGAACCAGCCCGTGTACTCACGGGCCGGGCCGGTTCATGGTCCGGTCCCGGTTAAATGACTGGGGCGACCCGTTTCCCCTCCCTTTAATGTGATTTAATTTTAAAAAATGTAGATGGGGAGAGTTGAATATTGATAGAGAATAAATGAAGTGTAGGGATTACCACTAAGCTATATGAAAATCATGTTACTTCTCTTTTAATTATTTTCTTTTTTTACTTTAGAATCTTAATAGAAAAACTTGTCATAACTAAGTAAAATAATTATTTTATTCATTGAATTAAATAGTTGTATCACTATAAATTAAGTACATCCCAATAAAGTATTCATTTAAACAAAAAATTATAATAATCATGAAAACTTTAAGTATCATAAATTTATTAACGAGGCTAGCCCGGGGGGTTAATTTTTGAGATTGTTGCAAGTGATTGATAAATAGGTAGGTGTCAACCATGCAAGACTTTAAAAATCTAAATTGTCTATAATTCATTTCCATTAACATCTAAATCTTGAATGATGTTGTCTAGTCGTTGTTGTCTTCTTTTGATCGCATCACTCCAATCCTTAACACAAATGAGAGTTTCAACAATATCAGGAGCTAATCTACTTCTTCTTTTTTCAATTACACATCCACCTACACTAAAAGTAGATTCTGACGCTACTGTAGAGACCGGAGGGTTAGTAGATCATGCGCCATAATAGAAAGAATTGGATAACTCATTGAATTTGCTTTTCACCATTGTAAAATATTTAACTCATCATTTTCTTTAATTCCATATTCCGTTTTAAAAATTTATAAAGTTGTGATCTATAAGGAGTAGAAATAATATTCTTCATTTTAAATTTTATTCTTTATTGAAAAATATTCATAGAACTAGCTACTTGTATAGATGAACTACTACCATAATTAATATTACAATCATTATTTTTATATTTTGATTCATATGTTGAATAAAATGAATTTAATTCTGATGTTAGTTCTTATATCTACAACGGGGGAAAGTCCTATATTCTTAGAAATTAAATCAATAAAAAATTTCAACTTCAACTAATTTTATCCTAGGATCTATAGCAGTGTCAAAATAAAAATCCTAAGAATATTCTGGCAATATTTTAAAAAAAAATTCTTCCATTTTCTCAACAAATAGGTCGAAAAGAATCATTTGTCTTATAATGTGCAAAAATACTAGTAATTTCAAAAAAATTGTCTAAGAACAAGTTGTGAAGTTGCATAGTAAATACCAGAGCAAATATTAGTTGAAAACATAAAAAAGTTTCAAAACTCAAGAAAATAGTTAGGTATTTCACAACTAATACTATTTACAACAGTTTACCTTTTTTCATTTACATAATTACAAATTACACTCCAATAAGGTTTTACTGTCATTAACATAAAATATGTAGAGTTCCACTTAGTTTCTACATTCAACTATAGCTTTCTTGATTTTAAACCAAAATCTTTACATGATTTTAAATATTCTTGTTGTCTAGTATTTGAATTCATAATATATGAAATAGCAGAACGTATTTCTTCCAAATACGGTGATATTTGTTCCATTCCAACTTTAACATCTAAGTTAGTATATGACAAACACGCCTCATGTGTAATGAAGAATTTTGATTAGCATTAATAATAAAATTATCTTTGAATAAATTAATAGCACTATCGTTTGCACTATCATTATCAAGAGTGATACTGAAAATTCTATTAAAAATATTATATTCACGCAATATACTCATGATAAAATAATAGCACTATGTTTTTATTTTCATTAAGTGTAACTATTAGGAGCAAACATGCCATCTAAAGATTGGAGGAGGAACATACCATTTGAAGAGGTATTATAATTTTTATCATGGAAGTGGAAGGGAAATTTGAATATTGAGATTATATTTTTTTACTTTTGTGTCTTGTTAATTGGTGTTAGGGTATGCCCTCGGACCATTGGTGTATTTTCCGTTGATTGAATAAAATATTCATTTAAATAAAAATATTATCTATTTATTTAATTAAATACATTTATCTCAAAAATATATTTAATAAAGTATTTGATAAAATGTATTGAAAGACAATAAAAATATAATAAAAATAATATTTA
This sequence comes from Datisca glomerata, assembly GCA_003255025.1. Taxonomy (NCBI): domain Eukaryota; kingdom Viridiplantae; phylum Streptophyta; class Magnoliopsida; order Cucurbitales; family Datiscaceae; genus Datisca; species Datisca glomerata. Next base: position 519,782 of record QANY01011764.1, on the reverse strand, counting down.
CACAAAAATAGTCTTGGTCTAGTGGTAAGGTGTCTCATTAATAAGAAAAATGCCAATGGTTCAATCTTCAATATATACAAAATCAATAATTTTTTAGATAAAAAGAACTTACCCACGGGTCAGGCCGGTTCAGGCCCGCGGGTTGGATGAGCCGGGTCATATGGCAAAACTGTCGCCCCTGTAGGCACGGGCTTGACACCCGAGCCTTTACCGGCCCGTTACTGTTTATACGCTGACCGGAACGGACTAGAATTTAACGGATCGGTTCAGGCCCGTGGATTGGCCGGGCCGGGCCATGTTCATAGTTTGAAGAACACGAAGAACGCTCAAATGAATTTCACCAGTTCAGAAATTCTCGATACAAAGTATAGGTGAAAACTTTATTTCTAACCTTATCTTCTCGTTTAATTTCGTATATGCATAAGTGCACGTTGTTTGATTTTAAGTTATTTAATTTTATTAAATAAGTTAATTAATTTTTTTTTATACTCCGCCCACGAACCGTTCGTGGTTCAAACTTATTTTTAAATAATTTTAAAACCAATCGATCCCAACATTTAATATCACAGCAATAGGTTTATGATTATGCATATAGATATTTGAAATGAACGTATCGTGATTTTTATGGATATTGGCATATAATTTTATATGGTAGATTCAAAACTGTTCTGAATGTGTTATGTGATTGGATCCCTAATTATTGGCTCTAGACGTTTTTATTTTAATTTAGAATTGATGTACGCCGGTTTTGAGGCATATGATTTTATGTAATTTATTTTATTGTAAAATTTATAATTTTATAAATTTGATGTAAAATCTTCGTCGCCAGAAACCGCTTAAAACCGCCGCCGAGAAGTCGTCGGACAACCACCGAGAAGTCGCTAAAAATGATTGTTCAAGTCAGAATCATTGTTCTTGCCGAAATTACTGTTCATGGCGGAGTCACTGTTACGGCGCGCGGCGGTACTGTTCCGGCACCCGTAGCCGCCGCTGTCCAGTACCGTGCACTGCATGGTGGCTAGGGTTTGTGAATAGGCGATAACAATTAAGGTTTAGGAAGTGCTCTGATGTTTGACGATAACCCTTATCCTATTTTTTTTATCTTTTAAATTTTGAATTTTAAAATTTAAACGGATAAAAGATAATTATCTATTTTATGTTTTGAATTTTGAATTCAAAAGATAATTATCAATATTATCTTTTTATCTTTTTATTTTTTAAAAGAGATCATTAATGAGATTATTTAATTAGGAAAATAGTTTTCCTTCATTAAAGGGTTTTAATCAAAATCTAATTCCTGATTTTTTGAAATTTGAAATTTAAATTTTGAATTGATATTTTGAAATTTGAATTTTAAATTTTGAATTTTAAATTTGAATTTTAAAATGGGAATTGACTTTTGTAAAGAGTTACAAAGTGGTGGGACAACCTGAAAGACAAGAAGACAATTTCAGACGTCATGAAGATTTGTTTAAAAAATATTTTATAGTTTATTATTCTTTTGGGGTTATAATTAGAAATGAGTCAATAGAGAGGTTAATTTTAAATGTATGATTTAATTTTAATCACGCATAATCATATAACAAGTCATATAAAACTAGGGATATGCTAATATCAAATTGGCATGTAGCATGTACATGCATCATTGTAGATTAATTATAATGGTTATAATTTAATTACAATACAAAATTTATAATAGTTATGATTTTAAATTGGATTTAAAATTAAATAAATGATTTATAAATTTCATCACGTTTTTTAAATTAATAAAAGTTATGTTTTGAAAAACAACTAAAAATCCAAAGTTTTTCAAAAACTAAGTGGGAGGGTCGTTTACGTTGAAGCGTTCCCAAGGTCTCTAACGCGAACTTGATCATGCCACGAGGAATGGTTTAGAATCGCTCATAGCAGTCATCCCTTCAATGGGAGAAACTTTGGATTCGTGTCGCTTTGAGTCATCGTGCTTTATAAGCTAAGATTTCTAAAGGAAATGGTGAGGCACGGTCGTCCCATAGACAGACTGTTAGTCCATAACAACTTTTAAGAGTCAATGCGTTGGTTAAACACTTAGACTGAAGCACAATAGAATCCTCACTTAGGGGCTAGTCAATGGGGCCAATGTGACCAAAACCATGGGTGATTCACTAAGCTAGATGTGGAGACATTTGGGCGTTAACCAAACGAGAAGAGTCTCGATACGATAGGAGATAGCTTGGACTTCATCCCTCGATGAGACAAGCTATCATTTTTTATCGTAACATCGTGAAGGAAATATTTTTAATGGATTTTTAAATATTTAAGTGGTTGCATCATGCATCAAACTTTCTTAGACGATTGATCATTTATTTACACTGCTTTATTTATTCTTTTCGATAATCATGTCAATATCCCCATTCTCAACTATCTTAAACGCGAACAATATTAATTGGTGATAATTATAGTGATTGGAAACACAATCTTGATATCGTACTAACAATTGAAAAGTACAAGGACATGCTCACCACCTTTGTTCCTCTGAGCCTTTTAGTGAATCGACTCAATAGAAAAATGATGTTTATGCTTCTTGGCTACTTTCTGATGAGGTAGGCAGACATTAGATTTTGAGTTTTTTTAGCAATGTGTTGAAAGAATGATATCAGAACTTGGAAACCACCGATGATATGATGTTGAACATCACTGAAATATTTGGAGATCAGGGTCGTTAAGCCAAACATGTAGTCTTGCAAAACCTTATGAACTGCAGGATAAAACCTGGAACTCTTATCAGAGATGCTAAGGTTGATGGCGAGACTCAGGTGGATATGATCCTAGAGATTCTGCCTGATACTTTCGAGAACTTCAAACTTAATTATTTGATGAATAAGTGGAGGTACTCGCTTCCTGAGATTATGAAGAAGTTGCAAGCCGCTGAGACTCCGTCCACGAACCTTTCATGGTTCAAACTTATTTTTAATTAATTTTAAAACCAACCGGTCCAAGCATGATACATATTGGTACTCTAGTGCATTTCTTCCTCTAAGTTAGAATAAATATATTTTCGAACCTTTTCTTTATGATTGAACTTTTGAAATTAGAGAACAAAGAAACCACTAAAACATGAGGAAAATTGTAAAATGAGAAGGGAGAATTGAAAGAATGACTCTAGGAAAATTGGAATTTTTCTTTCTTGCCATGAGTTGAAAAAATAACAATCAAATAGTTGTTTTCCACACACATATATATATTCAATTTGAATCTTAGTATATATATATATTCAATTTGGTTGTCGCTATTATATTTGTATTCTAAGTTTTGGGAATAACAAATGCCTTGTGATGCAACAGTTGGAATCATATTGCAATCATACATTATCACTTTATTAATATTGTTATAATTGCTAATATGGATACTTATTACTCGTTATTTGTTAAGTTTTGCATGTGAAGTTTTCAGAAGTTACTGAATTTGTATCTTAGGATTTGAAATGAGCCTCAATTAATCCAATTGTAGAAGTAATTACATCTGATTATATATGGTGATTATTCAGCATATTCATTTTCCATCAAGGACCTCCATCTTAGAATTTGCAGTCTAATTTTAGAACTAAGCATATTCACTTGTTTATCAAGTGTCCACCATTGTTATTTTAGAAACTAAATTGAGTAATTTTATTTTTCTAATGATGGATGGGATATAGTTGGTTCTTTGGCACTGCTCGATTTTTTTAAGTTGTTTTATAGTTTGTTTTGTTCTCCTCAGCTTTCACGAGAAAGGGAAACCATACAGATTGATTTTGGGTTTACCTTATTTATTTTATATCGTTTTCAGGCTCTTTTGTGGCTTGGGTTTTAAAACTCCTAACAGTTTCTATGTTTCTTAATAATTATTATAATTTAATCATTATAGGTGTATGATTATCAAAGTTTTCTCTCATCAAGATACACAAATTCAGCTTGATCATATAGCGTAAATTATTAGTGATGGATCACAACTAGTACATGTTTAATGTAATAAGTATGATGAAGGGATTGTCAAGTATAACATTATCAGTGTATTTAATTTGACAACCCAAACACTCTTCAAATGGACCATGTCCCTTCTAGCTCTAGAGCTACTACTACGATGACCACTACTATTGAATGATTGGTGTGGTATCAATGTCTTGTGAGTCGATTAAGAACGTGCTCATAATTTACTTTTGTCAAAAGAGCTGTAACTTATTCACTGTTACTAACTTCTTCACTGTTATTTCTTTTAAATGGTTATGCGTTGTGGTTTGTTTAAAAGCATAATGGAAATAGCTTTTATAGTTTTTTGCAGCATATGTTCGAGTTTGGTGTGTATAAATATTTTGTTTCTTTTGTTTGTTGCATAGCTCAATTAATTGTCTATGATCGATATGACAGTATTATCATATTATTAGTTTGTCTATACGGTGACGCTCTTAGTCGTTATAGTCGGAGGCGCTCGCTATCGAATTCTCGTTGATTGTCGTCTGCAATCATTAAGCCTTTGACCGTGAGCTTCGTTGCATGCAATCACATAGATCGAAAACCGAGTATCATCGTAAGCCTTCACCAAGAGTCACCGTCTGAAACGAGAGAGATGAGAAAGGGAGATCTCCATCTCTTTTTGTTTTTCTTTTGGTGAAAAAAGTGAAAATGGAAATAAAGTTTATTGCCTTACCAAATCCCCAGCCCCCTTATCGTCCAGTCGTATCTATTCCATCAATAAGTAAATAAATTATTGACTTACTCACCATCCAATATACTACATTCTAATTATCATATTTTTTGTCATTTTATATCTTTATTGGATGTTTGCCAAAAGATTGACATCATCTTTAGGTTTACAATCAATCATCTTCTATTTATTTGCAGGCGAGAATCAAAAAATTAATTGGAATGACCCTTGATAAGCTAACACTTTCTTAAACTATGTAAGCAAATACTTTACTGCATAAGTATTTTAGGCATGATAAGTCAACCGTTTATTAGAACAAGTGAACAATTTATTAACGAAAGGATAATAATATGCATATCAATTTTAAATTGTGAAAATAACTTGTACACAAAACTAAGAACATAAAATATTTTTTAATGATATGTGTAGATTTTTTTCTAAAACAAGTTGAACTAAGTTTAAGTAGAATTTAAAACAGTACCATAAACAAACAAAATGAAAAAGTAAGTGATAAGAAGGTGTTCTCGATGACAAGCTGTAAGATAAAGGAAAATAAGATTGACAATGCATTTTAAAGCTGAAATTAAAAAGAAATAATCGTAAATCAATATTTTGTTAAATAGTCTTAAGTGAAAATGTGAAAAAGTCAATTTTTACAGCTATTTATAGGGCTTTGTTTTTTGCAGTTGAATATTTTAAAACGGCCACTCAGTATAATTTCGGAAATGAGAATCAAGTCCAAGATAGGGAAGCTCTTGGTACTAAACTCGGATGATCGACATCCACATCCACATCCCAAAGAAAGTGACACTGGAAAGGCAAAAGGTAAATTAGGATACAAGCATAATTTCATTATGAATAATTTTAGACCTATTAAATAATAGACTTATCATCATTAAAATATTTTACCACATTAATTAACCAAATGCACCGGGAATGTCCTTCAGTTATTTGTGTTTAATTGACATGCGCGCACTAGCTGAACAACGGATATAGAGAACAAGAAGAGTCTCTCTCTCTCTCTCTCGTATGATTTTTGGCGAATGGTTGCCACGATTTTAGAGCCATCATTCTCAAACTCAATTTCCTCGGCAAAAATGAATTCTCACCCTCACAATCTAAGACTCCAAACGTATTCTTCCAATGCGAAGCTTCACAGCTTTCACTATCCCGTCAGTACCACCACTCAATCGAGCATTTTATGCGCTGAAGCAACTCCGCCACCGCTCACGGATGACACACCAAGTCCTGAATCAGCCCCGGACAAAATCAGGGACCGCCGCAGGGTTGTCCGATTGGCGTGGGAGAAGCTGGTGCGGTGGTCCAGGTCTTGGCGCTCTAAGGCAAAGACCGACGTCCTCGAACGTGCTAACAAGGTTCGCTTTGTTCTTAACTATGTTGCTTGAATCTTTTAATGGTAGAATCGCTTATATCACGCATTTCTTGTTCTTATCATTATAACTTTTCTGTATGCATTTTGTTTGTTGGCAGTGTTGGAAATGGAGTCATTGATTCGTTCGCTATTTCTTGCTGGTGATTAAGTTTTTCATAGGAAGTTGGAGCATACAGTTAATTGCCTTCATTTCATTTCTTTCCATTTTACTCCAAAATGACGGCCCAAGACTTGGTTTTAAGAATATTTTAAATCGTCTCACTACTTCAACTACCATGTTTTCTCTCTCTTTCAATTAGGGATTGATTTTGTTGGATTACACCTCTTACCAATAGATTTTAGTTATGCTTTCTCAATAGTCGGTTTTTTCTTTACATTCCTTATAACAGATAGCTGAAGAAGACTTGGTTAAAGGACGAAGAAACTGAAACAACTCACCAACTTTAAGGAAACAAAGTAGCATTGGTGTAAACTTTGTTTGTTTGAATTACAACCTCTAATGGAGGGTCCACAATCCTTATTCGGACATTTGACTAAGGTCCTTGATCTTGAATGAATTTGTGGTAGTGAACTATGACAACCGGAAAATTGGAAAGTTTCACCATTTGTTAATACAAATAGGGTTGTTTTTGCGTTGTTTTTCATGATATTACAATATTTTACAAAGCTTCAAATAATCCATGATTGCCATTCATCTTCTTTTATACTTTTTGGTTGGGGCGTTTCAATTAGGTGGTGGTTCTTGGTGGTGGATCTTTTGGTACGGCAATGGCTGCTCATGTCGCAGGTAGAAAAGATGAATTGGAAGTAGTTATGCTTCTACGTGACCATGAAGTATGCCAGTCTATTAATGAGAGTCACTGTAACCGGTAGCTTTCTCTGCTCGGCAATATCTATTCCATTCTTTTATTATTACATTCCAAGTAAATCAAGTATGCTCACTTTGCTTCTTTAGTAGTATTATATGTCTTTCCTCTTTTGGACAAATCTAAAACTGATGCAGCCATTTTATAACACTTTCGTTCTCCTCTCAGTAAATACTTCCCAAGACACAAGCTACCAGAAAACGTAGTCGCAACAACTGATGCAAAAGCTGCTTTTCTTGGTGCAGACTTTTGCTTTCATGCTGTTCCTGTGCAGGTCTTTCAGTAGCCTATCAGACTTTTCTGTTGCATTAACTATTTTAATTCGTAGCAGATAGGAAGTTTGTACTACTGCTTTCAGTTATTAACGTTTTAGCACTTTTAGTGTTTGATGATACTGATATGGATTTTCCTTGGGAAACCTTCATATAATAATTTCATACATGCTGATGAAATCTCAATATCAATGCTGTTGCAGTTTAGCTCATCTTTCCTTGAGGGAGTTGCAAACCATGTTGATCCACGTTTGCCAATCATATCACTCAGCAAAGGCTTAGAACTCAATACATTGAGGATGATGTCTCAGATTATTCCTCAAGCATTAAGGAATCCTCGTCAACCTTTTATTGCACTGTCTGGACCTTCATTTGCATTAGAGCTTATGAATAAACTACCGACAGGTGATAATGCATGTAAGGCACTGATTCCTGTATTTTAGTCAATCTCGCAAGGTTTGAAACAGCACTCTCTTGTCTTGTGCAGCAATGGTTGTTGCATCAAAAGACAAAAAAATGGCAAATGCAGCTCAACAACTACTAGCATCTAGTTATCTTAGAATCAGCACTTCAAGGTAAATTTATCATTGTTAATCTCATATGAAGTCTTGTTCTGCAGACATCTTGGGGAAAACGTGGATCTAATATAATCTTAGATTTCCTTACATAATTGATTGTGCATTAGACATTCGATCTTAGACAATAAAATGGTTGTCCTCCAACTTACCAAAAAAAGCAAATGGTTGTCCTCCATTTAAACTGGTTTCTTAAAATATTTTAAATACCTCCTGGATTGATTTTGTGTGGCAGGCTTAAAAATTCTGAAGTCCATGGTTGGTTGTTATTTTCTTTTTTTTTTTGGGGGGGGGGGGGGNGGGGGGGGGGGGGGTTAGAGATGAAAAGTTGGGAGTAGGTACTATTGCACAGGTTCTCGTTATCCGCCCCTCCCAATTCCCAATACCATATGTGTGTCGAAAAGAAGAAGTTTTAACATATTAGTTTACGACGACACACTGTAGGAATGAACTAAACATATATAAGTTGATAAATTCATCTTCATAAATAAATGGATCAGATAATACCACAAAGAGTAGAAAGAATTTGGATTCAAATAGTTTACAAAGCTCTCAAGAAATAAAGGTTGAGAATTGAAAATATTTGTCCGAGGTGTAGCAAGAATTTGGATTGATATAATTTGTTTTCTCATACCAACCATTATTCAGTCCTCAGGAAAAAAGCTAATCGATGAGTAATTGATCTTTTTATGTATAAATCATATCTATTCAAAGATTGTAAACAAATTGTTTTGTTTTCATTCTAAGCCTACAATCATTATTGATATTATGCCATTAATCTATGGTAAAATTTTGTTTAGAGGCTGTATCATTGGATTTGTGCATTTTTTTTCAGAAATTGGATTCAGCTATATTGTTTTTCTTGTAAATTATAGCATTGTTTATTTTCTTCAGGTAATGGCATACTATGGTAGGAATGAGTTTTTGTTGTTAACCTAAAAACCTTTTTCTTTACTGATAAAAACATTTGGACTTGCTCTTGTTGATATGTTAGGAATATATACGATAAAGTAGTATCATGGATCCATCAAAATGCATTACTTGTCAAAAGACATTTGAGGACACAACATCCATAGCCATAGCCTTCCTACGTGCTCAGCTTGTAACTTCTGATGACTCCAGTGATGTGACAGGGGTGGAGATTGCAGGTGCATTGAAGAATGTGCTTGCAATAGCCGCAGGGATTGTGGAAGGGATGAATCTTGGTAACAATTCTATGGCGGCTCTTGTTGCGCAAGGTTGCTCTGAGATACGATGGTTAGCAACAAAGGTATTCCCTTGAATCTATATTATGATCAAAATCTGCAAAGGGTTGTTAAATGTCCACGACAACTTTGGTGGATTTGAAATAACTTGGGATATTTTGTGCATTGAGGAGTCAAAGTCACGCATAGTTAGTTGTCTCTATTTGATGGCACCTCCGAAAGCCCTTGCTTATGTTCCGGGTCTATGTAGATTGTAGAAGACATGGAGGCATAGGCTTCACTTACAATTTTGTGACAGGAGAACCTATGCTATGCATGACCATAGATGAAATGGAGAGAACAAAGGGGAAGGAGGAGAAGTGAGCACGCATTAGCAAACAATTCAATCTTATATTCTGAAGTTATTATATAGCATAGATAATAGCCTGCATTTATAGACAGGTAAAAAGCCTAAAATTAATTAACACTCCTGAAGATGACAAGATCAACTGAGCTCTTATTTAAATAAAATGATTAAATTGACTAATGAAATAGGGAAATATATAAAATTTTAAAGCCTCATATCTACATAAGTAATACACATAGGAAATAATTGATGCCCATTGGTTAACCTAGTATCTATATATAAGAGTGATCCCTCTTAGATAAGAAATACAATGATGTGGTCATTATTAGCTGTGAGTTTCTAATTCAGAATTTGCAGTAGGTAAATGAAATACGTGGTTGAAGTTTGAACAAAAGAGTCACCACATCACATCTCAATAGTGTTGAGACGGACATAATAATGTGGTGACTTTTTTTTTTCCAACCATGCAAATGAAATTTTTAAAACCATCTACGAAGTACAATAATATCTGAAATGACTCTGGGTTACTGTGGAGCCTTTATAATTAGACATGTATAGGTTTACTAGGTGGTCACTCTATCTTCCAATATTATCTTGGTCATGTCATTGCTTTGCAGAAATGATCTTTTGACTTGTTTTCCTTGTGTTATTTCTGCGTTTCTACAATCTTTATTGCAATTACAGCATGATTCAGTTATTGGCGCTTTCTGATGACATTACCCAAATTTATTTATTGAAGATGGGTGCGAAGCCAACTACAATTACTGGTCTCTCAGGCACCGGAGACATTATGCTTACATGTTTTGTTAATCTCTCAAGAAATAAAACAGTGGGAGTCCGGCTTGGATCAGGAGAGAAGCTTGATGATATATTGAGTTCCATGAATCAGGTTCTTGGAGATATCTAGTTAGAGTAATTCTAGACCGACCAAGTTATAAAGCAAGTTTTAATTGATCCAGTGATGTATCAATCAACCTTAGGTTTGTGTTTTATCACTCATTAAAATGATTTACCAAATTAACTTATTCATGATTGAGACATCACTTGGTCAATTGAAATGTGGTTTATAACTTGGCCGGCGTAGAATTACTCTTTCAGTATACCTGCTGATATCGAAATTTTTAGTTATTACCAATTTGCCATTGCTCAAGCACCTGTATTTAGTAGGTAGCGGAAGGTGTATCAACTGCTGGAGCTGTGATTGCATTGGCTCAGAAATATAATGTTAAGATGCCTGTTTTGACGGCAGTGGCACGAATTATTGACAATGAATTAACCCCACAGAAAGCAGTTCTTGAGTTAATGAGCCTTCCTCAGGTAACTGTCGTAGTTCTTCACTTTACGTTTAATAACACTTCTAATTTAGAGATTATACTTCTGATTCTTGTGTTTGCTTGCTTTTTAGGTAGAAGAGGTGTGATAGGTGCAGCCACCTGAACTTTTGTTTGACTCGGGAGGCAAAGTGATTGTAAAGTCGAACCATTGTAAGATCTATTCGCCTGGATTTAATATTCATACAGGTTCTTGTAACATCTACAGAATTTGAGCACAACAATTTTGCATATCGGCATATAGTAAAATTCAAATTGATGATATTTGTTCTGCAAGGCATATTGATATAGCAATTCATGAAGAATCGAGTAATTTTCATAATATATATGTATTTATTATCTATATTAAGGATTCATAAATTATTTCCACATTTGATTTTATCTCATTTTAAAAATCTGTCATTTTCTTTTGGCTTAAAGGTACATAGGTAATTTGTTTGAATTTTATTAACAAAGTTTTTGCAGATACAAAACAAATGTATATGCGAAAGAAAAGCTGACTAGTTTTCTGAGAAAGGAAAAGAGTGAATGAGAATCAGGTTAGATATTGAAAATGATGCTTTATATTTACCTGATCAGTATAGATTATGTTCTTTTTGTCAAACCATGTTTTGTCAGTCTCTATTGAAGCTGGAATCTTTACGTCTTTTTGCTTTATATTTTATACTTCAGCCTATTACGCCTGTGTAAAGCTGCAAAACTCTTATTTTCCCTTTTGTGTTCTATTTCTGCATATACATTTGTTTGTGATAAGTTCTACCGTACAGGGCCTGTATTGGTACAGTTTGTTTATTTACCCTTTGATCAACACAAGTGGACCCTACATAGGGTGATAAGGGTCAATAGACCCCCTGTACTGTACCATGACCCATTTGTTTTGTTTGTAACTGCAAACAAACTATCAAGCTTCAGCCTGTCTTTAATTTGTCCAAGCTTTTTCCTCCATTAATTTGATTTTGTGTTGAATTTTTTCTCATGAAACTATTGTGTTGGATTCTTATAGAAATGTGTAGTTGCATTTGGATATCTGGATATCTCAGTTACGCTGGCACTTTCATAATAGAGGAAATTACATTTTACCTTATCAAACTATCACGAATAGACACTTTATACCCTAAAACTTAAAATGTTATAGTTTAAATCCTAAACTATATGAAATTCATAGTTTTAACCTTATATATAACGTCGTCTACTGCATTGTAGTTTTTTAACAAAACAATGTTATTTTTCCCTCTCTAAGACGATGTCATTTTATCTATTAGGGATAACATAATCAAGAATGACGTTGTCTCTTTATAGGGAAAATGTCATTTTTCCCTATCTAAGATGTCATTTTATCTGTTAGGGATAACATAATCAAGAATGATGTTTTGTTAAAAATCTAACTTGCAGTAGACATAGTTACATTTAGAGTTAAAATTGTGAGTTTTAGATAGTTCATAGTTTAAATTGTAAAGTTATTAAATTTTAGAATTTAAAAGTGTCTATTATTGATAGTTTGAGGATGTAAGGTATAATTTTCCCTCAAAGTAAAATAAAGAGTACCAACAAATAACATAGAACAATGTCAGCATAATATAAAAGAATGCATGTACATGCATTAATAAGTAAAAGAATAACAAAAAGCAGAATCAGCCCTCCACCATATAAGACAATAGAAGTGACTATAATAAGGTCCATGAAGCATCTAAATAATCTACAACTTGATTATCTTCCGATAAATGTAAGTGAACAAAATTCATATGTGCAAGAAAATTCAAGCATCTATTCCAACCAAGAACGCCAAATAACATTATGAGACTTGAAATGAATAATGACCGGCACATAAGCGAATCACACGAAGAGGCAATTATTAAGCAAACGCTGTCTTTTAGCCTATTAAGTCTTCTAATTCTAAATATTTTTGCTAACGGTAATTGTAAATTAGGGACTAAAGTTATAGCGAGTCAGACTCTACATCTAAAATTGCGGTCCCGACTCTACATCTAAAATTGCGGTCCCGCAAAAAGTGCACTTTGATGCCGGTAGAACAACCAAACGTGGCCTCGTAAAATTGACATTCCCGCTAGAGGCGCGGACAGACTCCATTACTCAAATTCATAATTGTGCTTGGAGGGTTTCTGTTTGTGTTCGTTAAATTTTGTTGGAAATAGTAGTTTTGAAATTGCAGTGATTCAGCATTTCGAAACATAAGTTAGAGTGAGATCAAATTTCAGAATTTTTGAATTGAAGTAGCTATGAAAAAAATTGTCTGTTAAGATGTCCACTTGACTTATATAACCTTAATAACCTCACATTTGTGAAAGGGGAGAACCATTTTAAGTTTCTTTGAACTTATTTATTTGTCTTTGTGACTGACATCCATTACGAAGTGAGACAAGCACTTAAATTGATGACAATCATTTAATCAAATGGATGATAAATATTTTTGGACATTCACTTTTCGGAAAGTTTAATCCCTCTCTCGTCTCTTCTTTGAATATTCATTAATCCTATACATTTGATTTGATTACTGGGAATAAGTTGGTTCATAAGTTCTTATACGAGTGTAGTGTTTCTTCTGTAAGAATGAAATTTGTTCCATCTTTAAAGACGATTGCTTGCGAGCCTTAAGCACTGTAGAAATAAGAAATTCGTCTTAAAGAGACATCATGAATTCATTGGACTCAAACTTAAATTTTTATATTACTCATTTGCATTAACAAGTCCTATAAGTTGTATTCTATCATTAATTTGTTTGTGTGTTTTCTTTTGCTATAAAATTCTATTTAGGTTTTGTATATTTAAAGTTGTTATTAACTAATCATTTTTAGAAGAGATAAGAGCTGGTGAATCAGAAATAATTAATTAGGAACAAAAGTTTTTTATGGAATATGCATATCAATATTCATGGATCATACATTTTATTTCACTTCCAGTGAGACTTCTAAGAAGGTCTCTCATAGGACAATTATTATCAAATCGTTCTCTAACATAGAATCCAACCTTCGAGGTCAACCTGATGGCTTCTATGAGGAAGGCAGAGCAAATGAGGCTTGGGGGCTTATTAAGGAAGGTGGCAATGGCGACGAGGGGAGGGGAGGAAATGAAAGGCGTTTTTTGGTCCCCCTGAGCTGAGAGGTGGGGGGGGGGCAAGAGAATGAAATGTCGCTTTACGTTGGAAGCTTTTTATCATCCTTAATGGTCGTTTGGTACGAGTTTAGTAAGAATACTGAGAAAGTTAAGTTATCGGGTAAGTTTAAGTGGTAAAGTTAAATGACAAGATTTTAAGATTATCATATTTGGTAACACATGATTAAGTTAAATGGTTACTAAAAAGATATGATTATCTTGTTTGGTATATAAGAAATTTGGATAAAATGATTGATAAATTGGCCGGATGAAATTACTCTTCATAAATTATAGTAATTATATAATTAATATGATTTCAATTATAGATAACTGCAAGAAGATAACTATTTGATTCTCTTACAATTCACAACCTTCAAAGGCATGTCTTTTAAACTTACATTTTCACTAACTAAAGCCCAGCCTCCTCAATTTCTCTTCTAAAAAACAACATGTTTAATTTTTTTTGTTGGGTCAGGAAAATGGAAGGTTAATTATAATGTGAAATGAGCTTGAGCTGATCTTTGTCTTCCAACCAGTTATTCAATTCAAATTAACTACTTCATATTGTACTATATTTTTGAGTTGTAATTTAGCTATTCTATTCAATTCAAATTAATTTAACTTTCTTTATTGTTTACACATGATTTATGTGCCGAAAAGGTGAGGATAAAGTTCGAAAATGATGAGAATGCGAGGGGCAAATAATAACAACAAAGTGTAAGCAAATTTATGCAAAATTGAAGCATAAAATGTGATTTATTTGAGTTTAATATACTACATCTAATATGCATATATCTTAATTGTACTCATTCAAAATTTTCACTAATAATATTAGATAAGTGTTATGTTGATTTTACATATGATAATTGTATTTCATATAATTTTTATATTATTTTCGTTCATACCTGATTTAAATTTTCAGACGAACAATACAACGTGTAGCACGAGTTATAAATAATAATAGCATAACGTCAGATTTACACATCCAAAGACTTCGACAACTATATATACATACTACATTAAAATTAGCTTAAATGGGAGAAATTTTTTTATTCCCATTTTTAACCTTTAAATCTATTAAAATTTCGCACATATTAGATTTTTCACCTATTTTTGATTTAATTCAATTGATCACATTTTATTTTCTATTCAATAATGATTTATTATAGTTAGTAAAATAAAGTATTTTGATAATCTTATGTAATTATAGACATAAATATTTATAGATTGATTGCAAAATATTTATAACGAATATTTAATAAGTCAATAATAAATTGAAAATGATTAATTATCTATTAATATGATACACTCATTTCTTAAGAATATGCAAGTTAATGAAATGAAATTATTTTCTATACTATTCAAATAGCACTACAATTTAAATATTATAAATGTAGTGAATAAAAGCAATAAAATAGTAGCACACACAAGCTTAACAGAGAGTCGCAGTAAGTAGCAAGAACAGAAAATTAGAAGAGAAAGGAAAAAGGCAGTGAAACACAGAGAATTTATCCTGGTTCAGTTCACAACGAGTGAACCTACATCCAACAGCAGCAGTTAATCTCTCTCTACTATGAACAACGTGCCTTATAAGAGATCAAACTACATAAAAATGATTACAAAGTAAACTGAAGAAATACTCTTTACTAAACAATACTTCAAACCCGTGCTCTGTAACTTGCTCGAGCTTGATTCACACTGTCATGGAATCGTCGTCTTCATGTAGGCTTTTCTCTGTTTTTGTGTATCCCCTTATTTTTTTTCTCTCCCTACAAGAGAGATAAAATTATCTTGAAACTTGACTCTAACTGTATGCATCATTAACAATCATTGCAAGATGCTTCTCTAGCAATTAACATGGCTCCAGTTGCATTTCTTAACTAACTCTACCACCTCAGCATTAGTTAAACAACAATGCTAGCTCATTGATGAGTCACCACTTACATTTTTCCACCTTGACTTTTAATGAACTTATCACCTTCACATACAAAGAGCTTGACATCAGTTATACTAACTTCTCAGTTAGTAATCATATCAGTAACCTTAATCAAGCTCAAACATTTTTGAAACTTGATTCCTGTTACTGACTTGGTTAGCATATCTACATGGTTATTTTTAGTATGAATCTTTTCACCTTAACCTTACCCCATTGTTTCACTTCTCTGATGAAATAAAATTTGATGTCAATGTACTTTGTTCTCTCATGAAACATTTGATTCTTACTCAAGTGTATGGCGTTTTGATTATCACAAAACCCCTTAACTTGTTGTTTTATACCAAACTCCCCCGCTAGCCCTTGTAACCACAAAGCTTCCTTTATGGCCTCTGTCAAAGCTATATATTTTGCCTCAGTGGTTGAAAGAGCTACAACATGCTACAAATTTTCCTTCTAACTCACAGTACATCCGAAGAGCTTGGATACAAAACCGGTAAGTGACATTCTTTTGTCTAAATGCCCTGCAAAATCTGAATCAACAAAGTCTATTAGAGCTTCATCATCATCTTGACTCTTCTGGTGGGTTAAGCCATACATACTTGTACCTAAAGATCCATTTAACTGCCTGCCAATGACCATTCTCTGGATTTGCCATAAACCTGGTAACTATACTTGCTGCATATACAAGATCTAGCTTTGTGCAAACCATGGAGTACATCAAACTACCAATTACACTTGAATAAGGTATGTTACACATCTCAGATCTTTCTTGACTGCCAACATGTGACATATTAGGAGACAACTTAAAGTGTGCTGCTAAAGGTGTTTGGACTGCCTTTGAGTTTTTCATTCCAAACCTATCAAGAATCTTAAGAATGTAGTTACCTTGTGAAATAAACAAAGTGCCATTCTTTCCGTTTCTTGATATTTTCATGCCTAAAATCCTTTTGGCGGCACATAAATCCCTCATTTCAAATTCAGTGCTAAGTTTTCTTTTCAGTTTCTGTATTTCAACAGAATCTGTAGATGCTATAAACATATCATCGACATATAAGAGCAAGAAAATACTTACACTCACAGTGACCCATTTCAAATAAACACAGCTATCAAACATGCTTCTGTTATATCCATTTTTCAGCATAAATTCATCAAATCTAAGATATCATTGCCTTGTGGACCGTTTTAAACCATATAGAGACTTATGAAGTAAACATACCTCATTCTCCTTTTCTCCACTTTCAAACCCCTCTGACTGTGACATGAATATTTGTTCCTCAATGTTTCCATGAAGAAATGTTGTCTTTACATCCGATTGTTGAAGATCCATATCAAAATAAGTGACTAAGGCCAACGATACCCTTATTGAGGTACGCTTCATTACTCGGTGAGTAGACTTCATTGTAGTCTATACCTCACGTTAAGTAAACCCCTTTGCATCGAGTCTTGCCTTACACGCTGCTTTTGATTGGTCAAGTACATTTTCTTTCTTCTTGAACACCCACTTGCACCCTACAATTTTCTATTTTTCAGGTCTGTCCACGAGTGTCCATGTCTGGTTAGCCTAGAGAGATCCCATCTCTTCATTCATAGCTTTCAACCACTGATTGCTATCTTTTCTGGAGATTACCTCCTTAAAATATCTTGGTTATGAATCACACATATCTTCAGAAACCAGAAGTGCAAAGGAAATCATGTCTGAATACCCATACCTCACATGTGCTCTGTGATTCCTCCTCTCTCTATCTCTCGCTAGTTGGTAACCATTTAGATCTTGTTGATCTTGATAAATTTCTTCTCCATCCTCCGCATCATCTTATATATTGTTCTTATCATTTGACTGTTGGTGAAAGTAATCTGAACCTCTTAATTCCACCTCAATTCTAGCTTCATCGTTGTTTGTTCTGTGTGAGCTTTCTTCAACTTCTTTGGAGCTCTTCATGAACATCTGATCTTCCTTGAACACTACATCTATACTATTAAAACATCTTGAAGAGCTTTCCTCCTAGTACCACAGTTTATACCCCTTCACACCATCAGGATAGCCAAGAAACATACACTTCTTGGCTCTTGGTTCAAGCTTGTCTTGCTTTGTGAGTGATAAGCAACACACCGATATACCCTTAGATGTTTGAGATCTGGAATGATTCCAATCCATAGTTCTTTAGGTGTTTTAAAGTCAATTAATGATAAAGGCTTCTATTTATCAGGTAGGCAGTAATGTTAGCTACTTCTCCCTCAAAATTTCTCGGGCAAGTTTGCACTTGACATCGGGCATGTTACCCTTTTAAGGAGTGTCCTGTTCATTCTCTCTGCCAAACCATTTTACTGAGGTGTATATGTTATAGCTTTATGTCTTACAATGCCCTGATCAGTACAAAAGCTATTGAACTCATCATTTAGATACTCCAAACCATTGTCGGTTCTAAACTTCTTCACTCTCTTTCCATTTTGTAACTTAACCATCTTCTTCCACTCCTTAAAGTTTTTTAAGACTTCAGTTTTGGAATTCAAAATATATAACCACACCTTTCTCGAGAAATCATCTATGAAGGTGACAAAATATTTGTCTCCTCCTCGTGTTTCAGTTCTGGCCCACAAGTCTGAGTGTATATAGCTTAAAGTCTCTTTAGTTCTGTACAGAGTCTTGTTGAACTTCTCCCTACATGTTTTCCCAAAAACACAGTGTTCGTAGAAATCCATCTTGTTCAATCTATCCTGATAGTCTCAATCTTAATCACCTTAAAGGTTTGTCATTACCAAGCAAGACATAGCCTCCATCAATTGCTTTGTAGGTCTCAAACCAATTCTTGTTAGGTGTCATGTGAAAGGAACACCATAAGTCAAGAATCCAATTCTTCTCATAATTATTAGTTGTCACTAATAGGACATTTTCACTCTCATACCAATCTCCTACTACTGTTGCATCGCCACTTTCTACTTCTTTCTCTTTGCCTTTGTTCTTGTTCTTTCTCTTTGGGGACAATCTTCTAATGTGTCCTTCTTTATGACAGTGGAAACATTTGAAAAACTTGTGTCCTCCCTTTGACTTGGATATGGTTTTACCTCTTCCTTTGTGTTCTTTCTCATCTGTTCTTCCTCTAACAGCCAAGCTTTCACCAGTTTGTTCCTTCAATTATACTTCCTCTGAAAATCCTTAGAGTTCAAAGCTTTTATAACATCATCTAGTGATAGAGTTTCCCTGCCATGCTAGAGGATATCCACAAAGTTCTTATAAGACTTTGGGAGTGGATGTAGTAGCACCAATGCCTTATCCTAATCCTCATATTCAACCTGAATGCTTTCTAGGTCCAGACACAGCTTATTGAACTCATCAATATGCTCTTGTAGGCTTTTTCTGTCTTGCATTTTGAAGGTAAAAAATCTTCCCTTTAGAGACAATCTACTGGATAATTATTTGGTCATGTATAGGCTTTCTAACTTAAGCCAAATCTTTGCTGCAGACTTCATCTTTGCAAGTTCACGTAACACCTTATCACTTAGGCTTAAAATTAGTGTGTTATAGGCTCTTTTCATTATATCATTCTTCTTTTCTTATGAGTAAGTTATTGGCATATTAGCTTTACCCTCTAGAACTTCATCTATCCCTAAATTTTTAAGGAGAGCTAACATTTTCATTTTTTTCAAACTGCAAAATCATTACTGTCATTTCAGTACTCTTATCGTGCACTTAACAAACTCTTTCAGCTCAGATTTAACACCTAAGGAGTTCAGAATATCACTTTAACTTAATCGTGCTCTGATACCATTTTGTAATGAATAAAAGCAATAAATCAATAGCACACACAAGTTTAACACAGAGTCGCAGCAAATAGTAAGAACATAAAATTAGAAAAGAAAGGAAAGATGAAGAGAAACACAGAGAATTTATCCTAGTTTAATTCACAACGATTGAACCTACATCCAACAGTAGAAGCCAATCTCTCTCTATTATGAACAACATGTCTTTACAGGAGATCAAACTACACAAAAACGATTACAAAGTAAACTGAAGGAATACTCCTTACTGAACAACACTTCAAACTCGTGCTCTATAACTTGCTCGAGCTTGATTCGTACTATCATGGAGTCGTCTTCATCACGTAGGTTTTTCTCTGTTTTTATGTATCCCCTCATTTTTTTTCTCTCCCTGCAATAGAGATAAAACTATCTTGAAACTTGACTCTAACCGTATGCATCATTAACAATCATTGTAAGATGCTTGTCTATCCAATAACACGGCTCTAACTGCATTTCTTAACTAACTCTGCCACCTCAGCATTAGTTAAACAATAATGTCAGCTCACTGCCAGCTCATTGGTGGGTCACCACTTACAACAAACAAGGTATTGTTATTACTATTTTGCTTTAAGTTTAGATTTAGAATAATTCTTAAAGATGGTGTATTTATTTCAATTCAAATTATATGAATATTTTAAATTGATTGAACACGTGCGAAGCACGTACGTTTTGACAAATTTTTTAAAATGTATAGACGTGTTGTAAGATGGGTAAATCGATTAGAAAAATTATTTGATAAAGTAGATTTTAAAAAAAAAAAATAACATGTGATTATTATTTAACTAGATCAAATAAGTTTACAAACATTAAAAAATACTAAAAAATAAATTTAGAACGTAATTTACCATAAAGATAACCCCAATCAAATGCTTATTTGATAAACAATCCATTGATGTAAACAACAAATTTTGCTGCTCTATAATGTGCTTATCTATCACACAGTTGCAAATCCCATCATCAGTTTGAATAATTTTGCCTGCTCTATTTCGATTATTTAAAACCCTGCTCCTTCGAAACTTGTGCAATTAAGTTTGGTTAAAATGCATATCACAGCGTAACACTTTTAACTTTTGTAAAAGGTACATCTGCGCTTCATCAATAACCACTTAAATCTTTACGGTTTGTAAATAAATACAAAAAGACCCTCTCTCACGTTTACCGTTTACATAAACGGAGAGAGAGAGTGTGATCAGTATGAAGTATGAACAGCCACTGCTACTGCCTGACCACATAGCTCACCTGCCACCAGGTTTGCCTGACCATATAGCTCACCTGCCGCCACTCCTCCGTCTCCTCCTCCTCCAACAATGCACACTCTCCCACCTCGGGCGGTTATCTGCTTTGCCCCTTTAGACCTCTCTGATTCCATTATCTCCTCCCAAGCATCTGTCACTGGATCGTACCTTCTCAAAACACCTTTCACCTCATCCACCACATACATCTCCTGCTCATACCTCCAGTTGACGATTTCTTTATTGTTCTTCAATTTTTTTCGTGCGAAAATCGAGCTCCAGCCCAACGAAGAACTCAGTTTCCAGGAAAAATCGAGCTTCGTAACCCTTCCTCCCTGTTTCATAATATGGTAGCCATCTCATTCCCATCATCAGTTTGAATAATTAAAGTTAGTGCACGTGTTGGCGTTTTCTTCTATTAATTAAACATTTTCAATTTTAAGGGAGGAGATGAAGGATTTGCAACTGTGTGATAGATAACATTAGGTGGACTTTTTCATTAACATAACAGCAATTTGGACGCAATTCTTCAACTAGCTTCGAGTGGTCAATCGAAGATTCCTGTAAGCTTCGATTTTGGAAGATTTCGTTGGGTTCAACTGTTATTCCATTTTGGACGATTTTGGAATGGAAGATTTCGTTGGGTCCCTCGAGCTCAGAAGATGAACCAGCCTTAAAATTGATAATTTCTGCAAAAAAGGGAAGATAATCGGGCTGCCACCGGTCATTTCCATCCAGCAACCATACCTTTAGGCATCTCCATCCACTCATCTCTCTCCACATCGTAAACAAGCCCATCTTTCACTACGTCTCCTTTAACATCCACCACACACAGTTTCCCTCTCCACCCAACTGCATCAATGTATCCCTGCTAAATCTCACGTCTCTGAGAGCTCTAACTTTTTCCACCCCAAATAATCGCCGCCGATTTGGGCTTCCTTCTTTCGCAAATCCCATTTCTCAACCGATCGAGCCACATCGGCGGCGAACTGGGACCCAATCCCACTCGCTATGTAGACTGCGCCGCGCAATGATCCGGTAGCACACCAGTGGCGGGGATTGTCCAGCGTAGGACCAAATCCCCATTCCGTGAAACTTCGAGCACGTGCTGCAGGTGCTGTAAGGGTTTCTCCAAGCTTTCCCCCTTCGTTTTGAGCCTCCGTTCTGATTTCTCAAGTTAGAAATGAAAATGAAACCCTCTCTCCGTTTGTGTAAACGGTAAACGTGAGAGGGGTCTTTTTTGCATTTATTTACAAACTATATGGATTTAAGTGGTGATCTATGAAGTACAGTGGTACGTATTGCAAAAAGTTGAAAGTGCGGGGCTGTGATATGCATTTTAGCCATTACGTTTTACCCTTGGCTCATTCCTCCTCCACAATAAGAACTATCTGAACTCTGTCTCTCTGTCTCTCTCTCTCTCTCTCTCTCTCTCTCTCTCTCAACCACGCCGACCCGACGGAACCTAGCCGCCGCGACGAGACCGACGGCGACCCAGCCGTTCCCTCCGTACCCAAACCCGACGAGACTACTGGAGTTCGCTCAGCCTCTTGCTCAGTTCTATCTATCTCTCACTCTATTTGCGAATTTCGTCCCCGACGACTCGTCGGGCCTCCGCTCCGTTCGTCCCGAGTCCCGGGAAAACTATTTCCCTGTCCAATCTTTGTCAAGGTTCGTTCTATCCTGTGAAGGGGCGGGGGTGGGCGTGTGGGGGCGTGTGGGGCTGTTGATAGAAATTTGAGGAAAATTCTCTAGAATCTTATGTCTTCAATCCCTTTGCACTTCATATTTGATCATTCAATGGTGTAATTATCGAGTATATTATAGGTCCTACAGATTGAAGACGTAGATTTGAGAGAAATCCTTTACGTTGGAGAGTTTGTTTGTTGGCTGATGATGTATGAAGAAGGATAATGTCGTTTATAATTCCTTCATAAAAGTTCACTCTTTGGTTAGCGAAAAATACTACTCTGACTTCTTAGCCAAAACTGATCTGACTTCTTATCTCGATGGAGAGAGGGAGAGGGAGAGGGTGTTGAACTTCTGGGGCTCGTTGAATCTCTCCCTGTTGTCATGTGCTTATTGCTCTAAGTAGCATAATCCATAATTTATTAATCTCTGTAATTAGGTCAGAACAGCTAAAGGAAAGAAACCAAAAAGGAGGGAAGAGAGCTGTGAAAGAAGAGCATGAAAGGAGGGAGAAAGAATCTAAAGAGGGATGCAGAACAAGAGATCATAAGCATTGGTGAAGGCCAAAATGTTATGCAGGTGGTCTCCCTTCGAGGTTCCAATCTCATTGAGGTACAACTGTAACGCCTTTTTGCAGATTTATGCACCGAAATTTACATTCTCGAGTGTGCTCATGAGTATTGAGTTTGCAGATTCCGGTCTAAATTTTACAATCAGACATCATAAGCATTAATGACTGCCTTGCTTCACAAATATACTATCATTCACCATCTTCTACGCCTCATGCGTAGAGTTTAGCTCTTCAAAAGCCACAAGAATTTAATATACTTTAGGTCTAGGATTAGGAAAAGAAAATTATAGTTGAAGTTGAGCTGCTATGTCCTTGCATATCCAAATTGTAAATTTTCTTTGTTTCAAAAGTTCTAGCGTGGTTCGATTCTACCTAAGGTAGTTGAAAAACCCAGCCCGATTACTCCTTATAACCTAAGTGTTAAGGAGATGGGTACTAAAGCCTTATAAGTAGCACAAAATGGGCAAGTCTAAGTGATGTGGGACAACATTCCAACAATGGTATGGTTCATTGTTACATAGTTTGCTTTTCTAACCCAATCCGTTAAGTATTCAACTCACTTATGTTTGTTAAATTGATACTTTAAATTGGTAAATACCTTCTTCCCACTCCATGTGAGGAAAATTATTATCTTTTAGTCCGGCATCAATTTGTTTATCAGAATAATATTAGTACATGGCGTGGAATATCAGTGCTTTATGTTCCTTTGAGCATATTTTTCTATTTGACAAGTTAGTATCTCATTGCCCATTTTTTAAATTGAATCCAGTCCTCTGCCAGTCTGTCTGGAAGATGTGATTGTTAAAGCTTCACTTGGTTATCTTTGTCTAGGTAATGGATGCACAGGGTCAGAAATCGTTGGCATTGTTTCCAGCAAAGTTCCAGAAGAGCATGTGGATAAAACGAGGTTTGATGCTTGATCTAAATTCATTGAGGTCATTAATGATTTACATAAACTCTCTGCTGCCTGTTGTCATGATTATGAACGTGCAAGTCCACACTTGCAGAATGTACACTATTGGACGTGAGTTGCTTGTATGTTGCTAATAGCATTTTTAGAGTTCTAATTGTGCTCATTTAATATACTTTCTATCCTTAACATATTTTAACTTGTTCTTTCCATCTTCTATAGAACTTCTCATAACAATCCTAAACCATCCTCCTTATACATCCGAATGGCCTATATGTTTATTATTTACTTATACATCACAATATAAATTAAACTATTCATGTTCTTAAATTATGTTCACTTTGCTATTGAATGAAATCTCAATATCTCGTTGGTTTGTAATTTTTGTGGCTGGCAAAACAATTATGGAGACACTTCCACTTTTCAAATTTGTACTATTTTTTGTGTATTCCACCCCAAAGTATTGAAAGAAGAAATGAACCTGCTCATAACAGGTAGTTTTATCGTGGCTGACGAAAGCGGAAAGGAAAAAGCTCTTGAATCAGGGAGCAAGGTGTCATGCATTGTTTCTCGAGTTCTATTCCACGAACAGGTTCGAGAGCTTCAAAAATCTCCAGAATGGTACGTTTTCTATTCTCATCTTAAATTTACGAGTGACCAAATCTGTGACACATCATACCAATATATTCACACTGTGGTACTTAAATCACATTATGTTATTCCCAGGCCAGAGATATTCAGATCTACAATTCTGGGTGAATCTAACGGAAGCTTAGTAAGATGCAGTTCCGAACAAGAGAACGAGGATTTCTCAAGTGATGAAGAAGGACTTCCCCCATTAGAAGCCAATACAAACAGAATCCAACCATTTGAAATACAATCAGATGCAGACTCAGAATCAGGTTCAGATGAAGATTCTTGAATTTTTGTATATAGGAGGCTCAGGACAACTCATCCTGACCAGGATAAGTTACAAGGATATTGCATCCTAGCTATTTTATCAACTTTGCAGCTAGATCAATTGGTGGGTTTTTGTGCTCCACTGGAATCTTAGACATAATGGTAAAATACGTAGGTGTTCGTTTGAAATGTTTTATGTTAGAAACACTTTGTTTTAGTGTTTTGCAAAGCCACGTATCATCAAGTCATAATTTTAAATCTATGTTATCCTTAGTTTGACATATGAAATGATCACATACACTATCAATTTTATAACGGTGCATGAATATGATGACATTACATATTATTTTGTTGTTACTCTTTCTCAATAGAGTTGCAAGCCTTTGATTGTTGAAATTGGCTAAAATAGATTCTTGGAGTTTTAAGATTCATTATTTTTTTTATTTGGGAAAATTCTCGTGACCACTGCTTGTAATTTGTGTAAATGACAAAGATACACATGTTTTAAAAATAACTCATAAGTTCATTTTCTTATAACTTTGTTAATTTATGTGTGAAAAAATAATATATTTTTTCCTATACTTAATTTGATCTAACTATTTTTTAATCAAAATCATAAAACGACATGAGTTATTTCAGGTTTAGGTGAATTCTAGTTTGAATATTAAAAGAAGTTGATTTTAACGTTTTCAAAATTACGAATAAATTAAGGGGTAATTTTGATACTATGTATTATTTAAATGGTGTTAGTTTGAAATTTAATGATTCTGAATTTTTTTCTAGTGAAATTAATTATGAAAAGAGATTTATGTCATTTTTCAAATTAAAGGGTAGTCGTGCCACTTAAGCGAACTACAGAGCGCATCGGATGAGTTTTTTCTTATTTTATTCTTAAAGTTTATCTATAGCTCAATTGATTAGACTCAAAATTTATTTCTTAGATGTCACTAATTCGATCTGGATCTAAGACCACGGTAGGTAGATATGCAGTGCCCAAAATTTAGTGTTAGTTTCAATCTACACTTTCAATTTTAGAAAGTATCAATGTAGATCAAACACGGTGTGACTAGTGAAAATGTTGCCATGTAAATGTTGCCATGTAATAAATTCTGAAATGAGAAACAAGGGATTTTTTAGCCTTGTTTAAAAAAATGATTAAAGTACGGTGGTTTTGAAAATAATTCTAAAAGTAAAGTACTTTTAGATAGCTCACATGAAGTCATTTTTGTAAAATATGATTTCACATGGACATGACCTCAGTAATGTCACCTCGAAAATCATCTTTTACAAAGACGATAACATTAAGTGAAATCATCTTTGCAAAAGACGATTTCACTACACCCTCATTTGAAATCGCAACTCACGATTTCAAATAAGTCAGTAGCATAAGTACCCATACCCATATTTTTCACTTCTCCCTCATTGGTTAGCAACCAAACCCTTCCCCTCCCCTCATCGCCATTTCTCCTGCATTAACCCCTCTCATTCTTATCCCACTCACATCCATAAAAAACTTCTCAATCTCTCAAATCACAAGTAAAAACTTCTCAAACTCTAAGTATATGATTACTCATACACGTTATAGCATCAGTGAATCATACGACGATACATAACTCAACAACGAACGTTATATGATTTAATGATAATTTTTCATTAATTTATGCAATTAATAGGTTTATGGTTATTTAAAAAGTAACTTATATAACATTTTTTATCTATGCAGACGAACAACTTGACACTAGATGATGCTGAGCCGTCTTGGATAATGCCTCAGATTCGTAACGTGTGTGAGACAGCATTACATCCAATAAGACAAGCGATTATGGCTTATCAAGATCCTTTGTCTAGAAAGCATGCAATGCACACTACATCTTAAAGAACTCAACAAGATCTACATATGCCTCGAAACAAATCATATATGTCTCAGTAATAGTCATACACGCCATCAGTCTTTTATACATTTGGAGATGAGTCAATCACTCAATTTGGTTCCACTTCTATTGTAGAGGAAGACACACATATTATGGAGGAAGACCCGTCTATTATGGAGGAAAACATGCCTATTGTGGAGGAATGTTTGTCACAAGTAACTCACAAACATATGAAACATGTCTCAGAAGAATAAGAAGACGACCAGTGTGTAGAACATGATATTTTTTTATCTTAGCATTATGTAATAAACATTTCTAGAATAATCATATTGGATTTGTCCTTGTGTTTTTTTAACACATTAAAGTTGTACAAGGTCTTTTGAATCATATTTTGCTCTTTATGTTTTTATGATTCGTTAAAAATGCAAGATATTTATGATTTCTATTTGGATATAAGATTATAAGATGTTTTCCGGTTTGATTTTATGGTTAAGCAAGTTTGAATTGGGGGGCGTTTGGTTGGAGTTATCTCCATGGTAAAGTACGTGGTTGTCGCAACGTGCATGCGACGCAGAGCGGCGATTTAAAAATTATTTTTTGAGAAAAAAATTCGGAGTCGCCACCAATCATTTTAGGGCGTGATTGGTCACCTATATTTAAAATCAAATATTTTGGTCTGTGAAAATTTAAAGTTGGTTCGGGAGTCATTTGCGTGTGGGGAATGTATTAGCACCCAACACCGCCCATTATGAAAAATGGTTACCAAATTTACTCAAATATTATCCAAATTATTTTTTTTCTAAAAATAATGTTATAAAAATTCAATTTTGAATGTCTCATTTGGTACATTTTGCATCATAAAATGAGCAAATAAATTACCTTCAACGGGTGGTATAAAGACCATTGAAAAATTATTATTTTTTATCAAAGCGTTATTGGAGTTACTCTCAGTATCCTAAAAATAACTCATCACCTCGGTAGTTTGAGAAATTTGGTATCCTAAAATTCTAAAGTCCGTCATCGGATTTTTTTTAGTGAAAACTAAATAAAGAAATTTACAAAATTTAAATAAAATTGTTATGGTTTTAATTTACGAGTGTCAATTTTGATGATAAAATAATAAAATAATAATCACATACAACCGTGACATATGAAAACAATACATAAATAAATAAGAAGAGATAACAACTATAAATAGAAAAAGAAGAATGGAAATGAATGTTAGAGATGATAAATATGTATGATAAATTTTAAAAAAGAATATGCATGGTGAAAATAATGAAACAAGACGTTAAATAATTAAAAATAAATATAAAAATAAATCACAACAAACTAATAATATCTATTAAAAAAATAAAAAATATAAACAAAAAAATAAAAAAAATTAAAGTAAAAAAAAATTTACAGAGGGTGATGCCACCCTCTGTTAAGTGACAGAGGGTGACGTCACCCTCTGTCCTTTTTTTTTTAATTTTTAATTTTTTTACACACACATATATATGTAATTGTTTAGTAAATAAATTGATAATAAATTTTTTATGTGTAAAATAAATTAATCTATGAAAAAAATGCTTAATTTCATACATGATTAGTATGGTCGTGCTTTTTTTACTACATGGTCTATTAATTACCATTTTTTATTTCTTCACCAAATGCTAATCAAATAGCAAAAGAATGATCATGAATAGTAATTAATTTAAACAAGTGTAACTAAAAATAAATAAAGAATTTTGTTTGAGATATAAATATACCATTTTTTGTTTTTGGACTACTTAGTTCACTAGTTACCATTTTTTCTTGATTTCTTCATTGCTAGGAATGATCATGGATGGTAACTAGTTTAAACAAGTGTCACTAAAGAAAATCCATAAAACTTTCAAAATAAAATAATTTTTGTTTGAAATATAAATATACCATTTTTTTATTGGACTACTTTATTCACTAATTACCATTTTTTCTTTCTTACGTCATTACTCTGAATGATCATGGATGGTAACTAGTTTAAACAAATGTCATTAAAGAAAATCCATAAAACTTTCAAATTAAAATAATTTTTTTGTTTGGGATATAAATATATCATTTTTTTATTTGGGATCACTTAGTTCACTAATTACCATTTTTTCTTTCTTCTTTTATTGCTAGGAATGATCATAGATGGTAACTAGTTCAAACATGTGTCACAAAAAATGATGGTCAAAAAATTAAAAAGAAAAGAAGAGAAGATTTGTAAGAACATAAAAAAAAAATCAAAGCTTAAAATATTTGCATAATCTTATATAGAGGTTTTACTCTCTATTTTATGCATTTTTATGTATGAGAAATTATCATATGAGATCTTTTCATCAAATATACACTTTCAACCCATTAATGGTTGATTCATATTGAACTAATTTTACACCTCTCAAAATTTTATCTTTATTCTCATTGATAGAGTTGGTGACAAAAAAATCTCATCATCAAACTTGTATAGAGATAAACAATATATGAAAACAAAACTTAAGATTAAAAGTAAGAGAATGATAAAGAATGAGCAAACAAACCTATATATGAAAAATGAAACAAAAAATATCAAATACATGAGTATGAAAAAGAGAGATGATTAATTAGAATGAAAAAAATATATTGTAAGCTAAAATGTAAGAGATTTAAACTACCTTAATAAAAAGAAAATGAGAAGATGGAAGATGAATAGAAATGAAAACTCACATTCTTTCTCTTTTTCACTATTTTCTCAAAACCTCTATTTCTCTCTAAAATCTCTTCTCTTCCTCACTCTCCCAAATCTCCCATTTTCAAGTGAAGACCTCCCCTTTATTTATAGGCAAACTTAGGACTTCCCTTTTTTAATTTTAGTCTTTTGTTCCTTTTTTTTATTTTTAGTCCTTGGACAAATTTTCTTATTTTTTAGGTATTGAGCTATTTTTCAAATCATACACATAGTTTTAGACTAGTATATGAGCAAACAAATGAAATTTATATTTTCAAAGTATTGGACCGGATAAAATACGATATCTACAGCTACCCCCCTTTGTTCACGCTTCAAAACTTAGAAGGTGTACAAATGCGTGGATAAGTATTTTGATCAAGAAAAAACTATATAGATAAAGGAAATAGAAACATCGACTTATTCGAGTTCTATGAAATGATGGAACTTATGAAATGGACCTGGATAGACACAAGCTTCGACCTCGACTCAATTCGGGTTCGATTTAACCCTATAAATTGAAACACATCAGGCGCTGACACTAGGCTTCGACTGCGACAAAGTCGGGTTCGATTTAACCTAAGATAAAGAAAGGATGCAGACCTGGATAGACGTAGGCTTCAACCTCGACTCGATACAGGTTTGGTTTAACCATATTAATTGAAACGGACCAGGCGTTGACACCGGGCTTTGACCGCGACAAAGTCGGGTTTGATTTAACCAAAGATAAAGAAACGATACAGACCTGAATATAGGCAGGCTTCGACCTCGACTCGATGCGGGTTCAATTTAACCATAGATAAAGGAAGGGAGTGGACCTGGATAGACGCAGGCTTCGATCTCGAGTCGATGCGGGTTCTATTTAACTATATTAATTGAAATGGACCAAGCGCTGACACCGGGCTTCGACCACGTCAAAGTTGGGTTCGATTTAACCGAGATATTTGAAAGGAAACGAACCTGGATAGACGCAGGCTTTGACCTCGACTCGATTCAAGTTCGATTTAACTAAAGATGTTGAAATGATATTTGATCTGATATTTACAAGTTTCATATGGTGCAAGAGCTAGACTAATGCATGCTCTAAATGTAGGAAAGTCATGTATGGATTTTGAAAGAATATCTTTAAATGATTTATGCACTTGAAGTGCATCAAAGCAGATCAATATGATGCATGTCTATGCATTGTAATTATTGAATATAAATGCAAAGTAGTGATTTTGAGTGCATGTGTGCTATGCATGATTGAAAACATTTGTGAGAAAATTATTTGATGATTTTTTTTTAAAGTTGACTAATGTCGTCATATCCTTCACCCTTCAAATCAATCACTTGGCCTAAGGTCATGGACTCGCAATGAAGTATCGAGCATACTTTCAAGAAAATGATGCATCCTTATTCATTGGTTTGTGCCCCAGTATTCAGCTTCACGTCGATGATGAAGAAAAAGTGGATAATTTCTCCCCATTTTGCTTCTTTTCTGTACTTTAATTGCAATCCTCTAATCATGCTTTAGCCTTCGTTATGTGCATACCAACTTTCTCGTGATGACTTTTCAGATTCCCCCTCGTACTCAGACCGCCTTTCTTAGTTCCTATTCTTTTCTTTTTTCTTTTTTAATTAGCTTTCACCTAACCAAGTTTATGCTTCTGAGTTATTTTAAGAGTAATTAATGATATCTTAGAATTGAGAGGAATAATAAATAATGAAAATAAGGAGAAGATGCAATATATGTATTTGTCAACTGAGAAAGAAAAAAGGCTCTTCATTGATGATGAACAATGTTTAACGATGCTTTGGAAAAAGAAAAAAATGGAGGAAGAATTTCTCCAGTATTCGAGACAACTTTTTTTTAAACATATTTTTTCCTAACTTTATTTTTCTCATATTTAGAGCGGTCAAACGAAGTACTTCTTGACTGTATCAGAATTAACTGTGTGCGGTAAATCATCTCCATCCATGTTTGTTAGCATGAGAGCTCCTCCCGAGAAAGCCTTCTTGACAATGAAAGGTCCTTCATAATTTGGGGTCCACTTCCTCCGGTGATCCTTTTAATATGAGAGTATCTTTTTTAACACCAAGTCCCCTTCTCAGAAACATCGGGGACGTAATTTTTTGTCATATGCGTGCATCATTTTTCTTTGATATAATTGCCCTCTACATAATGCAGTCAATTTTTTTTCCTCGATAAAATTCAATTGCTCATATCGTGTTTGTACCCACTCTGCTTCTTCTAATTTCGCCTCCATTAAGACTCTGAGAGAGGGAATTTCCACCTCAATTGGAAGGACCGCTTTCATGCCATATACCAAAGAGCATGGCGTTGCCCCAGTTGATGTTTGGACTGATGTGCGGTACCCATGCAGTGCAAACGGGAACATCCTTATAAACCTCCGTCATTTTCTCTATGATCCTTTTATGTTCTTATTGGCTGCGTCCACTGCTCCGTTCATTTTCGGACGATAAGAAGATGAATTATGACGCTTACTTTTGAATTGCTCACATAATTCTTTCATCATCTTGTTATTTAAATTTGTCTCATTATCTGTGATGATCCTTCCAGGTAGACCATATTGACAAATTATCTCCTTTTTAATAAACTTAAAAATCGCACTTCTGGTTACACTCGAATAAGAAATTGCCTCCACCCATTTGGTAAAATAATCTATAGAGACCAAAATGAAACGATGCCCGTTAGAGGCTTTGGGTGTGATATTCTGTTAAGATTTGTTACACTCGAATAAGAACTTGCTCTCAAGATTTGTTTGGCCATTATATGTCCATTAGCATGAACTCCACAAATTCTTTCATGAACTTCCTCTATGATTTGATTCGCTTCCCTTGCATCAACACATCTTAAGAGCACCATATCGTGGTTTCTTTTGTAGAGTATTTCACCATTCAAGAAGAAACCCATGGACAATCTTCTAATAGTGCGTTTATCATTCTCAGAAGCTTTGGTGGATATTCTCTATTCTTTATATACTGCTTAATGTCATAATACCACGGTCTTGTGTCTGGCTCTTCTTCAATACTCATACAGTGAGCAGGAAAATCTCGCTTCTCAATTTTTATGGGTTGTACTTCTTCCTTAAAGTCTGCGGTGAACATGGATGCTAGAGTTGCCAGTGCATCTGCAATTTGATTATTCTCTTTGGGTATATGGTCAAATGAGATCACTTCAAAAGTTCGGCTTAGATTAGCTACATGTTTGTTGTAAGGTACCAACTTGGAGTCTCTAGCTTCTCATTCCCCGTTTAGTTGTCATATCACCAATAATGAATCTCCGTACACTCGAAGCTTCCTTATCTTCATATCATAAGCTGATTGAATTTCCATGGAACATGCCTTATATTCTGCCACATTGTTTGTGCAGTCAAAACATAGTTTTTCCGTGAATGGGAACAACTTTTCCTCGGGAGATATGAGGATTTCCCCAATTCCATGTCCTACATCATTAGACGCGCCATCAAATAACATTGTCCACAATTCTGTATCCATAGATTCTCCTTCATTTTTTAATATGACTGATATGTTCTCATCAGAAAAATCAAACTTCATAGGCTCATAATCTTGCACTGGTTGATCTGTAAAATAATCAACAAGTACACTTCATTTCATATTTTTTCTCGTGACATAAACAATATCATCTTCCGTGAGCAACATTTTCCATTTAGCGATTCGCGTAGAAAGTGATGGCTTTTCAAAGATGTATTTGATTGGATCCATCTTTGAAATTAATCAAGTGGTGTGGTATAACATGTATTGTCTAAGCCGATGAGCAACCCAGGCTAATACACAACACGTTTTCTCCAACATCGAATAATTAGCCTCATAATTTGTGAACCTTTTGCTTAAATAGTATATTGCTTGTTCTTTCCTTCCAGATGCGTCATGTTGACCAAGTACGTAACCCATGGATTTTCCTGTCACTGAAGATACAAAATGAGTGGACGCCCTGGAGTTGGAGGAACAAGTATATGCGGATTTTACAAGTATTGCTGATCTTCTCAAAAGCAATTTGACAATCATCATTCCATCCTTCAGTATCACTTTTGCGGAGAAGTTTAAAGATAGGTTCACAAGTTACAATTAGCTGTGAGATGAACCGGGCTATGGAATTTAATCTCCCTAAGAAATCTCTAACTTCCTTTTGAGTTTGAGGTGGCACCATATCGATGATGGCTTGAACCTTTTCAGAGTCAACTTTTATTCCTTCCTTACTCACGACAAAATCAAGTAGTTTCCCTGAAGATGCTGCGAATGTACACTTTGTCGGGTTAAGCTTTAACTAAAACTTTCTCAACCGTTCAAATAGTTTTCGCAGAGTGACCATATGATCTTCCCTTTGACGAGATTTGACAATCATATCATCAACGTACATTTCGATTTCTTTATGCAGCATATAATGAAACGGTGTTACCGTTGCCCGCTGGTAAGTCGCCCCTGTATTCTTCAGACCAAATGGCATAACCTTATAATAAAATGTACCCCACAAAGTTATAAAAGTCACTTTTCACGGTCTTCAGGAGCCATTTTGATTTGGTTATACCCCGAAAAACCATCCATGAAAGAGAAGGTTTAATTTCCTGCAGTGTTATCTACTAAGACATCGATATGGGGTAATGGAAAATTATCCTTGGGGCTTGCCCGATTTAAATTATCCTTTTGCTTAAATAGTATATTGCTTGTTCTTTCCTTCTAGAGACATAATGTTGACCAAGTACACAACCCATTGATTTTTCTGTCACTGTAAGATACAAAATGAGTGGACGCCCTGGAGTTGGAGGAACAAGTATAGGCGGATTTTGCAAGTATTGCTTGATCTTCTCAAAAGTAATTTGACAATCATCATTCCATCATTCAGTATCACTTTTGCAGAGAAGTTTAAAGATAGGTTCACAAGTTGCAGTTAGCTGTGAGATGAACCGCGCTATACAATTTAATCTCCCGAAGAAACCTCTAACTTCCTTTTGAGTTTGAGGTGGCGGCATATCGATGGCTCAAACCTTATCAGGGTCAACTTTTATTCCTTCCTTGCTCACGAAAAAACCAAGTAGTTTCCCTGAAGATGCTGCGAATGTACACTTTGTTGGGTAAAGCTTTAACTGGAACTTTCTCAACCATTCAAATAGTTTTCGCAGAGTGACCGTATTATCTTCCCCTTGACGAGATTTGGCAATCATATCATCAACGTACACTTCGATTTCTTTATGCATCATATCATGAAACAGTGTTACCATTGTCCGCTGGTAAGTCGCCCCTACATTATTCAGACCAAATGGCATAACCTTATAACAAAATGTACCCCACAAAGTTATAAAAGTCGTCTTTTCACGGTCTTCATGAGCCATTTTGATTTGCTTATACCCCGAAAAACCATCCATGAAAGAGAAGGTTGAATGTCCTGCAGTGTTATCTACTAAGACATCGATATGGGGTAATTGAAAATTATCCTTAGGGCTTGCCCGATTTAAATCTCTATAATCGACGCACACTCTTACTTTCCCATTTTTCTTCAGCACTGGGACTATATTAGCAACCTATTCAGGGTATTTTGTTATTTCTAGAAAACCCGCATCTGCTTACTTTTTAACTTATTCTTTGATCTGTACCAGTATGTCTGGTTTCATTTTCCTTAACTTTTATCGCACTAGTTTACTTTCGGGCATAAATGGTAAATGATGAACCACGATATCAGTGTCTAGACCTGGCATATCTTGGTAAGACCATGCAAATATGTCAATATACTCTTTGGCTAAGTCAATTAATTCTCGGCGGCTTTGGATTGTCATAGAATTGCCGATTTGGACCTCTTTCGTCTCTCCCTCCAATCCCAAATTTATCACTTCCATTAACTCTTGATATGGTTGAGTTATTTTTTCAGCCTCCTCTACCATTCTTAACATTTCCGGAGATGGTTCGAAATTATCCTCGTCACTTTCATCTGACTCTACGCTAAGAATGAGATTGTCAAAGTTATTACTTATACTCTTGTTTTCAAAATCACCTTTCTCGAATCTGAATCGGATTATTAGATGAAAAGAAGGTGAAAAAATAAATAAATAAACAATGCATGAGTATGAACAACATTTCAGAAATGGAAAAATTAGACATAAAAGGAAGAACAAAAAGAACTGAAATTATATTTATCATTAGCAAAAGGAGACGAAACAAGTTTTTGGATTTTCATTCAAAGAGATGACATGAAATAGACGAGAACATAGGCCCATAACAATGAAATTCCTAAGGCATTGGGTAGAATCATTAGAATATTGGCATGAACACAGTACTCTTGAAAATTCTCGAGAAGCACTGGTAGCTCGGTGATGTCCCAATTGTTAAGTTCATGATCTGAATCGTATCGAGAAACCAAGTCCTTTATACTTGCACTTGATGATTTTCCCAAGATTGCGGATATTGAAAGCTCGGCGATATCATCTTCAAGGTTGTACTGCTCTACTATAATCGATCCTCGAATGAAATTCCCCCACTTCTAAAGGATTTAGAAATATGGGGTATGATCGCCATTTCCATATCGAATTCCCTATTTTCGATCCTAGCAATCCTCTTTTCTTTCTTTTGAGCTTCCACTCTCCTTCTATCAGCTTTGGCCGGTTTATATCCAAGCCCAAACCTTTGTTCATTCTTGTCTCACTCGATTAACTTATTTATGCCTTTATGCTTACCCCCAAGTCCTTTGCCTAGCTTGTATCCCATCTTTATCATCAACTTTGCCACCATTTGAGATGCTTTTGATAGGTTTGATGTTGGAGTGAGTTTCCCACTAGCAACAAATGTAGTGTTCGCAATCTCAAATGATCGAAATGAGAACTATAATGCTTCTTCTACCGCCTCAACATACGGCATGGTAGCCGGCTTAGATACCAATAAATCTTCTTCCCCATATATACAAATGAGTTTATGATCCATTATAAATTTCAGCCTCTGATGTAATGAAGACGGTACTGCCCGGCAGAGTGAATCCATGGTCGACCTAAAAGAAAATTGTATGCTGGATTTATGTCCATCACTTAGAAAATAATATTGAATAGGCATGGCCCGATTCGAATTTGTATCTCTCTGTCTCCGACTACTTCTCCTCGGGTACCGTCGAATGCTCTTACTATCATCATGCTCGGTCACATATGTGTTGCGTCCATAGGGAGCTTTGCTAGTGTGGATCTTGGCATTACATTTAGAGATGAGCCATTATCAATCAATACTTTTACGACAACATAATCCCCACATTTCACGAATATATGTAGAGCTCTAGTGTGTCTGATACCATCGGCAGGGATTTCATCATCTGTGAAAGTGATAAAATTTGGTGCGGTAATATTTCTCATAATTCCACTCAACTTCTCCACCGTAATGTCATGACAAACATATGCTTGATTCAAAACCTTCAATAATGCTTGGCGATGTGGTTCCGAATTCAGAAAGAGTGATAGTAAAGATATGTGAGCAGGTAAGTGATTAAGTTGTTCTATCACCTTATACTCGCTTTGCTTGATGAGCTTTAAAAATTCACATACTTCTTCTTCAGACACTGCTCTTTCTTTCTTCGTAGCTCTTATTATATCTGGGTCTATCATTTGGTCGCCATGCATTTCTTTTTGGAATTCATGACCATTGTCGCCTTCTTTGGCCTTCCCTTTCCTTTTCCTTTCAAACTCATTGCTTTTATCCGTTTTCAAAACTTCTGACGTGTAGTATCTGCCACTCCTCACCTACTCCTGAAATGTTAGTTATGGGGAGATCGAGGTCAGATAGATTTAGCTCTTAAGTTTTGTCGTTTCCGCTTGTAATAACCTCATATCCGTACGTCCATAGTACTGCTCTTGAATCTTTGTAAGTGAACGCACCCGGTATTTGAATGGTGATGGGCATCGGAGCATAAGACGTAGTGGTGTGAGTTGACTTTTCCTCGTAATGTATTGTGAGTTGATTCTTTAGTTATCATGAGGACTAAAGAGTCATCTTCCTGGTATTCCCTTTCTCATTTATGACTTATTGTAAGTATCTTTGCATCCAACAACTTTTGCACTTCCATTTTAAAATCAGCACATTCCTCAATTGTATGCCCCGTCACATTCTTATGAAACAAACAATCGAAATCATGCATATGCTTCCTAGAAATGCCCTCATCCTCTAAGCGTGTTGGGTAGGTGTACCTTGCTCTATAAATAAGATGGAAAAGTGTTTCCATTGACGTGCTCACATCTTCCACGTCCCTCTTTCCATATGAAAAATATTCCTCAATTACATTTACGGTAGGATTCCCATGATTTGGTAGAGGGTTGAAATTGATATCTGGATTCCCATTGGACTTTTTGAAATTCAACCATCCAGCCTTGATCAGTGCATGTACTTTACCTTTTAATGCCGTGCAATTCTCAGTCGAATGTCTCACTGTCCCAGCATGACAATCACAGCGAGCAGTCAGATCATACCACCTTGGGTATGGTGGTTGTAGAAGTTCATAAGGAATTTGCACCAATTGATTATTCCGTATCAATTGAGATAAGAATTCTGTATATGGCATGGGGATTGGATCATATTGGATAAAATGTTGATTATTTCTATTTCCCCTCAGAGGCTGATCAGCCTGACCAACATTTTGCTGGTGAGTCGGTGGTCTGAAACTCGGTCTCGGGTTGTTTTGAAATGCTGATTGTTGAGAGTGATAATTGTACGGAATTTGTGAGATATTTGCCACATATGATGTCATAGATTTGGCCCCTCACTATACTTTGGAAATCCCGGCCTCGAGTTAGCAGCTTGTCATGATTATCCAAAATCGATTGTCTGTACATCTCCTTTTTTTCTGCTTCAACGACGGCCCCCTTTTTATGGATGATGTATCAGATATGACTTCCAAAATTCTTCTATTCTTTTCCCCATATTCAATCATTTCACCAACCACTATAATGTCAGAGAAGTTGTTTGAATCATTTTCAATCATCCTATCGTAGAATGGAGATCTCAAGGTGTTGATAAACACTGTAGCCATCTCCTTTTCTGACAATGGGTTGTACTTGAGAAGCTAATTCCCTCAACCTTTGCGCATATTCTTTAAAGCCTTCAGTAGGCTTTTTCTCCATCCTTTGTAGATCCAGACGATCAGGAGCCATGTCTATGTTGTATTTGTATTGTCTTAAGAAAGCATCGGCCAAATCTTTCCACCTCCGAATATGTTAGTTATTCAATTGGATATACTAGCGAGATGCAGCCCCTGTCAAGTTATCTTGAAAGAAATGAAGCAGCAGCTAATAATTATTTGCACAAACAACTATCTTTCTGCAGTACATAATAAGGTGGCTTTTTGGACATGTACTACCATCATATTTTTCAAACTCATGTACTTTGAATTTGTGTGGGATGGTAACATCTGGGACCAAACATAATTGAGTGGCATAAATGGTACCATATACATTTGACCATTCAATGGCGCACAATCTTTCCTCTAAAAAGTCCAGCTTATCTTTCGAGAGCAGGTCTTCGCTTGGTTTAGTAATAGGCCTCTGCCCTTTTGGGTCATCAACATCGAGTATGATGATTGGCTCATTATCGAGTTCTCCTTGTGGGGGTGAAAGCTTGGTTGTGGCCATGTGCCATTGTGGATGGGATGTACCCACTTTCCCTGTCTGCATCATTTTCTTGACACTTGAAAATGGATAATGCTGGATATTTATTGGTGGTGAAGCATGCTGAAAGTGGTCGGTCTGATGACGTTGATCGGTTGGAGTGAACCCATGAGGGTAAGGTGGAGTATCGTTTGGCAGTTGATTTTGTGATGATTGAGCCCCTTGTGAATTTTCAAGACAGGTTTTTCCCTTACTCGCGGTGAGGAGTTTCAGGACTCTTGCCATTTGCTCTTTCAACTCCCTAATTTCTTCTTTCATTTCCTCTCGCGATTGCTTTCTTTCTTGCTTGTCCATGACCCTAACTTGAGCTAGCGTTCGATAAAGATGCCGGAGTTTACGGGATATCTTTGAAAAGTTTTCTTAATATAAAAAAAATAAGACAATGAGAAGGTAGATTTTGCTAATGAAGAAGAATAAATAATTACAATTATAATAATGAAAGTGAATTTATGCATGAGAAATGATATTGCGCAAAGTGAAAGTCCAAAAGTACTCAATTTCATTCAAATAGTAGAGGCATCCACTACATTTCAGTATGTAGAAGTCAAACTACACTACTCTGGAATATGAGTTTATACAAAATGAACAAAATGACCCAAATCTCTGTTGATTTCTTCCAAGAACTTAGACAAGTTCTCCCCATTAGGATGGATGGGCAAAACACATTTTTTCAAAAGTGATGCTTGTTCCGCCAAATTGCTGGCTCTCACAGTCACGCCTTTAAGCCATTCTATAGCCTGCCCTGATCGTTGTCGAAACAAGTCGTGCTCTTATTGCAGTAATTGGTAATCATATATCAGTGCGTCGACATTAGCATCATTATTTCTTGCCAATTTCTCTACC
Organism: Datisca glomerata; assembly: GCA_003255025.1. Classification (NCBI taxonomy): domain Eukaryota; kingdom Viridiplantae; phylum Streptophyta; class Magnoliopsida; order Cucurbitales; family Datiscaceae; genus Datisca; species Datisca glomerata. The sequence continues at coordinate 479,917 of QANY01011764.1, read as the reverse complement.
ACGTTCTGATACGCTCTAACTTGGTGCTCAAGGCTTGCAATAACTTTCAATAGTTCTTCACTATCATTTGGTGACTCAGTCTTCCTAACTTTTTGATTCTCTAAATCAACTTCTAAATTATCAGCGATTCGTCGTAACGAGTCAAATTATTTTTCTAACTCAATGATGTACGCATTCTTCTTATCGACAACCCCTTTAACCTCTTCTAAAACCTCTTTTACAAGCTTATTTTTACTTTCTAGCTTCATGATTCGATCCTCTTGTTCATAGATTACCACTCGCAAATTCTCATTGTCCTCTGCCATCTTTCTAATTTTGTTGTTCAGTTTGTGAGTGTCAGTTTCCAACTCTAAGTTTTTTCGCTTCAGATTTTCTTGACCTCAATTTTGTTTCTCAAATCTCTGAGTTATTTTTCCGCTTCGATCATGTGATGGCCAGACAAATTCATCTCGGCTGTTAGACGTATGTTTTCTTCCAAGAGAGCTAAATTCTTTTGACGCTCCTCATATAACTCATCCTGCTCCTCATTTTTAACAATCTCCTGATAAGCTTCTGGTAACTTGTGTGATTGTAGATCCTTAACTGGTAAGGCAATAGTTACTTTTCCTCTGCTCTCAAACCACGTTTCATACTCCTTTGTGCAATTCATGTGATTTTTCTCATTTCACACTCTTCTCATTTTTCCAAGCTCCAATTAGCTATTGCAACACTAGTACAATCCCATGATCCTAGGAGCGGGACCCATTGATAGTCACCACATTTGTAGATCATCGATGTCAATGGCATCCATTGGGCTTTCCGAATAACATCCTCATCTTTCAACTTTGATAGGTGTGAGAGCCATACCCCTTTTGTGAGAAACTACTGATTCCATTTAGCCATTCCAAATTCTGCAACGGGGGTTCTCGTCTTCATCCATGGACTTGAAAACTTAACTTGAGGACATTTGAAATATGGTGGACATCTTAGATGACTGAGAATCCAAATACAAAAAGAGTTGGAGAGTCGATGAACTTCCATTTTCCAAGCGCTCGTATGTGATTTAAGGAACGAATAACATCCTCATCTTGCAGGAACATTTTTATCACTTTATCATCCACATAACCTTGAATTTTTTAAAACAACACGGTGCCATATATACACAGAGCATATAGAGCCATACCCTTATCTTCCTTTAAGCCATTTTGGGCGAGATCTAAGAGGTAATCCAGCTGCACTCACTCGTTCCTCCTTTAACTTTCAACATTTTCTCAATCTCAGATGCATGGACAGTACCCAAGAGCTTGCATAAATCTCTCTTCAATGTGAGTCTTTGGTCGTAATTATAAACTTTTTTCGTGCTTTGCAGCGGAACGTTCAGTAGGGCTTGATATTCTTCAATTGTAGGAGTAAGATCAATTGTTCCAAAGGTGAAACATCTGTACAGAGGGTCCTAAAAATGCATTAAAGCCTTAAGAACGGGAGCATTGACTGTATTGTACAGAAGATATGCAATATGGCCATATTCGCCGACAAACAAATTTTTTTGCTACGGTGAAAAATCCTCCCATATCTTCTTCAACCTCTCCAAGTTAGTGTGTGAGAACTCTATCTTAGTGATTGGTGGTAGAAGAAAGGCATCCTCTTTTTCCGGACAATCTCCTTTTCGTTTCTGCGTTTCCTCTTACCATTGGGCTACTGTAACTTGATCTTCTATCACACTCGGAGTAGAAGTCACGGTCTCTACAATATGAATGAATTGAATACTTCTCTACAATCCCTATAACGCAACATGATGCATGTATGAAAAAAGGAAAGACGAAGTCAGAAGTGAAACAAAGGGAAAGAAAAGAAATGTTTAAATAGCGTAGAACATATATACATGAACAAAATTAATCAGATATCATAGTTAAGCAGAATCTCTATTTCTATCAAACATTGGTCATGATATAGGCTTTAAAAAAAATAAATGTGTGGCTGGGCTCTCAAATCTCTTAATAGACTCTCAGGTTGTCCTCACTATTATCCGAATGGAGTAACAGAGGCTCCCAAATGGTATCCCGAAAGGGTCGATCTGAGTGAGAACTTTCGTAAGCCTGAACGGGAACCATAGTTCCACGAAGGTATTCCACGACTCATTCTCGCTAATCCTAAAGGGAAAGCCCGGGTATAGGGCTAGTGTATACATGTGAAATTAGAAATTATGTAAAGAAATATAATTCGTAAAAAAAATAAGACTAATGTACAACTACATGCACGAATTATGAAAAAAACAATGAATCAAATAAACAAACAAAAAACCATACAAAAGGATAACATATGATGAAATTTTGGCTTGACTCTATATTGATCTAAAGATGGTTAGACCAATTGTTTCTTCTCAGTGGAGCCACCAAGTTGTCGCAACGTGCACGCGACGCGGGCGGCGATTGAAAAATCATTTTTTGGAGAAAAAAATTTGGAGTCATCACCAATCATTTTAGGGCGTGATTGGTCACCCAAATTTAAAATCAAATATTTTGGTCTACGAAAATTTAAAGTTGGTTCGGGAGTCATTTACGTGTGAGGAAGATATTAGCACCCCACACCGCCCATTATGAAAAATGGTTACCAAATTTAATCAAATACTATCCAAATTATTTTTTTCCTTCTAAAAATAATGTTATAAATATACCATTTTTTATTGCACTACTTAGTTCACTAATTACCAATTTTCCTTTCTTCCTTCTTTGCTAGGAATGATCATGGATGGTAACTAGTTTAAACAAGCGTCACTAAAGAAAATCCATAAAACTTTCAAAATAAAATAATTTTTGTTTGGGATATAAATATACCATTTTTTTATTTTGGACCACTTAGTTCACTAATTATCATTTTTTATTTCTTCCTTCATTGCTAGGAATGATCATGGATAATAACTAGTTCAAACATGTGTCACAAAAAAATGATGGTCAAAAAATTAAAAAGAAAAGAAGAGAAGATTTATAAGAACATAAAAAAATCAAAGTTTAAAATATTTGCATAATCTTGTATAAATGTTTTACAATCTATTTTATACATTTTTATGTATAAGAAATTATCATATGAGATCTTTTCATCGAATGTACACTTTCAACTCATTAAATGGTTGATTCACATTGAATTTATTTTACGCCCTTCAAAATATTATCCTCATTCTCATTGATTGAGTTGGTGACAAAAAAATATCATCATCAAACTTGTAGAGAGATAAACAATATATGAAAACAAAACTTAAGATTAAAAGTAAGAAAAATGATAAAGAATGAGGAAACAAACCTATATAGGAAAATGAAACAAAAAAATATCAAATACATAAGTATGAAAAAAAAGAGATGATTAATTAGAATGAATAAAATATATTGTAAGCTAAAATGTAAGAGATTTGAACTATCTTAATAAAAAAAATGAGAAGATAGAAGATGAATAGAAATGAAAACTCACATTCTTTTTTTTTCACTATTTTCTCAAAACTTCTATTTCTCTCTCTAAAATCTCATCTTCCTCACTCTCCCAAATCTCCATTTTTCAAGTGAAGACATCCCCTCTATTTATAGGCAAACTTAATGCTTCACTTTTTTAATTTTAGTCATTTATTCTTTTTTTTAGTCCTTGGACAATTTTTTTTTATTTTTTAGGCATTGGGCTATTTTTCAAATCATACACATAGTCTTAGACTAATATATGGGTAAAAAAATAAAATTTATATTTTCAAAGTATTGGACCGGATAAAATACGGTATCTACAGTGGTAAACTTATTTTTTAGCACTTTCCCACAATTATTTCAAGTATTCTCATTTGACATGATAAAGTTATTTAACCTGGTTAAATAACAATCTCACATTACTTTTCCTACAAAATCTACTTTACCAAAAAACTTTCTCAATTTATTTACCCATCTTACAACACATCTACATATTTTTCGAAATAACTTTTACTTTCCTAAATCTCCATAAAAACACCATATTTGTTTCAATTATTGCTACTTGATTTTGATATTTTATTTTCTTCAAGACCAAAGCTTCACAAAAGTGTCATAAAATATCCTCATCCTGGAATCCCTTCCAGTCCTGGTGGAACCAAACTGGTTCTGATACCAAATTTTGAGTTGTTTCATTCCTTTGAACCCCTGTCTCAAAAGGCCCGTCCCATAAATCTGTCTAGGGGTCGTCCCGTGAGATTAAAAGGTGTACGTTAATTGGAATGAATTATATAAAATATTAAGTTTGAATTAAAGATAGATAAACTCTTCATATATGCATAATATAAAATTGAAATGATTAAGATGCATGTTAATAATATCAAATATTTTTTTAAATTAAAAATTATCTTCTTCCCTAAAATAAATATTATTCATAAACTATCAATGTGTAAAAAATATTAAAATTATAAAAATGGGACTATAACGGGATTGTTTATCATGTCTCGTTTATTGTGTGGATGATCGGACCCGACGGTGCCGCGAAGATGGGGTTTTTCCTGAATCATTTATATTCAGTTTTAGATTGTTTTTAACCGAAATATAACAATTGTATCCCTATTCCATTTTGTTCCTATGCCAGAACCGTGGTATACATATCTACTGAACAAAAATATATGTAACGGAGAAACTGTTATGTATTATTAAATATTTTAATGTATTAATGTGAATGACGGTTATTTATATCATAATGAATTTTGATATATAAAAGAGGAAAATTTATATGTTATAACTATTTTTGTGATATCAAAAAAATTTAATCAAAGACGACATAAATTATTAAGATTTTTTACTAGTTGCCAGCAGAGAAACTATATACAATTTTGTTATGTAATTTTAAATAATTTGTCATTAAATTTATTAGTACGGTGTAAGTAAAAAAATTATTTTACTTTTTGGCGTAGTAACAGAAAACTAGTTGATTTGATTTTATTGGTGGAATTAATAAAATAGTTAATTAATTAGTACGAAAAATAGTATATAAAAGATATTGTGTGTATTAGAATCTATAAATAATCATTAATAATAATTAATTATATTTATATATTATTTATCAAACTTGATAAAATAAAAAGAAGCTATAAATAATCAATAATTTTATTAATCTCATATAATTTATATGACTTTTCTAATAATGTTATCAAACTTTCCCAACAACTTTACATACGTTTCTAACATACTAAACGAGGAAATCATACTCTTTCATTAACTTTCTTACTTAACCATGTGTTACCGAACATGGTACTCTTAATATATTGTCATCTAAATTTATCACTTAAACTTACCCAACAATTTAGCTTTCCCTGTATTTTTTAACCCGTATCAAACGGGCCCTGAGTGAAATATGAAATTGGAAAGACAATTTACACGGCCTTAATATCTCGCGACTGTTGGGTTAAAGAAATCATCTTTTGTAAATACGATTTCGCCCAGTTGGAAATCATCTTTACAAAAGATGATTTCGTTGTGCCCAAAATTACTTAGTTTTAGATTAAGTTTGAAACAACCTTATTTTAATATATTTTTTAAAACCATTGTAGTTGTGTCAAAAACCCGAGAAACAAGCGCGGGTAGGCATGGTTGTGAAACTGGAGTCAGCGCGAGTACTTGTCCATGTTAGGGGTGTAATCGGTTTGTTTCGACTCAGTTTATTGGTATTTTTGGAACCGAACCACAAATATCATTTTTTAAATCTCAGAATCGAACCGAACTGTGGGTTCAACGTAAAAGACCGAACCGTCCAAAACTGGTTCGGTTCGATTTGTGATTTTTACCTACTAGAAAAAAATATATAAAAAAGGAAAAAAATTACCAAACCATTTCTACCTATAATAAACCACATAAACCACTTAAAAATACTAATACAGAAGGTCCAAGATACATTTATTGAATCTTCCAAATGACTAAATCATTTAAAAATATCATAAAATCATTACAGAATTTGCGAAATGTCCAAAATACACTTATAGAATCTGCTAAAGGTCTACCTTGGCATGAATCTGCCACAACCATAATATTATAAATATAAAATTACATAAAATGAACATAAACATGGTAAAATGAAGCAGCTAAATAGTAGTTCCTCCGTCTTCATTGCTCGGCATCGTCCTCCACTATTATGGACTCCTCCAAAGTCACCAACTCTAAATGACAAACAAAAAATATACATTAAGATTAATAGCACAACTAAAATTTAACATAATAAAAACTAAACTATAAAATGAGATACCTTTATCTAGTTTTTTACTATCCTCAAGTGGTTCAACAATGTCGATTTACGAAGATCGAAACCAATCTTGTAAACAAACAAGGGCTTGACAGTTTTAGGAGCCAATGAGCTACTGTATTGATCAAGTATACGCCCACCAGTACTAAAAGTAGAATCTGAAGCAACCGTTGAAAATCAAAATTGCCAATACATCTCTAACCATCAACTTAAGTACCATATATTTAGAAGAGTTCACCTTCCATCAATTAAGAAGATCAAAATCATCAACTTTTTTTTCTTAAGCTACCACTAAATATTGATCTAATTTTGACTTGTTATTCGTGCTTTCCTCTTCATTCATATGCTTAGAAAATGTAGAGGTGAAGTCAAACTCATCTTCATCATCCGAACCATATGTTGAGAAGATGATGCATCTATGACTTCTATCATTACATCACCCTTATATGCATCAAACAATCTTCTCAAAACCAACTCAACCTTCATTGTTGACTCATCATCCCGAACCACATGTTGAGAAGATGATGCACCTTTGACTTTTATCATTACATCACCCTTATATGTATCAAACAATCTTCTCAAAACCAACTCAACCTTCATTGTTGACTCTTTAGCAACACCAACATTATTTAAAATTGAAAAACAATAATCAATTAACTTTATTTTCAATCGCGGGTCAAGCACAACAACTATAAACAATAAACTTTCTCAAAACTTCCCCAATACTTATCAAACTTCATTGTCATGCTAGATGCCATCTTACTTAAAAGACAATCATAAGTTTTAGAGTACCTTCGAATCAGACTTTCATTATTAAAAAGCTCTTAAAAGAATCCATTCAAACACACATGCAAAAAACTAGAAATTCTTATAGTCATTTCATAGAATACTTTCCACAAATTAATAAAGACACGAGCGTTATCCCAATCATCATAACTAGGAGGCCCCCATTCTTTCCCCAATCTCCAAGACAATCCATGGAGTATTTGATACGAACCCACTACGCGACCTGCCATAGGAACCCAATAACAATGATGGTTCAAGAACCTAAGGATCGATTTTAAAGAAGAAGAAACCCGACTCATTTTTTATGACACAAATAGAACCTTAGGTATAAGACCTAAGACCCAAATTGATACTTTGAAAAGAACCAAATGTATGATTTAGACGCCACACTCAAGAATAAAAAGGAAAAGTGGTGATAAGTCTAGGTTTTAAACTCCACAAGAATATTCTTGATAAGTATGAAAAGTTCTAAGAAGAACCAAAGAGAAAACTCTCATAAAGAAATTATATTCATCAAAGTTATTTAATACAATGTGAAACCGTGCTTAAATAGAAAAACTAGAAGTCTAAAGAGTCATAAAGTGTTTAAATAACCTAAACTAAATTTAAAAAATAAAAAAATATTAATTACAATAAATAAGGAACTTGTAATCCACCCAAAAGACTCCTATTAACTGTCCACTTCTAGGTTAGGACTGCCAATGTGTCTTACTTCCTTGTCATTAATTAAAATGCCATGTCATTCTCCACGTGGACTGCCATATTTAACGTCACATCATCCTCCATGTGAAATGCCATGTAGGATGCCACACCATATCCATGTGGGCTGCCATGTTGGACGCCATGTCATGCTCCATGTGTGCTGTCTTGTTTGAGGTCACGTCATGCTCCATGTAGGTCACAAGGTTGACAAGTCCAACTTCTCCTTTTCCAAACTTAGATATCTTCATACTTGTTTGGGCCTCCACTTGCTTCACTATCTCATTAAGTGTTTTAACCATCCTCTTTGCTCTAACTTTTATGATTATGCTGCTTGGTACTTTAAGTGGATTCATCCATTAAGCTAGTGCGACTAGATCCTCATTAGTATTGTGCATCTTGCACCTCAAGTCTTTCAAAAGTATTTTGAAAATTTTCAGCAGCCTCTAACATTATGTAAGTTAAGTTCCATCTAGTGGGACAATCTAGGCACAAAAGGATTTTGGAGGAAATCTTTCCTGCCTCAACACAAGCCTTAAACTTAATTAATCTAGCCAATAAGGACCTCACATATATCACAAAATTGAGGATCCTAACGATAGATCCATGTAGATCCTTCGAACCGTCACATACAGTTAAGTTACAATGTGTGCATAACATCTCATATGTAAAAACTCACAATCCAACACCATGCCACTCTAATTTTTCATATTTCTTTTCAAATAAGTCACTGCAACATCATTTGCACTAACATCATCAATAGTAACAGTACAAAATCTATCAATATCCCATTCAAGCAAACAGTTCTCAATTTACAAACATATTGACTCTCCTTTATGACTAGAAATCAAACAAAAGTTCATAATCCTCTTTTGTAAACTCCAGTCTTTGTCAATATAGTGAGCAGTTAACACCATATAGTTAAAATTTTGAATAGATGTCCATGTGTCCGTAGTGAGTCAAACTCTTTGTTTTTATTTCTTAAAGAAGCTTTGTAGTTTTTCTTATCATCTAAGTATAGTTAGAAGCAATCTTTAGCAACCGTAACCCATGATGGAACATTAAATTTGGGTTGATAGCTATAGTCACGAAATGATTTAGCCTCAACAACTCTAAATGGTAGCTCAGTTTGGATAATGAACTTTGTAAGTGTCTTTATACATATATCCTCACTATAACTAGTGGCGACCAAATTACAAGTTTGTGAACCACCAACCCTTTCTTAATTTCAAAATCCAAAGTCTTTTGTTTAGGATCAAGAAACCTATTAGGATTCTTTTTGCATATATCCAAATGTCCTTGCATACTTAAGGTCTCATTATGAGAATGGGATTTGAAAACTTGCTTGAAATAATCACATGTGGATGTTACATTACCTTCTTCATCAGGTTCATTCTTAGTAAATGAATCCTAGATAATTGAAGGCTCCCTAGACGATTTTCTCTTACCACTGTTGGGGGTCTCAGTGGCAATTCAAGAAACTTTGAACCAAAGGCCAATTTTCCCGTCTTTGATTTTCCCATCTAGAAAATCATTAACCGAGACTCATTAACTCAAATCAAACTTAGTTTATAAATTATATATTCACACAAGCTGACATCCCAATAAGTTCAGACAAAACAAGCAGACATCCAAATAACTTCAGACAAACAGACATCCCATTAATATCATTAATATATAATCAGATCCTTAATATATAATACAACTGTGAGCAAATCCACTATTCAGTCGAGCCAGCAATGAAATAGATACAAACTAAAATTCATACAGAAAGAAGAATGAGATACACACAGAGAGAGAGTATACCAGATCTCTCATTCGTCGTTAGAAGTCGAGCAAATAGATATCTCCTTTGTCATCGAGCATTCGAGCAAGTAAATCTCTCCTTCGCCGTCGAGCAAACAGACATCTCTTTCATCGTCGAGCAGTCGAGCAAACAAATCTATCATTCGTCGTTGAACAGTCGAGCAAACAGGTGCCACCCTTCGTCGCATGAGCAGCTGAGCAGAGTAGGTGCCACTCCTTCTTCGTTGCAAGCAGCCGAGCAGAGCAGATGCCACTCCTCCATCGTCGAGAGCAGTGTGTATAGCACTACTGAAGCTTCAGTGTGATTTTTTCATAAAAATCAAACCAAACCGTACATATTTTTAAGTGATACAACCGAACCGAACCCCCAAAAGTGCAAAACCGGCGGGACTGTTTTTGCACCCAATCTCTTTCGTCAATCTTGCTTTTAACCTTAAACCCTAATTCCAAATTCTCTATTTGTTTCTCCGAAGCTTCATCCGCCCATGGGTAAGAAACGAAAATCTGTTGCCTTATCTCCACCTCCCCCTAAGGATTCAAAGTCTGAATCCGAAGAAGAAGAAGTAGAAGAAGAAGATGATGATTTTGTATATGAAGAAGTAGAAGACTCCAGTGCTGACGAAGAAGTAGAAGAACATGAAGAAGAAGATGAAGGTGAAGATGAAGAAGAACCGGAGGAGAATGACGAAGAAGAGGAAGATGAAGAAGAGGACGATGAGTCCAAGAGAGAAACCGTTAAAAAACTCCTACAACCTTTCGGTAAGGACCAGCTCATTAACTTTCTCAAAGAAGCCGCCGATGCAAACACTTCTATCGCTGCCGAAATAATTAAGGCCGCGGAATCGGATCCCATCCACCGCAAGATTTTTGTCCATGGTCTCGGCTGGGACTGCACAAACGAAACGCTAATGTTGGTGTTTAGGCAGTACGGTCCAATTGAAGAGTGTAATGTCGTGACTGATAAGGCCACTGGACGGTCCAAGGGTTATGGGTTTGTTGTCTTCAAGAATCGAGCTGCCGCTCGGAAGGCTCTTAAGCAACCCCAGAAGAAGATCGGAAATAGAATGGCTGCGTGCCAACTTGCGGCGGCTGGATCCCTTCCGAACCAGCCTGCTTCTGATATCAGTAAGCGCAGGCTCTACATAGCCAATGTAGGGCCGCAGATTACTGTCGAGAGACTACGCACGTTCTTTACTTCATTTGGGGAGATTGAGGACGGACCGCTAGGGTTTGATAAGGTCACTGGGAAGTTTAGGGGATATGCCATTATTGTCTATAAGACGGAAATGGGAATCAAGAAAGCATTGGAAGAGCCTTTTAAGACGTTTGAAGGTTGCAAGTTGCAGTGCTCAATAGCTTTAGACGGGCGTAACTCCAAGAATAATGCTAGTGGACAGGCGGTTGCTTCTGCTGTAGCTACCAATCCTTCTGTTCCTAGTGTTGCAGGTGTGGCATTTGCTCCGATGAATGTTGCTCTTCCTACTTTCCCTTTTGGATGGAATCCAGGACTAATTCCCCAAAATATGAACCCTGGTGCGATTCTAATGGGTCAAAATCCTGCTTTGGGAGTTTTAAATCCGATGCTGAGTTTTGGGGCAAATTCTTCGATGAATCAGGTTGGGATGTCTACTCCGTTTGTTGTTGGAGCGTCTCAACCTCCAAACAGGGTTGGAAACTCTCCAGCTGGTGTCAATAATATAAGTCCGAGTGTGATTGGCAGTTATGGTTCTCAAGCTGCTTTGAAAGGTTTAGGTGCATATCAAAGTTCCCAGCTGAGTCAGTCTTCTGCATCGGGAGCAGCTAAGGCCAACTCGGGGATTGGATCCGCTGGAATCTTGCCCTCATATTATGGCTCTAGGTAACTTTTGTTGGGAATCTTTTGCCATAGTTAAAGATTATCATTTTAGTTGAAGTTCTCTTTTATTGTTAGTCCTATAGTCACATTTGCTTCACAGGATATTCATGTTAAATTCATTCTCCTTACTCTGAACTGGTGATACTTTCTCCTTGCTTTTGGTTACCATTTCGATTAAATTAAAATACTTTGGTTTAGGGTACTCGGACTTGTACAATCTTGTAAATCGCTTAGTGAAAGGCAAGCAAGCAGAAGTAGAGAGAGACATAGCAATAAGAAGAGTAAAGGATAAGACTAAAAAACAGGGAGGGAGGGAGGGAGAGATGCTCTTAGATTGTGTCACCATATACTCATAAAACATAGCTGCCCAGAACCAATATAATTCCATCACAGCAATTGCCTAGAACACCGACTGTTGTGTTATGGTACGTGGATCGGAAAGGGAATGTAATAGGTCACTCACTTGTCCCCGAATGTGGTGGGGGGTAAGGGTAGGCTTCATCAGGCACATTAGTAGGTAAAATATGCGTACCCATAACACTATGCTTTTAGCATCACGTTCTTAACAAGTAGTTTAAGTTCATGCTTAATGCTAGTTATGTGAAGGAAACGCAATCAACAAACTTTATTACCAAATGTTTTGGTAAGCAGACAAATAATTTACGTAAAGTTTTAAGGTTTCCATCTCTTTATTTATTAGCTGTTGGTTATTATGTGTGGATCGTCAAATCGTTGTTCCAGAGCGCTAGTAATCAATGTTTCGGATTATGCGAACCAGATCGCAAATCTCTAGTACAACTCTACTTCAACAGTTTTTTCTGGTAACTATGAATGAGAATACGTAACAGATAAAGAAGTTAGAAAAGTCTCCAAATATGAGTTAGTTCTGTTTATAGGTGTTTTCCACGTTACCAAGTTATAAACCAGAAATAGGTAAGATATCAAACTAGTAATAGAGTGCACTCAGATGTAGACTTAGGTTCAATTTTTCTGAAATCCCAAGTGCTTCTGTTCTCACTTCCTCTATCCACTTCTACCAGTTTGGATCCAGGGTATTTGAGTATTCCAGGTATCTTATATCTTACTTTAAATTAAATATCAAATAAGGGCATCACTAAACTATCCTAACATTCGGGGTAAATGGCTCAACACTCCCTTGTACCAAACGGCCCCTTAGTTCTTCTATTCCTGCTGCCATCTTCCCTACCTACCTTATTTTCCCCCATTATCCAATAAAGTCAATTGAAGTTTTGATGTATCTGGTCGCATGAATTTGTTATTTTGTTGTTACCTGTTACAGTGTACAATTTTTTATTCTGATAAATTGCTGGCTTTCAGCATATACAGCTTTTTTCTGGTCAACTTGCTCATCTAACTATTGGCTCCTGTATATATTATTCGTGTCTTTTGCAAATTAGAATCCAGCAACTGTGGTCCTGTTTTTGCCGTGGTTTTAAACTAAAAAACTCTAGGAAATATTTTTCCAGTATCTTTTGTAATATTGAAAACATTCTTTCTTTGCCACCTGAAATCTAGACTGCCAAAACCGTATTAATAACAGGCAATTCTTGTATTCAGCATATGACAACATTGACTTCCTTAAAAAATAAAATAATTTCACTAAAAGTAGTTTAGATGTTGCTAATATACCGGATAGTTGGGATCATTCTTTTGAGTGATCGTTTTTGTGAAGCCTTTATTTTTTGAGTAATAATATATATGTGTACCTTTTATCCATCAAAAAATATTTTTCACTGACATTTCTTCCTTCTTTCGACTAAGTAATGGAGATGGTGATCTTTAGTACTCTTTACCCCTTTTTCCTGAATGATCATTACCAGTTTTCTTGTTCATTTAAGTACTTTCTCCATTCTTAAAGGAGGATAAGTAACAGAGATAGAAGTAAAGCTACTTTACCCCCTTATATTGTTCTGTTTCTTTCTCCAACTGTTGTTTGGTTCTTACTTTCAGATGAGAAGTTGGAAATGGTTGCAGAGAGAGCGAGTTGTGCGAGATGTAGGAGCAACTATTGGATGCAAAGACTTGAGAAAATGTAAAAATGGAGGCTAAGTGGAATAGTTTCCCATGTTAGTCTTTCAAGAACATTTCTCTTCTTCACTATATTTTAAATATATATTTGATCTATAATGAGCATTGACTGTTTGGTGGAAATAGATACCTTCGTGTTGGGTCTTCTCTATATGGTCGAGGAGATTATAGCTCGGCTTCGAAGCCGAGAAAAGGGGTAATTTCTGGTTTTAATGTGATTTTTAAAATAAATTCTGAAAATAATTTAGTTTTGAAACTAATTTCAAAACTATGATAATGGTCACGTCGGAAGGCGTATTTTATAAAGACGATTTCAAGTAGGCAAAATGCGTCTTACAAAAGACGCCTTCGGTGCTGCCTAAAGGTGTCTTTTGCAAAGACACCTTCAATGCAGATGCTCTCACATGATAAAAATCATCAACACAACCTTAAACAAACCCTGCATACAAAAATTATCCATCGTGTAAAACATTTTATAACTTTATATCACACATTCTCAACGAAGCAACATACATTTTTAACAAATTTTATGATTTTATATTTTATATTATTTTACAAAAATTCAAATATAAAAATATAAATCAATCACGTTCCACACGGTGGTCGTCTTCTCATTCTTCTTGAGCGCCTTTCATATGTTTGTAGTTGAGTTACTTGTGATGATGGATCTTTATCCATAATAGCTGCTGCTACACTTTCTTCCTTACAATAAGCAGCGGGTCTTCCTCCACAATATGTGGGTCTTCATCCACAATAGAAGCATCTTTCACAATAAGCGAGTTTCGGGCATGTTTCCTACCTTCTCCAGGAGCACTAGCTTGTCTTCCTCTACGCCGTTAAGTTGATGAAATGGTTTAGAAGTAGAACCAAGTTGAGTCACTGACTCACCTCTAAATGTATAAAATACCGGCGGCGTGTATGGCTCTTGCTGAGACATAAATGGATCGTCTCGAGGCATGTGTGATTCTTGTTGACTTCTTTGAGATGAGTTGTGCACTCCATGCATTCGGGACAAATGAGCTTGATAAGCCACATTCGCTTGTCTTATTGCTTGTGCGGTTGTCTCACACACATTACGGATTCGAGGTATTATCCAAGACGACTTAGTATAATCAAATATCAAATTGTTAATATTGTCCAGACTCTCCGTCTGCATAGATAAAAAAACATTATATAAGTTACTTATTAAATGACCATATAAGCCTCATTAATTACATAAATTAATAAAAAAAAATTACCATTAAATCATATAACAATCCATGTTGAGTTATGTATCGCTGTGTGATTCTCTGATATTATAACATGTATGAGCTGTCATATCCATGTTCATCCACGCGCCCCTCAACAATGTGTCCTACGCTCATCTCATCTCTCAATGTATGCCTGATGTTGGATGCCCAAATTTAGTTCATTTCTCCCCCCTAAGTCTATGTCATGCAACCATCTTTCGGTAACACATGGCTCGGGCACACGTTGAATCATACAGAATTATCTTAGAACACGATCTGGTTGATGCCATTCCACTATATGAAAGTAAATGAGAGGAGAGACAGACCGTCATCTATCTCTGTGCATGATGCAGTATTCAGGAAGTGTATGAATAATATCATTATAAGGTTGCCATCTTCATGGGGCAAACAACTACTACTAGGTATATTTTCTTGCAGTGTAGGATACATGTTATTGTCATGGAATTGAGAAGAAATTGTTGCACTATCGTGTACCTCAACTCCACCACACATATTGTCACTATACAAGTTTATGCTAGAACCTTGTACATCTCTAGCATTTTTGGTTAAATATAACTCAATTGTATTTGGTGGAGGAATTTGAAGCACAATGGTAAACATCATATGAGCATCGTTATCATTCCGTATTGGAAATTTCACATAGTTGAATGACCCAGCACCAAGAGTAAGTTGGTAACGATAAACTATGTTCAAGTTTCAATGTAGACGGTCAAGTGACAAGGCTTCATATAAAGTATTATATAGCTCGTTAAAAGTAATATTCTTATGAATTACTCCTCCCATTGAAGATTGATCATAAGAAACTTCAGTTGCACTGATTACGACATTACCATTCATGTAACATAAAACTATCATAGGTCTTTCCCCCATTTGTCAACTTACTAAACAATACACAACAATTTCAGAACTAGATCTAGAAATTCTATAAATTAATCTACAAATTCAAAGTTAATAACTACAATTTCATAATATATCAACCCATTCATAAATAAAATCTTACAAATTAAGAGTTTAAACATCACATATTGAGAAAATGCATCTAAAATTGAATAATTTTAAGATTTCAAGAACCCAAAACACATGAAAATCTAGGGTTTGAGAGAGATTAAAGAGAGATATTACAAAATCGATGACATATATCCATTCAACATTCATAAAAAATGAATAATTTCAAGATTTGAAGAACAAATTTAAGAGATCAAAGGAGTTATAAATATATTTAGGGTTTGAGGAGTTTTTGCTAGTGATTTGAGAGATTGATAATTTTTTTTGAATGAGAGTGAGATGATGTAATGCCGGCGGAATGATAGTAAAACTTCGGCCACAATCGACGGCGAACAGTGGCAGTGAAGTGAGGCTTGTTCGCGGGCTGAGGGACTGTCTTCTTCTTCGCAGGTTCAGATAAACTTCTGCTTTCTTACTACTGTTTGTTAAAAACCACAGGTTGCGGGTATTAAAGGAAAATGTGGAAGGTGTCTTTGCAAGACGCCTTCTACGTGGCCCATATTTGGGCCACGCCACCACAAAGACGTCTTCGTCCTAGGTGTCCAAAACTACCTTACTTTTAGAATAGTTTAAAAAATACCGTATTTTAATTGTTTTTTTCCAAAATTACTGTAGAATACTCAAAAATCCGAGAAAAGGCAGGTCAGATTTTTTTTTGCTTTTGATTTTTTTGTCATGAAGTGATATTTGATCTGGCCTTACATAAGCACAACCCTTCTAGATCTAGATCTGACATAACCCTTCATGTTCTTTTAACAAAAGCGGATCTGAATCCCTGTTTGACGGGGGTGCAATGCTCTCATTTTGTAAAAAGATAATTCTACATAGACCATATTGAACAAATTTTATACCACCAAGTTACATGCCAATCATAATAGAATTAATTTTTTATGATTCATTAAATGATTTAACAAATTAACTTACTACTTGTTCATTTAGGTTTTAGAAGCTCTTTTTTAAATCACTTTTCCTTATTTCTTGGAAGGTGTCCTCCTAGTGTCTTCATTATTTTTAAAAACTCTTTTTAAATCACTTTATCTTTTATCGACAACAAAAATCTCTCTCATACTTCCTAATTATAAACTAAAACGAATTATTTCTTTTAATAAGAAAAGGGTTTTAGATTGTTTTAAATTCGACCAATCGACCATACGACCAATCTAATTAGTCTGATTTTGATTTCGTAAACAACTTCACTTAAATTCTAATCAATCAACTTGCTGATATAGAATTGGATGATATAAATGGAAGTAAAGGACAGACGTTGCACTATGTACATCCTAACAAATATTATTATACAATTGTTCGATGTAATGATATTTTATTATAATCATTGTTAATTTTATTCTAATAAAATTTTCTTATTTATAATCGTATATAATTTGTTATTTTGGGTCATACTACGGTACTATGATGGTTATATTATATAGTCAGGAATAAAAAGAAAAAAAAAGTGAGATAAATTGTTTCTTCTTTTCTTTCTCTTCTCTTCCCACTCCTCCTGGCGGCAGGTAAAAAGAGAAATTGGGTGCTTAGACTTTCTAGAAAGAAAGTAAAAAAATGAAATTAAGAACTCTGATTTTTTTTACATGAGAAAAATATCACCCTAGACCATAATCTAGTAAATGTATTTTGATCAAATTATAACTTAACACTCACCAAATTGAAGAGAAAAATTTTAAACTAAAAAAGTAGTTTAATTATTTCCTTATAAAAAAAGAAGCTAAATTTTGTCATATATATATATATAGATATATTGTTAAATTTCGTTAAAAAATAGTCTCCTAATTTGTTCTCGGTAAACCAAAAAAGAAGAAATGGTTTGTATTTAATTTTTTATTCAAGTTTAATTTTTATCAATCCACAAATTTAATTTTTTTCTACAAAAAAATCAAAAGAGAAATTAAATTGATTAAATTACACCTAGCTTGAAAAAAAGAAAAAAGAAATGGTTTGTAACATAGTTGGTTGTGTTGGATATGGTATGAAAGCGTGGCAAAATTTCTCGTTTTCCATATTTAGGTTACTCCCAAAACAGCGGTTGGGGGGAAAACCCATAACATAAAAATTTCCCTCGTCTTCTTCTTCTTCTCCTCCCCGCCATTCTTCCTTCCCTTCTTCTTAGTTTTGTTCGCATCTTTTTCTGTCTGTAAAATTACGTTTTTAATTTTTGTGATTCCAACAGAGCAGGAGTTTTGATTCTTTTGAAGTTAGGGTTTCAGTTTTCTTCTTAGTTCTTCTCTCCTTTCCCTTCTTCTTTCTTTTTGGTTTGGGAGGATTCCTTGTCTGGCAACATGAGGAAGAGGCTCGATACCCGTTTTCCGGCCGTAAGTCTTTCCCTCTACGCCTTTTTATTTCACCCTTTACCTTTTCTCTCTGTTTTTTTTGTGAAGTTGAAGATTTTAGTAATCGAATTTGATGGCTTTTTTGTTTAAATTCCTAATACCATCTGTTCAAAATCTGTCTAAGCAACATGGTAAGCAGTGCGCCAATTTCTTGTGGGTATTCATGGGCTTGCAATTTTAGCCGTCCGAGCTTGAATATTGTATTTAGTTAAAGACTTGGCGTCTTCATGCGCTGAGTATGAACACTTTGACTTATTTGCCATGCCTTATAAACCGGTAGATAAGCATACAGTACAATACTTTTTGCTGATAAAATAAAAAATAGATAAGCATAACGTTTAAAGCATATGCTGTTGACTTATGTAGTATGTCTTTGGATTCTATCTCCATATGTCAAAACTTTCTCCTATGATAATTAGCATTATGTGAGTTTAATATCGCTCTTAACACACTAGTAATCCACGAATTATATTTTTTTTTTCTATTTACTTGCTTGCACATATAAAAGGATTATTTAATTCATGATGGGTATTATGTTATTTATTGTGTGGATATGCTATGAAGAAAGTATTTGCAAGATTCATATACAGTCTCCTTATCTGGATTTTTGAAAATTTGGGAGGCTTAAGGCTTATAATACATGGAAGATGTGCTTCTAGCTTTTACATGCTTGTTAACCTTTCCACTTTAGAAATTTTTTACTTGGTTTAGCAAAATGCACCGCACCCGGAGGGTATAGTTTAAGTTTTACATGTTTATTAGAGATCTGTGACACAAAGTCACACACACACAACCTGATTGGATATTTTGGTACTTTGGGGGTATTCAAGGAAGAACCTTTCATCATCTTTGTCAACAAATCATGGGTAAATTTGTTATTGGAATTTTTTAAAGAAAATTACTACTATGGCTCATACCCATCTTATTCTTTTCAACCGTTACTAATCGTCTCCAATAAACTAAGTTAGCTAGATGAGTTCTTTGAGATGAGTTCATTTTATGCAATGTAGTGATGGGTGTATGAACTTTATTAACATCTCAGGCCCGAATTAAGAAGATTATGCAGGCTGATGAGGATGTAGGGAAGATTGCTATGGCCGTGCCTCTTTTGGTTTGTAAGTGAACTTTATGATCTAAAGATTTGATATTATTCGAATCCATCTTATTAGATTATGTTATTTGTCTTTTAATATTGTATTTTCTCCCTTTTTCCACTTTATAGTGCGCTTACTCAAAGTCTGTTCTTATTGGTTATGGTTCTTATTGTGTTATTTAATTTGCTTGCAGCTAAAGCTTTGGAACTGTTTCTACAAGATCTATGTGACAGGACATACGAGGTAACTCTGAAAAGGGGAGCAAAGACCATGAATTCTCTGCATTTGTAAGTGATGATGTGTTAATTAACTGTTTGTGGTTGAAATTGGTTTGATTGGTAATCGTGCATATTCTAATTCACTCTATCCTAAAACGGATAATACGAATGATAAACCACTGATCTTTGTGTAAGTTGAAAGAAGCACAACTATCATCTCTATCAGCCATGGAGTGGGGGAAACTCCAAGGCCAACTTACATAGTCATAAAATGTTTACCCTTTTTGTTATTACTTTTGAGAGACCGCCTTGTTGCTTTTTAAGTAAGTAGAATGTTGTTCTCCCTGGCAGGAAGCAGTGTGTACAGTCCTTTAATGTTTTTGACTTCTTGAGGGATATCGTCGGCAAGGTTCCCGATTTAGGTGGTTCTGATACTGCTGGTGAGGATCGATCTGCTGCTAAAAGAAGGTTTGGGAAGTTTAATTTTCTTATCTGTGATTAAGTAATCTGAAACATTTTACAGCTGATGGTGTTAATTCTTACTTTTATTATCAGGAAAGTTGTGGATGAAGATGACAATGATAGTGAAGAAGAGTCCAGAAAGTGTAGGATGGTAAAAAAATTTGTCTTCTAAATTTATTTGTGTTGACGCCTTGTTGATGTGTTTGGTAGTTAAAATCACTACTTTCACTAAATAGTTGGTTTCTTGATATTCTCCTCAATCATGAAATGGCAGGGATATATTTTTGTGCTGGAAAATTCTACGTTATTGTTAACAATAAGTTACTGGGAGGAGAGAGTAAAGTTTCTCTCTCTCTCTCTCTCATCCAAGTATGTTCCTGTTAACAGTAACGTAGAATATCCCTTTTATGCATTACAAGTTCTTTAATATTTGATGAGATTAAGGGTGGATCATTACATGTGGAACTATTCATGAAGTGTTGCGTCAAATTATGAAGTTGTTTGACTCTTGTCAGCTGAGCCGAGTAAGAAAGTGCTTTTATTTGTTATTCACGTTTATTGTATTGTAGACCGAGGCTGGCCACAATAGTACTAGTAGTCGCAGAGAAAGGGGAAGGGGCAGAGGCAGAGGACGTGGGCGCAGTAGTCGAACAAAAGAGAGAGAAACAACTTTACAGTTTGAGAAATCTGAAGATGATCCAGAAATTCCTAAGCATCAAAGTGAAAGCTTTGAAACACAAGATAACATGGCAGAAGAAGATGAAGCAAAAGTGAGTGTTCCCCGTGACAAAAACATAGAATTGCCTGTCCGTAACTTTGACTTGAATGTAGACTTGAATGAGAACGGGGATTCAGCTGCTATCGCTGATAGTCCGCCAATAAAGAAGCTAACTGCTGAAGTGAAGCATGAAGAATACCTTGGCTGGTCCTTGTATGGCATGGAAAAGATTGCCATTGATCCTCTTCAATTGGCAGAACTAAGTAGCAGGATAGATGAGGAGGAAGATTATGATGAAGGTTAAGTAATTCTGCTCTCTCTGTCTCTCCATTCTCTGTATAAGTCCAGCTTACCATTTTTTGTTTCTCTTATGCAATAGTTGTAATAGTAGCAGTAGTAGACGGTAGGTTAGTGTTGTAACTGATGTAGAATCAAGTAAATTGGGTGATAATAAGTTTATTAGACTAGCTTTTTAGCCTGTTTTATGAAATTTGTAGAATATATTCTCATATACTTGAAACTAACCGTTTCGTTATACAATTTTATTTACTTTTTCTTTGTCATATTTAGTGTTGTAAATGACAATCCCCGGTTCAGATGTAGGCAAAATCTGATTATGATCTGTTGGGTTAACAACTCTCGTCTTTTGACAATCTTGGTGAATCACGTAAAACCATTGGACAAAATGAAACCATTTGGAAAACGTTTTGACTTCAAATAATAGTGTAAGGAATAATATTGGTAAAATGTGAATAAATTCATGGATTATGCGTGAAGTAAATTGATATGGTTTATTAGAGGACGCTTTTAGAAAATTAGGCAGCTGAATGGAAAGAGATCTCATGAATTAGAAATGTAGCAGCGGCAACTGAGTACAGATGCGTTAGATATGAACGAATCAGATTTGATTTAATTATTTTGTATTAAAATATGAACAGATCAGATCTGAACGGCAGTTGGTAGTTCCATAATTTGAGATCGTTCGGTTAGATCAGGACGGTCAAGATCGCGTGGAACAATATTTGGGGAAAAAATAAATTGTTTTACTTTTTAACATTTCATCCCAACTGTCCAGATCTATTTGGACGGTTGAGATTGAACTTTCCCCCTCTGTAGTTAGACACCAACTGTAGAGAATCCTCATCCTATATAGAGCAATAATGGCGTTTAAAAAATCGTTAAACCTTTCAAAGTGTTCAAAGCAATCAAAATTATTGTTTATAATTTAAATACCATTGTTAGTTTCGTTTGGTTTAATTTTTTTCGAAACTGATTAAATCATATTAGTTTTAGTTTGTTTATATGAGAGTTGACGACTTCAACGTTGACTCCTGCGAAGTGTAACTCTTATTGCGTATTGAGAGTGTCTCCCTCAAAGATGCACCATGAAGTGTCATCGTTGAGATACACCACGGGATGCCGCCATGGGGTGTGCCCCTAAAGTACCCATGGGGTGTCGTCCCCATGGCAGCACCATGAGGTGTCGTCCCCATGATATCACCATTAGATGTCACACCATGTGTGTACCATGGAGGTGCCTAGATCACCATTTGAATGTAACTCAAAGACAACAATAACGTACTTTAGACAAGATGTATCGCTATACTATTATAACGTGTCATCACATCACAAACCACCAAGTCAAGTGACAAAGACTTGGATGAACATATGGTTGCTTGGAAACGCTTGGGTGGCTGTGGATTGGTAAGATTAGGGGCGAGGCTACGTCATATTGAAGATGACATATCTCTTCCAATATGACCACTTTGAACATTGACAGTGTGCTTCTACCTTGGAGAGGAGGTTTGGTCCTAGAGATCCCTTTGAGAGGAGACTTTAGGTGAATACCTTCATTGAGCTCCATCGGTGAGGCGTATCCCCCTTAGATCATGGTCACTCTACAAAGACCCATGTGGTGTCATCTGATTGACACACATGATATCTTCCTCTTATCCACCTCAGCGTGATTAATTAGTTGAGATGGCGAGCATGGATAGGTGAGCTTGCAACTAATCAAGAGATTAGTTGCAATGGTCCATCCTCCTTTTTTGTCACCTATAAAAGGAGGGCCTCTCTTTCATTTAAGAAGGAGAAAAAATCCTAGAGAGAGAGTCCCACTTATAGAGAAAGAATATTTTGTCACAATCCTTTAGTGTTTGGACTGATCCCCCTTCACCTATTGACGTCCTCTCTGACGTTCTCAGGCGTTATGCCGGTCACTTGTTAAGGATTTGACCACTCTCGCACTCACCCACGTCACACCTTGCATCTATATTTGAAGACTCCATTGGGGAGTGATTTATCACTCTAGCAAAGGACCACCATGCCCGGACGTGCAAAGGTAAGAGCAGTTTTATCACGCATGGATGGAGATAGACCTATACTCAATGACGAATGCGGAAAGGAGGAAGTGATCACCTCTCGTGACCACCAAGTGTACCTACACAAATGCAAGAGCAAGCCGAAGCCATCCGGGAACTCCAAGCTTTTAACGCTGAGATTAGGAGAGTCATTGAGACATTGAACGCATACATCAGTGTCACTGCACCAGAACACCCGCTGCCAACCTCCACCATGGGCATACAACAAGCCTCCATCATAGGCGCGCAGCCGACTACCTCCATCATAGGCGCGCAACTGACCACCTCCATCATAGGCGCGCAACTGACCACATCCATCATGGGTGTACAACCAACCTCAACCATGGGTGTACAACCAACCTCAACCATGGGTGCACAACCAACCTCAACCATGGGCGCACAACCAGCTTCCATCATGGGCGTTCAACCAACCTCCACCATGGGCACGCAACCAGCCTCCATCATGGGAGCGCAACCAACCTCCACCATAGGCGCGCCACTAACCTCCACCATAGGCATGCCACTAACCTCTCTCATGGGTGTCTAACCATCCTCCGCTGTAGGTGTTCAATCACAAGTATTCGCCCAGAACCATGTTCAATCGAACATTCAAGCCAACACTCAGACTCTTGCAGAAGTCAATGTTATACCAACACCTCTGGACAACTTCGCTACCCCGACTACTACAATAGCTCAGACCAACCTCACCCTAAGCGCAAACATCCTTGTTGGAAGTAGTCATTTCATTACCCATGAAGCCCTCCAAAAGGTACTCCAATAGGAGAGAGAGTAAGAGCATCACTAAATGAGTCCGTTGACAACTTTAGACCACCATATTCGGCTGACATAGCCTTAAGACCATACCCGGCGGATTATGTTCCCTCAAAGTTCTAAAAGCATAATGGCCGAAATGGGTGTGCTAAAGAACATGTGATACCTTTCATTGATGATATGGGACCCTATGCTATGATGAGTTCATGCGTTTGAGAGAATTCTCCAAGTCCTTGATGGAGCGCGTTTACACTTGGTATACAAGCTTGGCACCTGGGTTGGTCTTGACATGGACGCAAATGGCCTCGACCTTCTTGGTGAAGTTCTTTGTCATAGAGGAGAAGACTATCATACTAGATCTAGAGAGGTAAAAGATCAGTGACAACCTTGTGTCATACGTTCAGCGGTTCAAGGAGAAGGCCATGGCTTGCTAAGACTATTGCAAGGAGAAAGCTCTTGTGAAGATGTGCATCGGAGGGATGTTGGATGATTACAAGGTCAACCTTGAGAACTTGGGGATTGTGTCATTTTCCCGCTTGATAGAAGCATCCAAGATCACAAGCGCTTCAGTACGTAGGCCACGACGACCAAAGAGGAATGACCGTCCTGACCACCCTTGGAGACTCACCACATCACGCTACCATCCTCAAGTAGTGGCTGCACAACCACATGAGTGCGGTCGTAAGAGAGGCATAGATGAGAGGAATGACCCGCCACCTTTTCCTTGCACCATGGATAAAGTGGAAGCACTAGTCGATGTATGGATAAAGGACAAGAGATCACCTTGCCTTGGGTCACCGTGCTACCTACAAGGGAGGAACGAATTTTCTCAAACTCTTGCAGATATCACCGCACTACATCACACCCCACCCAAGAGTGTAAATTTTTTAGAAGATACCTTGATTAGAAGTTGAAGAAGGGTGAGATCATTACAAAAGGTGTCGGACCCGCTAATCCACCCTCTTTTCCCCAACATGCCAATGTCAACATGATTAGAACCGGTGTAATAAGATCTACCTCATATGTTACCATAGTAGAGGAATGTCATGTCCTATGCTACCTTCAAGGCGGTTGGCATTCCGGAGAAGAGACTAGTGAGACAATCAATTGTTGTGACGGGTTTCTCATTAGAAAGTGTAAGGACGATGAGTTATGTCAATGTGGAGTTGCAAATTGGACCAATCAGAACCACCAACTATTTTCATATGATCAAGTACAATACGGTCTACCACATATTGTTGGGGGGCCATGGATTATGACCACGAATGTATCCCTTCAACCTTCCATCAGTGCCTGAAATCATGATGGTGTGGTAAGAACATCACAGCGGCGTCTACCAAAGCGCCATTCGATGAGACCGAGGCTTACTTGATAGATGCGACGCTCTTTGATGAGCTTGCGATGGCGTGCGCCGCCACGCCTGAAAAGATAATCACCACCCTTTTACCGAACTGGGAGGTTGGGAAAGGAAATGAAGTACTTACATCAGGGACAGAGTTGGTAACCCGCATGACTTTTCCAAATGGAAAAAGGGCATGTCGCTTGTGATGGTGCACAAGGCGAGGCGTACAATCTGATCCCCCTGATGCTGGAGCAGATGAGGATATAATGACGGATGAGGCATTCAATTAGGAACAAGGACTTATGCAAGGGATCCATATGATGAATTATGAACCACCAGAGGTGCCTCGACCAACCAACCTATCACCACTGCAGGCAGAGCTAGAGGAAGTCCATATTGAGTAGGGGAGCACAAATAGGCAGGTGTAGGATTTGGAGAGTAAACAACGGGATGATTTGATAAAGCTTTTGAATGAGTTTGAGGATGCCTTTGCATGGTCGTACTTTGAGATGCAGGGGTTGGATTCTACCTTAGTGACGCAAAAGCTAGGGGTCTCCGAAAAATACACACCTGCCAAGAGACTCCCTCACCATTTTTACCCTGAGGTGGAGTTCCAAATCAAGTCTGAAATTTCAAAGCTCATAGAGGTGGGAATTATCAAGCCTATCAAGCACCCCACATGGTTAGCAAACATTGTTCCAATAAAGATTAAAAAGGGTCAGATCCGCTGTTGTGTTGATTTTAGAGACTTGAGCAAGGCATGCCTAAAATATGACTTCCCGCTACCTAATGCAGACACATTGGTTGATGCTATGGCAGAACATGATGCTGGTCATCGCGGCGCGCGCGACGGAAGCTGGAGGCGCGTGGCCTTTTAAATTTTTTTTAATAAAAATCAATTTTTTTAATAAAACAAAACTTGCGCAACACCACGATAACCAAATAAAAATTTGTATTGAAAACTTTTTTTCAATTAATCAGGATCTATTATATATTTATATATTAAATCTACAACATACAAGGTTAGAAATCATATACATCTTGTAGTCCATATCTAGTGTCCTTGTAAAACTGATCGATCACATGTTCCCACGAAATCGTTCCAACGATCAATAGACTCCGAGATCCACACCAAGATCTTCTAAGTCAATCCTCAGCGCACTAGGACGTGTGTGGTCACATAGAATATTACAAGACACTTTTTATGTCTCTAGATATCTTCAACACATGAGATCTAGAGATTTACTGAAAAAGACTTTAGTGAGACGATTATTTGAAAGAACGTGATGATTATTCTTTTAAAAATTTAATTAACGTTTAATCACATAAGAAAATCTTCTCTGATACCAATCGTGTTCTCAATTAAACTCCTGATTGATGAACTGATTATCTGATCAACTGATTCTCTCATCTTCTTTCAACAACTTAGGCCATTAGAATAATATATGTATATATTCTAAATAATAGCATATCGGTTTTTTAGAAATAAATTGAAATAATATTTAATTATAAAATTACCAATTGCAGTGTGGCTCGCTGCAATTGTGCACAACTGTAGTGACACATGGCACTACAATGTGTCGTGAACTAGCAATGTGCTTCACGACACCACTATAGTGTCATGTGACATTACAGTGTTGCACACTCACACTATAGTACCACGTGACACCACAGTAGTTCATGTCAATTTCTGATATTCTATTAGTGATTGACACGTGACAATTAATACGAATTAAATATTTATTTTAATGAGATAATTATCTAGATATCATTTAATTCAAAATAACATATATGATTATGCATCTCAACTAATTTATTTATTATTTCATAAATAACAGATTTAGTTGATTTAAATTATTATCTAATAATAATTTAATTATCNTGCCCCAGAATAAAATTTTTTTTACAAGTCAGTCATTTTCTCATGTTCTGAAATATTCACACTCTAGACAGCGTAGTATAAAGGTGACTTAGGGACCATGGACCTATAATCCTAAGTTTCAATAAATCATATTATTAATTAAACTCTTTAATTAAATAATTTTATTTATTAATTCCATTATAAATATGGAATTACACTCCTAGAGATTATAGAATGTATTTACAGAGTATTCCAATGTAGTTTATTGACATAATCATTTCATGTAATTCTATCCTCTAATTATTGGTTCGTAATTTAGAACTAGTCAAAATTACCGTTTTACCCTTTAATTACCATTGATCCTTAAGTACCATTAATCGACTAGTGAATGGCTAATTTATAATCTTATTAAATTTGAGCCCAATAACCATTCAGCTCCAGAATTAACACTTAAAGAAACCAATATACGATCCGTTAGGAAAGTTTAGATTCCAAATCTTGTAAGATCATGTCCCCTGCCATCCACATCACTGAATCTTCAAAATAAAAGTCACTAACTTATTAACAAAGCCAACTTTTATAGGTATAGCATTGCAAGAAAATAGAGCAGAGATTTTACCATTTGTTTCTATTAGAGTCGTGAGCTTGTTGTAGTCGGTCTTAAAGGGAGACCTTGCTGCTTACTTCCTATATCCCTGCGTTCTTGCACGGCTCAGCTCGTTTTTCAAGCCCTGCTTCTCCCTTTCCCTTCTCCTCGTTCTACCATCCAAAACAAGGCCGTATGGAGTATAGTCAAGTGGTAAGGCATCGATTTTTTGTACCGGCATGCAAAGGTTCGAATATTTTTACTCCAGATTATGAACACATGATCAGATTTGTCAAGAACAAGCTGACGACTACAAGGGGAGTGGCTGACTGCAGTCCCTAATCATCGAATTGATGTGTATTAAAATGAGTGAATCAAAAGATCCAGTAGACAAGCATAGGAGTTCATGACTATTCAAGATTCAGACTGATCTATATATGATCATCGAATTGATGTGTATTAAATCTTTATGATAAATGCCACGTTAATAGAGATGTGTATTAAATATATTAATTCACATCGATCCTATCATATATAATCTTATTATATAAAGTACATTCACTAAGATGTATATCCATATCAATAATCTGAATCTAGAGCACAAACATTCATAATGCTTAGTGAACCGTACTAGCAACCATTCATTAAATATTTTAATATATTGCTGACAATTTTATTCATTATCCATGATCTTAATCCTCTCGTACTAATACAAGATCATAGTCTCATTAATAAATATGAAATTTTTAGATATTTATATAAATTATTCAACAATAATTTAAAAGAATAATTATAAGAAAAATGAAATTCTTTTTAAATTTCATATCAAAATGTCAATACACATGCTTTGAGAGCATAACCCCTCACAATCTCTCACTTTCCCTAAAACAAATGTGGTATCTCTCTTGATCTCATGTTACACACGTTACCCTCAAATGAATTCACAGGAAGTGTCTTTGTAAAAGGATCAGCCATGTTCTCTTCCGATGTTATCTTCATAACAGTCACATTCCCTAGATGCACGATCTCTCTTACAAGATGATATCTTATCTCTATGTGCTTGCCCCTATTGTGACTCCTCAATTCCTTGTCCATATCTAAAACTACTTCGAGATCAGAATAGAACTTTCTCAGCCATACTGCCCCTATCGCAGCCTCTCAAGTCGCTATATATTCGACTTCTATATTGGAATCTGCAATGCTAGATTGTTTAATACTTCTCCAAACTACAAGTCATCCACGTAGGATGAATACTTATCCAGATATCGAACTTTGACTGTCTCTGTCTGATTGAAAATAAGAATCAGTATATCCAGTGGGGTTCAGGTCTCCACCTCCACCTAGGTTTGAAGCCATTTCATAACTCTAAAGGCGTCTTGCTTACAGACTTAGAGGGCACTACATTCAAAATGTAAGTTGCCGTGTGTAGTGCATATCCCCAAAATGTAAGTGACAATGATGAATAGCTTAACATCGACCTAACCATATCCGATAATGTTTGGTTTCTCCTCTCTACAACACCATTTTGCTATGGTGTTCCAGGTGCTGTGAGTTGGGTTAGGATTCCACACTCCCGCAAATAATCCTTGAATTCTAAATCCAAGTATTAACCACCTCGATCGGTTCGAAGAGTTTTCAATGATTTATCTAATTACTTTTCAGCTTCAGCCTTAAAGCCTTTAAACTTTCCAAAAGTTTCAGACTTTTGATACATTAAGTAACTATAATCATATCTTGAGTAGTTGTCACTGAAAGTGACAAAATACTCATACCCACCTCTAGCTTGTACATTGATAAGTAAACAGACATCACTATGTACTAACTCTAGTGTTCCTTGGCTCTTTGGCCCTTTCCTGTGAAAGGTCTCTTGGTCATTTTACACTCTAGACAGAATTCACAAACATGAAAAGTTTCAACTTTTAGCTCTCTCAAAGAACCATGCTTTGTTAACCTGTTGAACCTATCTAGATTAATATTTCCCAACCTAAGATGCCATGAATGTGTGTTATCATCATGAGAAAATCTTTGTCATTTGTTATTCTTAGGTTTTGCTACTTTAAATAATTCAGAATTATTTTATGCGCGTTCATTCGGTTTAAGTATATACAGTCTGTTTATAATTTTAGCATGACATATATCGAATACATTCTTAGAAATAATAAACTCTTCATTAATGAAAGAAACTTCGAATAACTGTTCTTGCAAAAACGAAAGAGAAATCAAATTTCTCAAAAACCCAGAAATATAATAAACATCGTTCAAAATTAAGTAATTATATCCAAAAAGTAAACGGATTACCCTTAATGCTTTAACTGACACGAGCGCACCACTTCCAACTCTCAAAATGACATCACCATCAACCAGCTCCCTTGACGAATCAAGCATCTGCAAAGAAGAACATACATGGTTAGTAACTCCTGAATCAAGTATCCAAGATGACAAATCATATTCCACTAAACAAGCTTCAAGTACAAGTAAATCATATTTACCTTTCTTTTTCAGCTTAGAGAGATACTTGTTACAGTTTTTCTTCTAATGACCTTCAATCCCACAGTGGAAACACTTTCCTTTGAGCTTGTTGTCTTTCTTGTTCTTCTTGACTTTCGACGATGTCTTGCCTTTCTTTACTCTTTTGTTCTTACACTTGTCCTTACCATTGTTCTTCTTCCTTTTCTTGTTCTTAACAATATTGGAAGATGGCTTTTGCTCGACAACATTTACCTCGCCCTCTTTGGTCATTGTAAGGTTGAGTGACTCAAAAGTCTGCAGTTCATTCAACAATCGGGTCATGTTGAATTGCAACTTGTTCATAACATAGTTGGTCATGAATGCAGAAAAAGATAGTGTGAGCGACTCTAGTATGATGCTAACTTGAGTCCGATCATCAATGCTCACCCCGTTTACTTCTACCTCGTATATTATTTTAATCATGTTCAAAACATGTTCTCGAACTAAAGTACCCTTCCTCATCTTAGTTGTCATATAGCTTCTAGTGGCTTCATGATGACTTTGATTTGACTGCAACCCAAACATTGCCTATGAAGAATTCATAATCTCATAGGCAGTCTCCATGCTTTCATGCTTCGTTCTCAGAACATCATTCATGTTCACAAGCATGTAGCACTTTAACTTATTGTTTGATATAATCCAAGCATCATATTTGTCCATAACATTCTTATGGGCGTTAGCAGCAGGCTTCTCAGGACATTCCTCAGTAAGAACGAACTTATGGTTCTTTCAAATTAGCATTAAGTTCATATTTGATTTTTAACGTACAAAATTATCACCATTCAATTTCTCAAGAGTGAGTAAATGAGTAACAGGCCTGCCCATGGTAGATACAATATTGATAACTGAAATTTAAAACATACATGATTCAATATAAATGATAAATATCTAGAATTTGAAAAGTAAACGTGATGCATGAATGCAATCATAATAAACACATAAATTTAGTATTTACTAATCACGATAAAATAACCCAACGATTAATGTGCCACCTTAAGGTCGGTCAGATTAACCTCAGCTGCCTGCCGCTCCGAACAACCATTGTTCACCGCAGGAATAGTACCGCCAGCGGTGTTCACCTCCACCGACACAGTAAATTTCCAGCGTGAAATGTGTTTTCATGGAAGAACAGTGTTTTCGTGAATGAACATGTTTTCTCGGATGAATAGTGTTTTCGGGTGAACATTAAATTTTTGTCGTTCGTCTCGTGTGTTCTTCCTCTTCTCGTGTTCGGAATAATTATAGTAATATTCAAAATAAAATTACAAAAATTCTTACGCCTCAATTTGGCCTACACAAAATCTAGAGAAAATTAAAACAAAGCCTAACCGAATAATCACCTTGCAATTAACGATCCAGTACTTTCCATACATTCAAAAAATATAACCATCCACCATCATACATATCTCATATTATATGAATAATTTAAGAAAATTCACACATCACTTAACATATAAATATATAAAGACCGCTCTGATACCACTTGTTGATCGTCCCGGCGCGTGCGCGGCGGAGGAATGGAGGCTCATGGCATTTTAAAAAAACTTTTAATAAAAATTGAATCTTTTAATAAAATAAACTTGCGCAACGTCACGATAACCAAATAAAATTTTTTATTGAAAATTATTTTCAATTAGTCATTATCCATTATATATTTATAAGTTAAATCTACAACATACAAGGCTATGAATTATTTACCTCTTGTAGTCTATATCAAGTGTACTTGCAAAAACCGATCGATCATTCGTTCTCACGAAATCGTTCCAACGATCAGTAGATTCTGAGATCCACACCAAGATCTTCCAAGTCAATCCTCAACGCACTAGGACGTGCGTGAGCATGTAGAATAACACAAGACACTTTTTCTGTCTCTAGATTTTCTCAACACATGAGATCTAGAGTTTACTAAGAAGGATTTTAGTGAGACGATTCTCTAAAACAACATGATGATTATTCTTTTAGTGATTTGATTAGCGTTTAATCACAAAAAAATCTCTGACACCAATCGTGTTCTCAATTTAACTCTCGCTTGACAAACTGATTATCTGATCAACTGATTCTCTTCTCTTCTTGCAACAACTTAGACCATTAGAATAATATCTGTAAATTCTAGATAATGACGTATTGGATATTTAGAAATAAACTAAAATGATATTTAATTGTAAAATTACTAATTGTAGTGGGACCCGCTACAATTGTGCACAACTGCAGTGCCACATAGCACTGCAGTGTGCCGTGAGCCAGCACAGTGTTGCACACTCACTATTGTAGTGACACGTGCACCACAATAGTTAAATATCCACACCCTAGATAGCGTAGTATAGAGGTGACTTGGGGATCATTGACCTATAACCATAAGCTCCAATAAATCAAATTATTAATTAAACTCTTTAATTAAATAATCTTATTTATTAAATCTATAATTACTCCACTATAAATATGAAATTTACACTCCTAGAGATTATAGAATGTATTTATGGAGTATTCTCATGTAGTCCACAGACATAATCATTTCATGTATTTTGTCCTCCAATTATTGGTTCGTAAATTAGAACTGGTCAAAATTATCATTTTACCCTTCCTAATTACCTCTTGGTCCTGAAGTATCATTAATCCACTAGTGAATGACTAAGTTATAATCTTATTATAAATTTGAGCTTAATAACCATTCAGTTCCTGAAATTAACACTTAAGAGAACCAATATACGATCCGTTAGGAAAACTTGGATTCCAAATCTTGTAAGATCATGTCTCCAGCCATCTACATCACTGAATCTCCAAAACATAAGTCACTAGCCTGATTAACAAACAGACCTTAACGAGTAAATCAAAAGATCTAGTAGACATGCATAGGAGTTCATGACTACTCAAGATTCAGACTGATCTACATATAATCATCGAATTGATGTGTATTAAATCTTTATGACAAAGGGCATATTAATAAATATATTAATTTACATTGTTCCTGTCATATATAATCTTATTACATAAAATATTTTTACTAAGATATCTATCCACATCAATGATCCGGATCTAGATCACATGCATTCATAATGTTTAGTGAACTATACTAGCAACCATTCATTAAAGATTTTATACTTTAATATGTTGCTGACAATTTTATTCATTATCTATGATCTGAATCCTCTTGTAATAATACAAGATCATAGTCTCATTAAGGAATATGAAATTTTCATATATTTATATAAATTATTCAACAATAATTTAAAAGAACAATTATAAGAAAAATGAAATCATCTTTAAATTTCATATCAAAATATCAATACACATGGTTTGAGGGCATAACCTCCAACACATGAGATGTTCTCTTTAATGGACTGGTTTAGTGGATACAATCAAATTAGGATGGAAATTGGAGATGATGAGAAGACCGCCTCAAGGACACCCTTTGGAAACTTTTACTATGTAGTGATGCCTTTTGGATTGAAGAACATGAGAGTTACTTACCAATGGGCTATGGCAACAATTTTTCATGACATGATCCAGGACTATGTTGAGGACTATGTGGATGATCTAGTGGTCAAGTCTAAGAGTGCATATTCACATCTGAAGCACTAGTGGAGTGTCTTTGAAAGGTGCAGGGCATACAAGCGTAAGATGAATCCGTTGAAGTGCGCATTGGGTGTTTCATGGGGGAAAATCCAAGGCTTTTGTGTACCTAAGTGGGGAATAGATATCAATCAATACAAGTTAAAGGCTATCAGGGACATTCCCCCACCACAGTCCGTGAAGGAGTTAAACGCGTTCTTGGGGAAGGTATCCTACGTCTGTCAGTTCATACCAGCCCTAGTCGAGTCCACAACCACTCTTAAAGCGAGATCACATATTTTTATGGACACAGGAGTATCAACGGAAGTATGATGCTATAAAGGATGTGCTCCTAGCACCGGCCACCATGGTGCACCACGTAGCGACCTACCATTCCTATTTTACATATGTTGGTGCAAGAAAGAGAGGAGGCGGAGTGCCCAATATATTATTTGAGTAAGGTCTTAAGGGATGTCGAGCTTAGATATACACCTTGTGAAATGCATTATCTCGCTCTTATATTTTCCACGCAAAAATCTTGACACTGCATGTTAGGTAATTGAGTTCATTTAATGATTATGTCCAATCTTATTCATTTTCTTTTAGCCAGGCCTGCAATGAACGGGAGACTAACCCGATGGATAATGTTTTTTAGTGAGTTTGACATTACACCCCCCACTATGAAGGTGTAAAGGAGTCAAGCGTTGGCCGATTTACTGGCCCAATTTCCAAGTGGTGAACTAGAACCTCTAGACGAGACCATACTTAGAGACCTACATGAAGTCAATAGTTGTGAGGGTGCACTATGGACTCATACATTTGACGAGTCATCGACCCATTCTAGTGGTGGAGCAGGACTTATCTTAGTGGATCCCCTGGGCAACATTTATTCAATGGCATAAAGGTTGACATTTCCATGAATGAAAAACGAGGCAGAGTATGAAGCTCTTATATTGGGACTTTGATATGCAATAAGGGTGCCACGACCATCAAGGTCAAAGAGGACTCCAACTTGATCATCAACCAAGTTACAGTAGATTTTAGCGTGAAGGAACCTACTCTCTCACAATACCGCCATGAGGTTCAAAAGCTTGTTGCCACATTTGATGTTATTTTTAACACACCCCATGATCTAACAACCACCATGATGATGACCTGGAAACTCTAGCCACCAAACTCCCTCTCACCAACCCTATTCCAATGTTTGAATTTGTTGTTAAAGCCACGAGCGCCGTAGCTGAGGGTAACCCTGAGCCACTATCCCAGGATTTGAGATGCAAGACCAAAGCGCAATTATCTTAAGGGGAAGCTGCTATAAACAAGGAGTTGATGAACTTTGTTAATTTGAGTGGTGTTCTCTTCTATAGGGGGACTCATGGAGTACTTTCATGAGGCATGAGTTTGGAGGAAGGCCAAAGCCACCTCAAGCGTTTACATGAGGACTATTGTGCTAGGGAAGGGTCGCTCCTACATCGCCATCTTCAAAGGATGTTTTCTATTGGCGAAACATGACCACGGAGGCCACAACTATGCAAAAGAATTGTCTTAAGTGTCAATTGATCCCCGATCCTAAAGAAGTTCATCTAGTGAAAGTTGAAAAAAAATTGACGACAAATTTACATATCGTATTTTAATGATGGTACTATCCCATCAAGCATAGTAGATGCCTCCATTATTAAGAAGCGGAATCATCATTTCTTTATGCTCAATGGAGAATTATGCAGGGTTAGTATGGACGGTCGTCCTCTTAAGTACACATAGGAGCATGTGCAAACACCAAGGATGCAGGAGGCTATACGAGGAGTTACTTAGTATAAGGTACAATTGGCCCACCATGGAAGTTGATACATAGGACTATGCATGAAAATGTCATGCTTATCAAGTCCTCAGAAATGTTATACACCCCCCATTTGTATCCTCGCACCCAACGGAGGTCCCTTGGCCATTTCATACCTGGAATCTGGACTTCGTTGGACCCATCTCGCCTACGTCAAAAGGTTAAATATAGATCTTTGTCGCTAAAGATTGTTACACTAAGTGGGCAGAGGCCATAACTCTCAAGAAGGGGACATGTAAACATGTCTATAACTTTATCAAGGAGAACATTATATGTTTATTCGGGCTACCAAGATGAATAATCTCAGACAATGGGACAACATTCACAAGCAATGTAGTGGCGAAGATGTTGGAAGCATACGACATCCACCATAATAAGTCCACACCCTATTATCCTAAAGGGAATGGTCAAGCCGAGGAAACTAACAAGACGTTACTGAGGATACTTAGCTGTATGGTCCACGACACCCATAATACATGACATGAGTTACTTCCTTTAGCATTATGGGCACACTGAACATCGAAGTGATCTCCGACGCAAGCAACCTCATTTGCTTTGGTTTATGGTTGTGAAGTAGTCGTACCTACAGAAGTAATGGTACTATCAGCTAAACTAGCATCTTCAGCAAGAGTTGAGTGCCCCACCCGGTTTGGTAATCTAGAAGCTATAAATGAAAGGAGAGATAAGGCCAAGGAAAGCATCCAAGCCTATCAGGAGAGTGTTGGGGGTTATGCCCTCAAAACATGTGTATTGACATTTTGATATGCAATTTAATAAAGATTACATTTTTCTTATAATTTTTCTTTTAAGTTATTATTGAATAATTTATATAAATATATGAAAATTTCATATTCATTAATGAGACTATGATCTCATATTAGTACGAGAGAATTATGATCATAGATAATGAATAAAATTGTCAGCAACATAGTAAAGTATGAAATCTTTAATGAATGGTTGCTTGTGCAGTTCACTAAGCATTATGAATGCATATGATCTAGATCTGGATCATTGATGTGGATAGATATCTTATTAAATGTACTTTATATAATAAGATTAAATATGACAGGACCGATGTAAATTAATATATTTATTAACGTGCCCTTTATCATAAAAATTTAATACACATTAATTCGATGATCATATGTAGATCAGTCTGAATCTTGAGTAGTCATGAACTCCTATGCATGTCTACTATATATTTTGATTTACTCGTTAAGGTCTGTTTGTTAATCAGGCTAGCGACTTATGTTTTGGAGATTCAGTGATGTAGATGGCTGGGGACATGATCTTACAAAGATTTGGAATCCAAGCTTTTCTAACGGATCGTATATTGGTTCTCTTAAGTGTTAATTTCAAGAGCTGAATGGTTATTGAGCTCAAATTTATAATAAGATTATAACTTAGTCATTCACTAGCGGATTATGGTACTTAAGGACCAAAAGGCAGTCAGGGGCAAAATGATAATTTTGATTAGTTCTAATTTCTGAACCAATAATTGAAGGCCAGAGCTACATGAAATGATCATGCCCTGCGGACTAAATGAGAATACTCTGTAAATACATTCTAGGGGTGTGCACGAGATAGGACGTGACAGGTTTTGGGCTTTTCTGTCCCGTCCCGTTTGGGACGGGACAATTTTTTTTAGTCATGTCCCCTCCCGAATAAAGAGGAAATCCCGAGCGGGTGGGATGGGACAGGATGAGGGTCATAACAGGATGGTACGGGACATGATGAGGGATGGAACATGATGGGACAAGACAAGATGAGGGTCGGGATGGGTTTTTTCCCAAGTTTTTATTGCATTTTTGGCTTTTTTGGACAATTTTTTTTGGATTTTGGGCTATTTTGGACTTTCTTTTAGAGATTTAGACTGTGATAGAAAGGTTAGAAATCAATTGCAGGTTAAAAATCAAAAGAATTAAGGCTAAAATTAAAAAAAATACAATGTGTATATATATCGGGACGGGATGGGACAAAGTCGGGAAAATGACTCTTGTCCTGCCTCCCGTCCCTCCCTGCACGGGACAAAAATTTTGCGTCCCGTCCTGTCCCGACTAAAACAAAAAACATATCCCGTCTCGCTCGGTTCAGGACGGTTTTTCGAGACGAGACGGTTTTTTCGGGACGCTTGCACACTTCTAATACATTCTATAATTACTAAGAGTTCGATTTCATATTTATAGTGGAGTAATAATGAAACTAATAAATAAGAATATTTAATTAAAGAGTTTATTTAATAATCTAGTTTATTGAAACTTAGGATTATAGGCTTATACTCCCTAAGTCACCTCTATACTACGTAGTCTAGGGTGTGAATATTCAGGACATGAGAAAAAGACTTACTTGTAAAGAAATTTTTATTATGGGGCAATTACATAAGTATGAGATAATTATGTGCGATTAATTAATTAAAATTTAATTGATTGAATTATTTATATATATTAATGTAATTTTCTGAATTAATATATTTATAATTATCGATAAGTGAGACACAATATTTAATTTATGAAATTATATAATTAAATTATTATTAGATAATAATTTGAATCAACTAAATCTGTTATTTGTGAAAGAACAGATAATTTAGTTGATAGTAATAATCAGACATGTTAATTTTGAATTAACTAATATCTAAATTTTACTGAGTCCTACAGTTGTGCACCATTATACAGTGAGTCCCACTGTATTGGACAATTTGAATTAAATATTATTTTTAATTTTTAATTGTCCCTAAATATCTGATACGTCATTATTTAAAATAAGAAACAGATTTTATTCTAATGAAAAGAATATCAAATGATGAGTTAATTAATTAGAGAATCAATTCATCAATCAAGAGTTAAGAGAAGAACATAATTTCTCAAAAGTGACTTTTTCTACGATTAAGAGTTAATCAAAATCTCTAAAAGAATCATCATCACGTTATTTTAGGGAATCGTCCCACAATAGTCACTCTCAGTAAAATCTTTAGATCTCATGTGTTGAGTACATCTAGAAATAAAAAAGTGTCTTTGTTATATTCTACGTGCCCACACACGTCCTAGTGCGTTAAGGATTGACTTGAAAGATCTTGGTGTGGATCTCGGAGTGTGCGGATCGTTGGAACAATTTCCTGGGAACCGAGATTTGATCGGTTTCGTGAGGATGCTTGATTTAGATTACAAGAGGTATACGACTTGTAACTTTGTATGTTGTCAATTTAATATGTAAATATATAATAGATCCTGACTGATTAAAAAATATTTTTTAATAAAAAGATTTGATTTTTTATTAAAAGTTTAATTTATTTAAATGGTCACGCTCCACATGCTTCCGCCGCGCACGCGTAGCGACGACCAATAGAAAGAATGATCAAAACCTGCGAGGTAATGATAAGTTCGCGAGTGTTCCACAAATGTGATATGGTATTGAAAGTGGCAGATCATGTCATGCGGGGTATGCACGCTTAAAAGTTCATACCCAAATGGGAAGGCCCCTATGAGATAACATCTTTAGCCTAAAATGGATATTGTAGTTTAGTCGATCCCCAAACAAGATACCCATTACCATCACCTATCAACTTTAAGTTTATCCAGAAATATTATGCGTAGGCATTTTGTCAGTTGTTTCTTTTTTTACATGAAAATATTTTGTCATCGCATGAAACAATAACAACTGAGGCAACTAGGCATGATATAAACTTGGAATGAACGGAGGAACTTCAGAAAATTTTAACTCTAAAGATGTGCTACAAAATATTGCTGCTTAATGGGGTTCCAACGCCCTTCTTAAGAACACTCATGATAAATGTCATGCTTGGTGAGATGTATAGGCTTTCATGCTTCTATTTGAGAACATCCATGATAAACGTCATGCTTGGTGAGTTGCGTAGGCTTTCACGACACTACTTGAAAACATCCATGATAAACGTCATGCTTGGTGAGTTGCATTGCATAGGCTTTCACGCCTCCGTTTGTTAACATTCATGATAAACGTCATGCTTGGTGAGATTCATAGGCTTTCACGCCTCTACTTAAGAGCACCCATGATAAACGCCATGCTTAGTGACTTGCGTAGGTTTTCACGCCACTTCTTGAAAACACCCATCATTAAATGTCACGCTTGGCGAGTAGCATAGATTTTCACGCCTCTATTTAAGAACACCCATGATAAACGTCATGCTTGGTGAGATGCACATGATTTTTTATGCCTCTATTTGAGAACACCCATGATAAACGTCATGCCTGATGAGAACACCCAATACAAACATCATGCTTAGTGAGATGTTTAGACTTTCACACCTTTTTAATTGAAAACACCCATGATAGGCATTATGCTTGGTGAGATGCGTAAGCTTCTACGTTCCTGCTTAAAGAACACATATGATAAACATCATGCTTAACATTAAGAATATTTGTAATGCACCGCTCAAGTTCGTGTGTTTGATGTCTCACCCGGACTCATGTGTCGCCTCACTAAGCCCGATCTCACCAGGATGAAACCCACACGCCCCTAGACACACCAGGTGTTGTGAGTAAGGCTATCACGCCCCTGGGAGGATCACTCGTTAGGTGAGTTGGTGGGAAAACAAAGTCTAGTATACTCTAACAACATCACACGATCTCGCCAAGGACACTCGCAATGTGCCACCGCATAAAGATTACAAGGCAACAAACAAATAAATGATGCATATAAAAAGAGAGAAATAACAAGCCAACATTCCACATGTGAAGATAAAATGATGACATCTCATTCACGAATAAAAGTTCAAAATAATATGAGTTATTATTACATCAAAGTCATAAGGGGTACATGAAGAAACACAAACAATCCAACTGTGGTTCCCAAAAACATCACCCGCTATAAGCTCCTCAGAGTCGAGCCTAACGATGGTGCTCTTCGCTTAGAGCTGACGATGCTCATTGATCTCCACGTCTAAGTCTGCTATCTTCACTTGCGCTGCAAGCACTCACTCTTATTGACATCGACATCACTCTTCTAAATTCTCTATGTACACCCCCCCTCGCCAATTGCCGATGCAACCGCCGGAGGTTACAAATGACATGTATCATCCAGTCCAACTTCACATGCAACAGCTTCATCTCCTTCCACATGATGTTCAACATATAAGATACCACCTCCAGGTGGACATCCTTGTACTAAAGGTGGGCCAAAATGAACAATGTCTCGCCAACCATAGTAATGCAGGATTGGCGAATGTGCCTAGTAAAGTTCAGGAACTGAATGCCACAATCAAAATGAGTTTTAACAGCCTTATGAAGATACGAGATCAAGGTCTCGTCCATTAAAACCTGGTCATATTCAACCATCTAGAAAGCTCCAGCTTGAATTTGTGTGCACTTTAGGCTTCGTAGCTCATGTTGTCACTCCTGGAGCTGTCACCGTCTGACCTCTCCCTACTCAAGTTCTGGAGAGGGGTCGCAACATGATCATCATCATCCAATAAAGGATCTTTATCAATAGATGCTCGACGGGGTGGAGATGTCACTACCCTAGTCTCGAGCTCCTCTCTCACGACCGCATCACCACGGGAGCTTGCATCGGTTGTTACCATAGTAGTAGTAACTGTGTTGGAGGCCGTGAGAGTCACATCCAAGGAGTGTGCCGCCGCACCGTCACCTCCATCCTCTAACCTACGAGGAACCCCTTATCATCGTAATCATTCCGCGCTCATTCACGCGAGTAGAGCCCTGCATGGTGAAATGCAACATTTTGTCAATATGAAGTATTTCTTCGCAAGAACCAAACAAACGCATGTCGGAAAGGCATTTACAAATAAGCTAGACTACGTTATCAAAGCATGCAATAAAGTGTTACATGTGCCTTCGCGTGGGAATCTTCCACAAGATGAGACTCATCTACCTCTTCCAGTTGCATGATATCAAAAGGGGAAGTCACAGAATCAACTATGTCATTTTCTGCCATGACAATGGTAGGAAAGGGCCCCTCGCTCGCTAGATAGAGATAAAGTCTAGTCACTAGTTCATTTTCAAAAGGGGATAATTACGTTGGCATCGATGCTATGAATCCTACATATGAAAACATCATCTTCAACTTAGACCAAGGGGAAATGTGCAAACATGGCTCAAACGAACCAAGATGAAATTCACACACACCTGCCTCCACGCTCTCTGAAATGGCTGACACATGCCCGTCGGTCCTTTGTACCATGGAATGATCCTCCCCAGTTGGGCCACGACCATGCTCCTGTCAAAAGGCAAATAACAGTGTTATGAAAGCTAGTTAGAAAAAAAAAAGAGGAAGAGGAAGATGTATATACCAATGTCATCGCCTTCTTGGCTTGGACTAACCCAGTTGAGGATGTGCCCTCCAATGCTGGCGCTGCCCTTTTCCTTTACCGCACTAATTGTGGGAACTCATCCTCGGAACTAACATGTCCTGAACGCCCTAGGGGACGCTGAAACAAATACAAGTATCAATAATCTAGTTCATTATAAAGGTGCACAATGAATGGTAAATAAGAAACTATAAGTCTTCATAAAAAAGGGGCACAGCGTTGAAAGTGACGACAGAGCACCGCGAGGAGGGTCTCTGCTAGAGGCATTGGTGAGCTCGCCCGTGGCAATCCCCTCAGCTACAAGCTTAGACTTTAGTGAAGCGTCAGCTACAAGATTGGTCTTCATGTGAATGTTTCTAGCCGTTTGACTCTTACCAGTAGAGGTAACCTCTGTTGTAATAGGGACTCTATATGTGCCTTTCTTCTTCACCGCACTTGAGTCTCCCACTAGCTCAATGTCTGAAGTGACTCCTTCACCCATCTCTGAATGTAACACCCTGGAGTTAGGCTTCAGAATAAGGCCAAACATGATGTCAGTCCTATTAACCATCGAGACATCTAACATATTTAGAGTAGACGCAAAGCTTCTGGTCCATCTAGACTTCTAACTCATCCAAAATACTTTGAGCTTTATTGTTTGACAAGGCATGCAATAAGCACATGGGATGAGTAGCCTGCGAGGAGCAGCGTCCCCATAATCCATGTCACTCCATAACGTTAATGCTTCCCTGCCCCGCACCCGCTCCAAGTTAAGACTGATGGTACCCTGGTCATAGCTAAACTAAACGACAACCTAGTTACATTAATAGCGCGTCGACGTGAAATAATTCTCATCCTGCCCATCCTCTAACTCCACCATCTTGGGAAGAGTAAGGGCGTCATGATCACCACCAGAAGCTTGACAAGACTAGACCAACCAAGCACGACCTACCTGCTAAGCATAATATGCATGTCCATCGTTCCCCAAAACACAGTGCGGGCATAACCGGTGCAACCGTCCAGATAATGGCGAGGTCAGAAGTAGCTGTACACGTCAATGTCTCACAAAAACTCAACACGAGCGAGAGTCTTGATAGCACACCAGGACCATGCACGGGGTGGTTCAGAAGGGTGCTCCCATTTCTTGTAATCAACCTTCTGAGGAGCGCAGTGGACGAATCACTCTCATATAAACATTTGCAAGAATGAGCAGTTCACATAGTTCGTGACCTCATACCTTCCCATAGACCTCTTTAGATCACTGTGGAAGCGATCAAGCAAGTAATGAAGATTGCCTAAGAATTGGGGCCCGAGCGTAATTCTCCGCCCCTTCACAAACATGGCTGTCATTGGGAGTAGGCGCTTACTCACCATCTCCGTCGGTGTACCTATAACATTTGAGGAGGACAGTGTTAGACTACCCAGGCAATGAACAAACAACGAATGTAAAAGACAATAGTTACAAAAATAATCACTAGACTCTTACCTGGGAAAATGTATCTCGACAACCATACGGATAGGAATGCGACCAACTCCACCTCCATATTCTTATACATGATGCCATTGATGGGCAAACATCTTGCTGATTTCTTCAGATTTGAATCATAGTCCTTGAAGAAATGACTCATCCAACCAGAAAAGTTGGCTATCTTCCCGCATTTATCACCAAAAGAAGTCTTGAAAGAATTCTTCAAACCATCATAAAAAAGATCAATCACCATATGCATCTCAAGCCCCATAGTGTTGAAGAGGGCGCGGTGTCACTGAACATAGGAAGATGCAAAAACACATGTACATCCTCTAGTGGACCAACAACACAAGTGCATCAACGAAAGTGTATAAGTATTTGCACCAACGGTGAAGAAGTGTATGGACTTTAGTGGTGTCATGTTGGATCGACAGTTTGGATGCGACCTCCAATGCTTCCAAAATTCCTGCTCTCTTTAGCATGATGACATACTCAGAGTCAAAAAGTATGTGTGCACAACAATCCTCTCAGCCAATCCCCATCTTGTAATGACTCCCCAAGTAATGGGGGGAATCGAAAAATCACCACAAGCATTCGTGAGAAGTATGTGTGCACACCAATACTCCCAGCCAATCCCCAACTTGCAAGAACTCCCCAAGTCAATTGGGGGAATCAAAAAATCACCACGATCATTCGCGAGGAATGACACTTGCTCAATTCTAAAGAACTTAACCTACTTACTCTTGTCCTTCATCAAGGCTCAAAATTAACCTACCCCCCAATCGACTTCAACATGCTATTAATCATATGGTCAGCAATATGCTTCATTGAAGATAATGGTTTGGGCATAACCGGGGGAACTAGCTCACCTTTGCCCGCAGTAAGCTTAACCTTTGAAGAAGCCATGAATATGAATAAAAATCTGCAAAATAGAGGAACACGTGTTACAAGCGAGAGACATGGATAAACGTAAAATTACTAAGTCCATACAAATGTTTAAAATTTTACTAGGGGGAGGCAAATTACAAACACCCTATAGGGGAGGCGCGTTCAATGGAGGCATGTCTAACAGAGCCAAGAATTTCAAAAAAATTCCTAAGAGGGGAAGCACATTACAAATACCCTATAGGGGATGCACGTTCAATGGAGACATGTCTAACGGAGGTAAAATTTTCAAAATTTCCCTAAGGGGACAAGCACATTACAAACACCCTATAGGGTTGGCACATTCAATGGAAGCATGTCTATTGGAGGCAAAACTTTCAAAATTATCCTAAGGGAGGAAGCACATTACAAACACCCTTCATGCACGTTCAATGTAGGCATGTCCGCCGGAGGCAAACAATTTCAAAATTTTCCTAAGGACGGAACCATACTACAAACATCCTATAAGGGAGGCATATTCATAATGAGACATCCTACATGCAATAAAAAAAAGATTCTCAGTATAATAATGAGTATTTCACTCACCTGAAAAGATAAATCCAAAGTAGAGAGCCCGAATCTTACTGGTTCACACGACGATTACTTGATTGTCCGTGAAAGTAAGATCTGCAAAAAAACAAAGACTTGGTTAGAGCAAGCAAAGAAAACAATCCGCCGCAAGACTCCCCCATCAAACAAGCCGCCATAGGACTCCTCTATCAAGGAAGTCGCCGCTGGACTCCCACGACAAGCAAAGCCGCCGCT
Organism: Datisca glomerata; assembly: GCA_003255025.1. NCBI lineage: Eukaryota > Viridiplantae > Streptophyta > Magnoliopsida > Cucurbitales > Datiscaceae > Datisca > Datisca glomerata. The sequence continues at coordinate 435,175 of QANY01011764.1, read as the reverse complement.
GGACTCCCACCCTCGTGCTCGACTACACCTTTGCAATACTACCACTAAGCTGCCACACCTCAATGCTGATACTGCACCCCCCATCCCACCGCTGAACCCCCTTCCTCCTCACAACCCACCACTGGACCTCAAGTGAGCTCGCACCGGATGAAGGCACTCCCTCTGCGCGTCCCCCATCCCGAGCTTAGCGACGATCAAGACCTGCCTCTTAGGACCGTCGCTGGACACTACTCCAACCCCAACAGTAGCATGAAATTCCCTCTCTCATCTTTGGCGGCAACATTTACACGAAAACCAAAAAATAATACAACAAAAATTAAATTAAAGAGAATGATTGAAGGCTTGCCTCAAACCCTAGCCAAGAAGGGAGAGAACTCCTTGTTGCTTTCTCTTTTTCAAAAGGGGAGAGGAGGGAGAAAGGAGATGATTAAAAAAGTGAGAAGGCTTCTTTTGAAACAATTTTATATTGGGGAGAAGGGAGAGGGGTCTCCCTACATTCTAAGAATTTGAAACTTTTTTCAAAATTGACCTCCATGAAATTTGTTTTTACAAGTTTGACCCACATGAAATTTGTCTAGGTTCGTCAAACCTAAGGACAAAGAGAGGCCTACATCATATAAAGAATGCAAATTGGGCATAACGATCGATGCATCCCACATACATCATGTAATGGAGGTGATCAATTGATCGAGGACTTGACGATACGATGATTGCTACATTGAAGAACTTGTATACAAGCCTGATTACTCCGCATCATGCTTGCACAGGGGACTAAATGTACATGAGGGTTGTTGACTTCCCGTGAAGCACAACTCTTATGGCGTATCAGGAGTGTCTCCTTCAAGGATGCACTATGGAGTGTCGTTGCTAAAGTGTACCATGGGATGCCGTCACTGAGGTGCATCCCATGGGGTGTCCCCCTAAGGTAGAACCCATGGGTGCCACAACTGAGGTAGCACTCATGGGTGCCCATGGGATGTTGTCCCCATGGCGGCACCATAGAGTGTTACCCCCATAGTAGCACCATTGGATGTCACCCCATGGGTGTACTGTGACATCACATCATAAACCACCAAGTCAATTGACAAATATTTGGGTGGATGTATGGTTGCCTGGGAACACTTGGGAGGCTATAGACTAGTAAGACTAGGGGCGATGCTACGTCATATTAGAGAGGACACACCTCTTCTAATATGACAACTTTGAACATTGAAGGTCTACTACCCTCCCACCTTGGGGAGAGGGTTTGGTCCTGAGAGGTCCCTTTGAAAGGGGGCTTTGGGTGAATTGCCATTGAGCCCCATCGGCGAGACGTATTCCCCCTAGATCATGGTCACTCCACAAAGACTCACGTGATGTCATCCGATTGGCACACGTGAGATCCTCCTCTTGTCTAGCTCAACGTAATTAATTAGTTAAGGTGGCGAGCTTGGATAGGTGAGCTTGCCTTGATTAGTTGCAGTGGTCACCCCCTCCTTTTTTGTCATCTATAAAAGGAGGGCCTCTCCTTCATTTAGGAAGGAGAAAATTCCTAGAGAGAGAATCTCACTTCTAGAGAGAGAATCTCACTTCTAGAGAGAAAAAGTATTTTATCACAACCCTTGAGTGTTTGGAGTGCTCCCCATTCACCTTTCGGCGTCTTTTTCGACGTCCTCACGCGTTGTTCCGGTCACTTACTAAGGATTAGACTATTCTTACACTCACCCACGTCACACCTTGCAATAACAGTTTGTTCATATTATAAACTAAATGAAATAAAACCATTAAACAAGAGACAATAAGAATAAGAATGATCTCACTCTTATATAGTTAAGGAGCTCAAATAGCTTATGTAGGCGATAACACCTTGCAATAACAGTTTTTTCATGTTATAAACTAAATGAAATAAAACCATTAAACAAGAGACAATAAGAATAAGAATGATCTCAATCTTATATAGTTGAGGAGCTCAAATAGCTAATGTAGGCGATAACTCGGTTCAAATGAATCTCATCACGCTAAACCTTATCTACTTGTTAGACATTTTCATTGGTCTGATTGGTCTTCATCTCACATTCAACCTTTTTACTGGAAAAAATGAAGTTGTCATTCTAATTTAAAATTTAATTTGAACTTGATGTCAATTAGACCGTAATCTAGCAAATGTTGTTCTTAAGTGAGAATGCTAGACCCTGGCAAAAAAACAATTCTGATACCAAGATCTAGCGTAAGGTAACTTTGTCTTTTTTGTGAAAAAAAAATATCACAAAAAAATCTCATGGATCCAAGTTTCATTTTTTCAGTCCAAGTGGATTCTCCCGACACAATTTGGGGACTTGGTAAAAATATACCCTTTCAAAAAGTGTTTTGGACAAATACATCCATTTTTTAAAACTAAAAAATTAGTTATGTCATATTATTTGAACCTTTTAACTTATCAAATGAGTTAATTGAATGGTTCTAGTAGCATATTTTAACTACTTCTACTAGTTGTTGTCATTTTCTAAAAGCGAAACCCAAATTAGATGTGATAATTTTAAAATACAAATAATCATAACACATTATTTGAGTTCACAAATAACTGTTGACATATTCAACCAAGTCCAATAACTGTAATGGATTGAATTTCAATTTTAAGTATTAAAATTGAAGTTGCTTTTGAAATGTAGTGGAATAAAAAGTGGTTTTTGAAATGTAGTATTCGTTCACGTAATTCTTGCACTCATGTGTTTATAAAACGAGTTAATGCATTTATCTTGATTTATTTTTTCTGACTATTCCTTATACATTAAAGATGATTAAAAGAATAAATTAGATAAAAATTATTATATATAAAACAATGTTCATACAATCATATGTTTTTTTCGTATTTATTATCATATCATAAACATACATAGTTTATTTCATTAATCATGTAATTAAAAATTTTAGTGCAACTGCCATATTGTTAGCCTAATTTTTATAAATCACCCACATGATTTCTCTTCCCCCAACCCCAATATGTTGACCTAGAAATCCGTTCTGTCTCTTCTATATGGCTGCGATTTGAACTGGTAAGTGTTTAAGACGTACAGTTCAAGTTTCCGTTGTCGTTTTCGAACTTATTGTTTAAGTTTTGAGTTCTGCTGCGATTTCGTAAGTTATTGTTGAAATTCTTCTAACTTTTAGTTGGATTTGACAATTTTTATTATTTCTTAATATTATTTTTTTCAAATTTATTTCGATAACTTGTTCTTCGTTCTTACGAAAGCTTATTTCTCTCAGTGACGGATTCCTGGAATCCTGAGAGAAATCGCAGTTGCGGTTGAGTTCGTCGAAAACCTCTAATGAGGATTAAGATTAGTCAGAGTCCTGATATTAGGGCTATGGATATTCTACATATCAGATAACCTCCTAATGAAGACTTTACCTAAAGAGATAGAGTTCGAATTTGTTATAGTCCTGCCTTCATATGTATTTTAGTTCATATTTATATAGATCATTCATAACCTTGTATATAGTATTATTAATGGATGTTCACTCTAATGGATGTTCATTACAAGTAGTTGGTGCTAGTGTCGTTAAAGTCGTGGTGACAGTTGCTCTGTTGTTCATTAAAAAAACTCTCTAAAGCTCTCTAGGACTCCTTATTTTATACTGCTCTACTGATTTGATCATTAGAGTGTTCGGACCCTACCTACAAGGAGAGGAGCTAGTGTTTATTATATGCACAAGAAGGAAGTGTATAGATGAACACACTCTATTTGAGAGAAGCTTGTGAAGAATATGAATGGAATAGACTCAATAGGAATTTTGGATCTTATTATGCTGTGATAATTCATTGCCTTATATGTATGGTTAGATATTTTCAGTATTTAATTTAACAACATATTTGAGGGATTTATGCTTAATACCGATATTGAATCCTATAAGTCTTCCATCTTTCTCTCATCAGAAAAGCTCAAGGACTTAGATTGACAGACCAATCAACCTGCTAAACATGGCGGATGCTGATGCATTTATGAAGGGCCTTCTAGCTGAGTCCCCCTTCTCAAAAGAGATCATGGTAGAGAAGATACCCGAGCACTTCTCACGTCCACAATTTGTGTATTACGATGGCACTTTGGATCCTTTTGATCACATCTTGCATCATAGGACGCTGAGCATTACGTGCATCCCTACAGAGAGGATGGACTCCATGCTCTGCCAAGTCTTTGCTTCAAGCCTCATAGGTCCAGCTTTGTCATGGTTCAGCACCCTCAAACCCAACTCAATCTCCTCCTTCTTTGACCTCGGTGAGGCCTTCCTTCTTCAGTTTGCATGTAGCAAGAGATTTGTTAAGGAACCGCATGATTTGTTTTCTATCAAACAAGGGAGAGATGAATCTCTCAAAGAATACATAAAGCGGTTTGCTAGAGAGAGGATTCAGGTAGTCAATTGTCACGAGTTAATGGTTACAACTGCATTCCGTATGGGCTTACTTCCTAGCACTCTATTGTATGACTCATTCGCTATGAGCATGCCGTTCACCATGGAGGAAGCTATCAGTCGAGCTCATAGGTACATCGAGGTAATCAGAAGGGTAAAATGGTAATTTTGATCAGTTCTAATTTACGAACCAATAATTGAAGGATAAAACTATATGAAATGATTATATCAATGGACTACACAAGAATACTTTGTAAATTCATTATATAATCTCTAAGAGTGTAATTTTATATTTATAGTGGAGTAATGATAAAATCAATAAATAAGATTATTTAATTAAAGAATTTAATTAATAATATGGTTTATTAAAACTTAGAATTATAGGTCCATGATCTCCAAGTCAGCTCTGTACTACGCAGTGTAGGGTGTGTGTGGAGTCTCTTGCTAATAATGATGAATATGAGATGGGCTCTTCTGTGAGTGACCAACAAAGAGGAAAGAAAAAAAAACGGAGAGCAAAATAGCGCCTTTCGCAGACACAAATAAGGGCGTATTCGAGCTTCATGAGGATTACGGCCACAATATCAAGTATTGTAGAAAACTCAAATATGAAATCGAGTATCTTATTGACCAACGATATCTGAAGGAATACCTCACTGACTGCCATTACTTAGTGTAAGGACTGACATTACTTAGTATTAAGTAGTTTTTGTTTTTCGCCCAAGCATCGGATCGAGATTGTCTGCTGCTCCTCACCAATTGCAGAGAGAATTTTTGTAATCTTGAACGTTCAATGCAAATTGAGATAAATCTATGGTGTAAACTTGGCCACATTCGTGGATAGTAAAAAACACAATTTCTCCAACTTCTGAACATTCTTCCTGTAGATAATGTTTGTTAATCTTTATCTCCATCGTTTCTTTCTCTTGATTTTGAAGATGATCTTTAGTTTGTGCTCTATGAAATTACAATGTTGATCTATCATAAAGAGACACCCTTTGAAGTTTGAAGTTGAACTATATAGATATATGATCATTTCTGATATGTTTTTGTTGCTAATGAGCATGAAAGAGACTTCTATAGCTAACTACAGTTTTATGGTTTCTTTTAAAACTAGTTTTAACTTAGTAAAAATTCCTCTCACATTCATTCTTGTAGTTTGCTTGAATGACATAGACATTTTTCTAGTTTGAAAAACGATAAACAAGTATTATGTTACGAATGTGTTAGTTTAGGTTAGAAAAAAATAACTTTATAGTTGATTCGATTCAACCATTTTTCTAACTCAAAACATAAACTTACCTAGATCGTTTCAAGTTTAGGTGAAGAGGTTTGAATATTACAAATATAATTTTAACGTTTTTAGAATTAAGAAAAAAGTTATGGATGATTTAATATCATTTAAACGGTATTAGTTTAAAATTTAATGATTTTAAATTTTTTTATCACTAAAATTTTCATTGGTAGACACATTCTTCACCATATAATGAGAAGTGGTTTTGATACTTCGGTTTTCGACTGGCAGTACTTTTTCAATTGGCTTTCTTGCTTGGGCAGTAACAAGTTTTATGTTAATATGAGTTCTAAACTTGTCTTTTCTGTTTTTGTTTATTGACTTTGGCTAGAAAGAAATAGGAGAATTTTTACTGATAAAATTTTAGATTCTCATTTAATTTCTAAGAAGATTTGCTTTTAGTTAAGGAAAGGTTCTTCTATCTTAACAAAGTTAAAAATCTTAATTTTGAAGACCGTGTTGAACATTGGATGTAGCTTGTACATTTGTTTAGTGTTTGTTTTGGTTTTTCTTTTCTTGTGTTTGTAGTATGAGGTATGCCTTGTACTGGTGTTATACTTTTTTATTAATATATTTTTTTGCCTTTGAGAAAAAAAATTCATTGAATGAAGATCCGCATCATTTTTTAAACTAGAAGCGTGTTGTATCAGTTAAGCAAACCTGAGAGAATTTTTCCTTGTTTAAAGGTAAGGCTCAGTTTTTTTGTGGGTATGAGGTTTAGTCAGTGAAATTTTCACCTCTTACATTGAAATGCATAAACATTTATCACATTGCATAATCAGACTAGACATTGTTAACAAGTTACATATTTTCATCATCACTTGGCCAACCTAAACAGTAAATAAGAATCCCAACAGTATTACATGGACATTCCTTTATTAATAATAACATATGCTTCATTATTTAACTTCTAGCCTTCAGACATGAGGCAGATTCTTTGATCTCCGTTACCTAAAAACAAAACATTTTAAAGTTAGAAACTAAAGCGAAAAAAAGACACTTTTGGCCTACAATAGAATCATTGTTAATGATAGAGCAAATCATCTAAATGACAAAACAATGATATCATGGGAGCAACATGTGTAAGCTTATATACAAGACAATCAGATTACCAATAAAGATGTTCAAGCAGGAAACAAATGCTCATTTAAATGATCAGGTGAGAGGTTGCGATGTTAGTTCAAATCATAAATTTCCAGACCTCCTTTTTTTAAATTCTCTGTCCTTTTATTATCTGAAACTACAGAAAAGGAAAAATAAAAGATGTTCTGTTTGTATCAAATACGTAATTCAGAAAAATTCTTAGATCACACACAAGTAAATAGAGGCCTCCTTCAAAACGTTGACTATCCTTGATGAACATATTTGGCACAAGAGGATACTTTCTAAGATACATGAGAGAACAGTATCTTCAACTCATTAATGCAGAATAAAGTGAATATGAAAGCAATATGAGCAAGAACAAACATGTTTCTTTCGCAGCTTTGTCATTCAATGTCCTTATTTTACTAATATCATGGTCATTCTTTGAGCACTTGACAAAATTTTATCAACATGCAGCCAAGATCGACATGCAACCTTTCCTCTGTAAAATCCCATTTAACAAACAACATTAACTGATTAACTAATTACAGAACAGAATACGAGTGACCATAAACAACTCTCAGTTTTCATATTTTGTATATGAGATATGTGCATGCCAAACGTTAAAAGTATCAACAAAAAGCATAGAAAGTTCGAAACGCTTTTAAGTTAGGATCAAATAAAAACCGCAGAACCGCCAGATTCCAAGTTAATGCTCACAGATATGATTCACAGAACACTGGGACATGGAGTTTAACAAGCGAGAACAAAGAATAGTCTAAATATGTTCAATCACAACAAGATGTACTAAATGAGTTGTGGGCATTTTCAAGCATACTCCTGTTTCCTATGCAACTTGTGTATATTTAGAATACTGATAAACTTTTCATCCCATGAGTAATTCATGGAATAACCAGTCAAGCTAAATATACTAGCTAAATTACTCAGAAGAACCACAAAAAAAAAAGGAAACCACTGTGTAATTAGAGCATAAAGAGAAAGAAATCCCATTAAAAGAAAAGGTTGAGTAAATTACTGAGCAGAAGGAGCATCCCCGATCAGCTTGAATTCTTGGACCTCCTTGAAATTCTGCCAAGGCTTGACCCAAACCTTCGCTTCATATACCTTCTTCTGACCACCGTCAGTTGCCTCAAGAGTGATGTAGTAAATTGTACCAGCAACCACCTGCTGTTTTACATTCACCACCTTCTCAAACTGCACAAGAGCATTCTGCACCACAAGGAACATTATCATCAATTCCACCATCACTAATTTGTAATTTGCACCAAGACAAGAATATTAAATACAAAAATCGAATCGAAACCACGACAAACTTAAGATAAGCACTGAATGAATCATATATCGTAATCGAAAACAAGTAAACGCAGTTTCGAACTAAACATTTCGGAGACAAAGAACAAAGGAATATATATATTTTAGCAGAGAAAGAGAGGGATCTACATCTTATCAGTTCAGAAAAAAACGAAGAAAACAGGAAAGAGAATAACCTCTTTCTTGTTGTGTTCGTCAACAGCAAAACGAGCGAGCTCGTCGATCTCAAGGCTGTTCTGGTTACCTTCCACTGGTCGTACATTTCCCACCGTCGCCATTTTCAGTTAAAAATCTCCTTTTCCTCCTCAGTAGATCCTTTGAAACTCTTTTTCTCTTTGTTCTTCTTCAGTAATCAAAGCGAGAGGATAACGCGCATAGTTTTTATAAACTGCTACCTATAAATATAAGGGGAAGAAATCAGTTTTCAAAGCACCATTGCAAGCAGCACGTAGCATTTGATTAGCTTGCGTTCACTATCTTCTTTTCTACAACAGTGAGCTGTGACCAATCAAACGGATTTTGCGTCGGCAATAATAGAGCAGTTTGACCCGCAATGTTCTCAGAAATAGAAAATCCTATAGAACGATGGATTTTTTTTAATATTATTTCAATAAAAAGTATTAAAATGATATCTTTAAACTATTATGACAACTAATACATTTTGTACCATGTAAGCGAAATCGCCTCTTCAAGAGGCGGTTTAGGGTGCAGATACCACTTCTTACTAGAGGTAGTAGAACATGTAGACAAAGCGTAAGGCATAAATCTTAAGAAGAGCTCGTGTTTTAAAACACGAGGGCTATTTTTTTAACCTCGTGTTTTCAAAACACAAGGTCTTTAAACGAGGCCTCTTTAGGATCTCGTTTCTCTTAAAATATGATCTTTAAGTCATCATGAATGAGGTCTGACGAGTTCTCTTCAAGACCACGTGAAATGAGGTCAGATCTCATTTATGTCAAAGAGGTTTGACGACTTGTTTAATTTGACGAGTCGAGTTTAACGTATCGTCCATCTAGGACATCATATACAATGAAGAATGTAATACAACTCTTGAGAATCCATCACAAAAATCCCTTCAAGAGCAGTGTTTTATGGGATATCATGATTAGTCTTTCATAATTTTCCTTACAGACTCTTTTATATATGTTAAAACTTTATGTTATCCATTAGGAGCTCTTTGTTAGTTATTTTGGGTTGTTAACAAATTAATTGCTATTTATTTTCAAGTTGTTTAGAGGTTGGTGAATTTGTAGTACGAATGAGTGGATAAGAATTAATATTAGATTAGAAAATTAACATTGTTTTGGTTGCTGAGTATATGTATGGTGGAGTTTATTAAATTTGTAGGTAATATCTATATAGGGGAAAAGTAAGATTTTTTATTGGTAGGGAGCAAGATAAATGGAAAGTTCCATTAGTTTCATTCAAATAAAACTCGACTCTTGAAGAGGTGCATTTCCTTTAAAGGGAAATCGTCTCTTGAAGAGAAAAGTTTTGTTTAAACTGAATCTGTCTCTTTAAAAGACGAGTTTCTCTTAGCTTATATTTGATGTGGACGAGTTGAAATGGCTCCTTCAAGAGGCATGTGGACAAAACTACATCATTTCTCTATTAGTTTCAAAACCAACTCTTTTAATAATAACTTTTCAAAAACACATCAAATGATATGGAAACTTAGAAAATAAAGTAAAAAGTGATAAAAATAGTTTCTTGCATCTTAAACTGAACATGTCTCTTCAAAAGACGAGTTTCTCTTAGCCTGTATTTGATGTGGACGAGTTGAAATCGCCCCTTCAAGAGGCGATTTCGATGTGGACAAAATCACATCATTTCTCTATTAGTTTCAAAACCAGCCCTTTTAATAATAACTTTTCAAAAACACATCAAATTCATAAAACGACCTGGAAGCTTAGAAAATAAAGTTAAAGATGATAAACATGTTTTCTTTTGTTCATATCTCATTTCATTATTCAACCGTTAATGATATTATAATACTACATACAACCTTTTATTTTATCTTATCTTGCTATATTAAAATCTTTAATTTTTAATATATTAAAAGTGGGATGAGAATGAGAAATATTTTTAGAGTATTTTGTCCACTTCTTATTTTACAATTTTAAAATTACCCATTAAGTCTACTAATGGTGTATCATTCATTTTTTCTTATTTTCTTTTTTCTCCAAATGATGTATCTCATGAGTAAACTTTTCATTTTTTTTTATCATTTCTAAGTTCAAAATTATATTTAGATATGAGAACGTATTAAATTATTTCATCGTTAAAATATATATTAAAAAAATACAATCAATCAATAAAAGAATAAAAAACATGTTTTTATTTTATTTATTACATAAAGATCAAATAGATAATATACTAAAAAATCAAACTAAAAAATGTATAGAGGATGTCCTTCTAACATAATTAACTTAATTAAAAATATTTTTGTGAGTAAGACTTATGAAAAACATAGAAGTTGTAATTGTAGTTGTCTAATTTTATCTACTAATAAATGTATTTATTCAAAAAAAATTATATCCACATGTAATGTATAAGAAATATGTCGAAATAATAAAATCGTAACAAAATCATACATATCACGTGCACCATACGCGTAATTTAACTAGTGATCTTAAATAGGAGAAACTTTTGATTTCGTTACCCTTTAAACCCCATCAAATATAGTAAATATTAGCTTTTACAATTTTTTTCATTGAAATCATTTACACTTTTTATTCAATAATAATTTATTTATTAATTATTTATAAAACACAATTTTTCGTATTATGTTATGTTATTATGAATGTGAAGGTCCCGTGTAGATGAATTTTAAAATATTTAAATGATGAGCATTATTTCGGCAATAATGATGAGTTATTGACTATCTGCATAAAATTTGTAGGTTGGTGTGGTGATTTCACTTTATTATTTTTATCCTTTTTAATATAATGCTAAATATAATTAATCTATTATCCGTATCAAAATACATTTTCTATGATCGTATTTTTGGTTATCAAATGGTTATGTTTTCTCGATTTCTTGTCATCTCATATTTACTGTACATATTTGTTAGGGATTATGTATGATTGCATTCTTTAATTTCAAAAGTATACAATTTATCATCTTCATATGATGCGTGATTTATTCAAATTTTATTTTACTGCTATAATTTAATTGTATACATTGAAAAATAATAATTTTACCATTACTATTTTATTTTTATTTTAAATATGCTATAATCCTCAAGCTAATTTGCCTATATATTTCATCGTTTAATATTATTTTCAAGTCCTCTGAACATTATAATATTCATAATTTCAGTGGATTTTTAACTTCGCTTAAACACGTGCAACACACTTGGTAGTCGATTAGTCTATAGAACTATATATAAAAGTATAGAACTTGGAGAAATATTTTTTGACAATATTATCCTAAAATATAATTAAAATTTTCTACATTATTCTTTAACTCAAAAATAAACATCAAAGACATATAAATTTTTCAACCATTTTGTTTAAATTTTGATCTTTAAAGATGTCTTATCCTCATATATTTACTCGTAAAATATCAAATGGAAATTATGATTAAACGATAAGTCCCAAATTTACATAGCATTTATATAGTTAATTATTTTAGGTAGCATGAACTACAAGACCATCGTAAAATTTAATAAAAGAAAATCAATATTAAGCACATTAAGCGAACATCTTTTTCATAAATAACTTTCTTTATTCCATTTTTACTTAAATTATTAATTTATGATCGTGTATATCATACTATATACCTCCATGTGAAATAATATGAATGGGTTAAAAAATCATGGCTCGAGACACGTGCATCACATGTGATATTTGACTAGTATATATAAATGAGGTTAAGAAGGGGAGACAATTTGGACATCAATTGCCCCTACTACTTCGTGCAATTCTTTATTTATCCTCCATCATTGTTACTATTAAATATTACTAATTTTAAAATTAAATGATTGATAATCAATTACATAACTTAAATTTTAATTACACTAACATACATTAATATGGAATGATACAAGAGGCATGGAAGAAATCTAAAAAACAGATCAAATCTAAATCTATTTGTTAAGAATTATAATAAAAAATAGAGTTTGAAACAACTATACATATTTGAACAAAGTCTAATATGTTTATATGACCCTTACAAACACACAATGTTATATATATGTTTTTTTTCATCTCTTGTTGCTTCTGTGTGTTTAGTACTTTTTCTTCTTTTAGGATATTATCATCATAGAATTTGTATTACTTAATTTATCACGTATAACACATATATTAAAAATTATTATTAAAAAATATTGCATCAATTAATATATAATATTATGATTTAACATATTCGTTGAAAAAATATATAAACTATGTAAATTGCTCGCGTGAAAGCCAACTAGTAATATACAAAATAACATAAATATTTAAAAAAATTCTTTGGATGCAGTTATCCTAATATTTTACCCGCTGCGTTAAATGTGGCATAACATCGTTGGTTATCAATGATTACATTCTTTTAATTTAATTTTATTCATTTAAAAATCAAATATTTGATTTGATATGAAAAGTTGCATCTTGTTTTTAAAAATGTCTTTGAACAGTCATAAATATCACATCATGTATCTTCAATCTAATCCCAATGAAAAAATTTAATTTCTCTTCTCTCTATTCTTGAAGTACCAAAGAGTATGGATAATCAAAGTCAATGTCCTAAAAAAACTAATGAAATTTTGAAATCACTAAGGTGATAGTAATTAACAAGGAGATAATCATATCGTCTAAATTACTAATTCATTTTTTATTCGTCTGTATTAAAAATACTTTTACAGAAATACATAATAATTGCAATGCACTCGAGATACACGTAATATATAAACATGATAGTATATAAACCAAAAATTTAAGAATATGAAAAATAATAATAACATATCAATATTAATTTATTAAAGAAAAATTGGAAGTTCCGTTCTATTTTGGGAAAAATATGTGAATTTATTTTAGGTAAAATGAAACTTGGGGGTCTCTATACAATTGAGGTAAATTATTAGGAGGTTGGTGTAATTTATCCAAAGTCAGATTACTTGTTTGGAACTTTTTATAAGTACTTCTTTCCTATGCCACTCAAGAGCATTTGCTTTGTATATGTTGAAGTTAGCGTAAGAGTTTAATTGATTAGGTACCACATCGGTTATTTGATGACGGGTGATGACACATCTAACAGTAGATTTTTAACATTTACAACCCCCAATCAAGGTTCAACCTGATTATTCATTCTCAATTAAGTAAAACGAATCCGTCAAATGCAACTTCATATTGAACCTTGATTTATTTCACCCTAGCATGCTAATTCAAGAAAATTGTTCTGATAACGATCAAACACGTATAGAAATATGAATATTATGTTGATTTAGATGTACTGTTAAACACTAATATCTACAAGTTATAGTAAATTTAGACCAATATAATTAAGTTGACAAATAATAATGAAATTTCAAAAAGAGGTTAAATAAAAATGATATATTTGTTATGGTATTTGGAGTATTCTTTTGTATGAATTTATTTGTAGGTGAAATGAAACTTAAAAATGATATATATAAGTTTTGAAATAAAAAGAGATGTGTTCATTTAAATAAAGCAAACTACAAGGAAAGATTGTTAAGATCCTATTTTATTTCATTACTATTTTCTATTTTTTTTAATTTTTAATTTATCTAAGTTAATAGTCAAATAGTTAGAATATGGATAATTAATTCGTATCACCACTTTAGGAGCACTACTTTGTATTGGGTTAGTGTTTCCGTCAATTTAAGAGTAAGGTTGTGTAGCTTTTTTCTATTTAAAATAGCAAATCAAATGTAATGGTGTGAGTTATTATAAAGAAATTAGGAATCAATTGTGTTGATTATTTGAGAGGTCGGGTTTTCTAAAACATCTATCAAGAGGTCTAAGTTTTTTAAAAACTCTATCACCTTTACTTTTCATTAGTTATTTTTTTCTAAATAAACGAGTTCGTATCATTGATATTACAATCAATTACTAATCAATACTACAAAAAACCATAGCTGCTAGAAGTAGTGTGCCAATTACCGCCTTATAAGTACGAGCTACAAAATTGTCAACTTAGATGACTAGATTAAGATGTGTCTGTGTCATGTGTGTGGCATGATACTATCACATCCAATAACGATAGTCGAGTGAAGTTGCGAAAGAGGAAAGGGGCGCAGTTGGATAAATATCGATACCATTGACCGACATGGAAGTTGGTTTCAAAGTCTAGTGAAATGTTACGATCCTATTCTATTTAATTATTATTTTCTATAATTTTTTTTAATTTGTAGTCTATTTAATTTAATAGTCAAATAGTTAGAATTGTAAGATTAAAGGTTTACTGTTAAACTAAAAGCTACAGCTAGTAGTAAGGCACAACAATTTTATTTTTCTTATTTAGTGCAAACATTTATGCTCAACTCAAGTTTTAAATTGATCTCAATAGGTCTCTGCCATATGGTAGATTATTGACCCACCTGCCAACAATCCCCTTCTCAGTACCTACCCGCAAGTATAATGTATTCCATGGGAGACGAGCCCCTGACCACCAGGCTCTGATATCAATAGTAGGATCAAATTCTTACCATTGAACTAAAAGTTATAGCTGGTAGTTAAGACATTTTCCCCCTTATTTAGTTTGGACAACGTTGAAGTCAAAAACTTCACCAGTGATGTTGCATGCAATCTCCTTTTTTTTGCTAAGTACGATCACCCTCCTAGTCGGGGATCTGTAAAACACAAATAAAGAACCCAAAGACGAGGAGAATCGATGGGTGATTGCCTCGCCTAAGGGCCTCCGATACCTAAGTCAATATCCTAATATTATTTTGACAGAGTTTCCTTATGGGAGAAATGGCCTACCTCTTATGTTAGTAAGTGAGTGTCTTTATCCCTAAGTCATCGAGTGGAAGGAAGCATGTCGAATAAGCCTTAGGGGCGTGCTGAAGAAGCTTCCTAAGACACGATGTTTGTCCTGATGGCCATTAATTTTTGAAGTGTTTTTTAGGTGACATTTCAGTGGCTGATCTAACATTATGCCATAATGATTGGACCTGTTGGGCACTACTTTTCGATGGGCAATGATGACCCTACGCTAGGGGATACCCGAGCTTTCTTTCTGAGCTTTATTCCTGTTGTCTTGCATGTGCTCGGGTCTACGCAACCCAAGCTTTCTCAATATCGACCAAACGAGGCCGATTCATTTCCTTTAAGACTTTGCTAGTGGTTTTCTACTGTTTTGTGACACGTGTTGTCCCGTCATTGGTGGTTGGGAAAACACCCATAACAATTGTCCCCAGCCGAGGACTTATGTGACTTTTACTTACCCAGGTTTGAAGACTTCATTATCCAAGCTCCTCATCTGAGTTTTCTTTATGTTACCGATAGACTAAGAGCGTGTCCTAGATACTTCACATGAGATGAGATTAATTACCTGACAGTTTTTGTCACGATTCCCCAGTTGTGCTTGTGTCATTTTACCTTTTCCACGATTCAATGATCGCTAATTTCTTGGGAGGGGGACATTAACGACACATGGGTATGTGTAGAGGAGAGTGAGGGTCGCTAATCTGCGAGTCCTGACTCCTCGATACGTCACTCCATTCCTAACTAATTGTTTCATCCCGTCATTTGGTCTTCTAAAATTTTCTCATCGGTCCGTGAAACGGCCGTTCATTGGTCGTAAAGTAGCCTCAACGGTCACCATCACGGCCCCCCTTTAATGCTCATTAAATTAGAGATTTGCTTCTTCAAGGTCTATAAATAGACAATCTTCCTTATCATTTCCTTCATCTTTGCCTTCTTGATAGAGTTGAAACCCTTGTCAATCTTCATCATTGACCTCGATTCTTCTTTTTGGAAGAACAATAATCCTTCCCCTTTTGGGGCTTCTTCCTTTTCTAGAGGGTTCCCTTCAAGATCCTCCTCCCTTATCATGATTGTCGTTTCCCTTTCTATTATCTTTTAAATGTGGTGATTCAAAGTCGTTGATGTTCCGTTCCCGACAATTTTCTTACCATCGATAAACCTGTTCGGTGGATCCGTTGTTTGTGTTGGTTACCGGAATATGGCTGTAGAGACATTACCCTTGACATGAGCCTATAATTCGTCCGGTAGCCTTGACCTTTACTCTGAAGCACATTTACCGGTCACAATCCATCTCCTTCCTTCTGCATCGTCATTCCCTTCCTCTTTCACCTATCCTTTCGATCTTTCAACAACTTTACTCCAGCATGATTCAAGATTTGCTGATGTATCGAGAGTTAGCCAAGCATAACCCTTGCAACCATGTCCTTTGGGATCGTCTCAAACTATGGGGTGGTGGCTCATCTTGTGGGATATGTTGAGGCATTTTTTCATCCTTAGCTCGAGAATGGCAAGTCGTCTGCAGCATTTTGGCTCATCTTGGCACGAGCCTTAGATTGAGTCATCGTGGTTGTCAAGCGACGTGAGCCCTCAAGTCCTCAAAAGAGTTCCAGAAAGCTGTGGAAATCCACCGATCACCAACCTCGCCGTGGGGGTCTTTTCCTTTTATATTAGCCTAAGGAGGAAATTCGCCCTCTACCTGAGGAGGAATTTCTTGTAATTTTTTCTTTGCTTGTACTTATAATCCTCTGTTATTAATGAGAATGAATTTCTTTTACCTCTGGCTCCTTCATTTTAGCTTTGCTCTTGCTTATTTCCTTTTGTCGTAAATTGTATTATCATAGATTTAGGCCACGAGCTACGCTTTAAGTACTAAACATACCTTGAGTAGATAGTCTGACTTTTGCCTTAATCGAGCTTTAAATTGATCTGCTCTAGACCTTAGTCCTTCGGATTAATTCTTACTAACCTGAGCTGTAGGGTTATTTTTTCCCTAAGCTCAAGTGGGCCCGAAGATGGATTTAGTCCTTCCTCTTAGGCTACTCCATTACCGGGAGGTTGGGTCATATGGTCCTGCTGTAATCTTCACGATCTTTAAGTACGCTCCCATTTAGGAGGTCTGGTCAGGCGGACCTACCTCAAGTTGGAAGCTTTACATTTTGATGTTTACTTAAGTGTACTACTTCTTGGTTGAGCCTTTTCCTGATCTGGAGAATTTAGAGTGCAAACCCAATTCCTTTCTTCTGGTATTCGATCAGAGGACCTTTCCTCAAACACATATCCAGGTGTTCCTGCTCTAGATAAATCTTTGAGCTGAAGTGCTTCAATAGATTTTACTTTTTCTACCTTGAAGTCTGGCCCGATGTTTCCTACTCTGACTAGATCCTTAATATTGTATGACGAGCTAGAGTGCTCAGTAGACATCACTTTTTACCTTGATATCTAGCTGGACATTTATTTTCTCGCTATATCCTTAATCCTGTCTAGCTAGCTATATTGCTCGGCAGACATAACTTTTTATCTTGATATCTAGCCAGACATTTCTAATCTAACTAGATCCTTCATCCCGTCTAGCGAGCAAGAGTGCTCAGTAGACATCATTTTTTCCTTGATATCTAGCTGGGCGTTACTGCTCTAGCTAGATCCTTAATCCCGTCCAGTGAACTAGAGTGCTCGAAAAATATCACTTTTTTCTTGATATCTAACCGGGCGTTTCTGCTCTGGCTAGATTCTTAATCCCATCCGACGAGCTAGAGTGCTCCACAGACATCACTTTTTGCATTGATATCTAGCCGGATGTTTCTGCTTTGGCTAGATCCTTACTCCCGTATGATGAGCTAGAGTGCTTGGCATGCATCACTTTTTACCTTGATATCTAGCAGGGTGTTTCTACTATGGCTAGATCATTAATCATGTCTGGCAAGGTAGAGTGCTCGACAACCATCACTTTTTTCCTTGAAGTCTAGTCGGTAATTTTTGCTCTGGCTAGATCCTTAATCTCATTTGGCGAGTTAGAGTGCTCGGCAGACATCACTTTTTAATCCCGACTGGTAGATTAGAGCACCATACTAATCATAACTCTTTAATCCTGACTGGCGGGCTAGAGCACCACGTCAGTCATCACTTATTCTTCATGAATGGTGGACTAGAACACCACGCCGCTCATCAATTTTTAATCTCAACTGGTGAGCTAGAGCACCACGTCGGCCATCACATTTTAATCTCGACTGACAGGTTAGAGTACCCCACCAGTCATCACTTACTAATCTAGATTGACGGCTAGAGCAACACTTTCAGTCATCACTTTTAATCTCGACCGACGGGCTATAGCATCACTCAGTCATCACTTTTTAATCCTGAGTGGTGGGCTAGAGTACGATGTCAGTCCTCACTTTTTAATCCAAATTGGCGGGCTAGAGCACCACGCCAGTCATCACTTTTCAATCTCGATTGGCGGGCTAGAGCACCACGCTAGTCATCGCTTTTCAACCCTTCATCGCACGTTGTGGATGATTCAATTTTTTCCTTTTATTTGACAAATGTTACTGTGTACACGATCTCTGTCGTCCATTACACCTTGGCGTTGGTCGTTTAAATAGAAGATCGCCTCCTCTACTTTGACTGGGGGGAAGACCGATGTGGAGAACTGAGAATGACCTGAGCTCCACATTTTTCTCGAGAGCAGATATTGATTTGTCTTGAACCGCCTTTCCCGGATGCTCTGGTGGGAGAATGATTGACCACTTCTGGCCTTCAAGCTTCTCCCAGGGTCATTACCCAGGTAATGCGTCGGCCACAGGCTACTCCACTCATGTCAGTTCATCCGCTTCATACGGGAGCTTGGGAGGAACATCCTCGTATGCCTCAGTAGTAAAAGCCTAATCTTATTGAAAGCTAGTGTAAGAGTCTTACGACCGTCCTCATCCTCTTACCAGGACTTCAGGTCAGGTTCGTCCTGTGAGCCCATGTATCAATTTTGACATGACCTTCATCCTTCCATTTCACTCGATCAGGTCAGCTGGGAGCCATATGGCCTAGATTCACATTTCGACTGTGATGAAGGATTGACGCAAGACTCTGTATTTCAGTCGGGAACGACCCCATGCCCTTTTATTCATACAGTGCAGGAGCTTTATAAAATTGTTGGTGGCCAAAAGGACACCAAGGATTGCACAGAGGGCGGCCTGCCAATACTTCCCTCCATCTTCCGTAGCTGCTCACATACTACCCTTAGAGGGTCCTTAAGGGGTGTTTTCCATCACACATCCTTCAACGACCTTGCTCTCCTCCCTTATCTTCTTGGGATGACCCCAACCAGAACCTTACAAAGGGAGAGTTTGTCCATCCGAAGCTTGTTTCCTTTTGGTCCCGGTTTTCTCGAAGGGTGACAGTTTCTCCAGGTAAAGGTGTCGTTTCACCCTTTCCCAGATAGTTTTTCCCCATAGTCCTACGAGTGCGTGATGACTCCACTAGTGGGCCTTTGAGTCATGGGGGAGGACTATTTCCATGTAAGAGATTGTCATGACTTAGGCGGTGACTGGCACACTTTTCCTCTGGGTCATGGTTACCTCAGAGGTTACAACCACCGTATCCTTCTTCCTTTGCCGTGTAATCATTATGATGACACAAGGTCCTTCTTCCGTCGGGGGGAAGGGTGAACCCTCTCTCTCGTCCTAAACTTCATCAGCGTAGGATGCCAAACTCATCACTTCCTGGGGGGAGAAAAAAGGTTTCAAGCCCTTTGAATATGAATGACTTTTATCATCGTTCCCACAGATGGCGCCAACTGTTGAACTCAAAAACTTCACCAGTGAGGTGCGTGTAATCTCTTATTTTTTGCTAAGTAAGATCATCCTGGCCGGGGATCTACAAAACATAAACAAAGAACCCGAAGGCGAGGAGAATCGGAGGGTGATTGCCTCGCCTAAGAGCCTCTGATGCCTAAGTCAATATCCTTTATTATTTTGATAGAGTTCCTTAGAGGAGAAACGGCCTACCTCTTCTGTTAGTAATTGTGTGTCTTTATACATGAGTCCACGGGTGGAAGGAAGCGTGTCAAAGAAGCCTTGATGGCGTGTTGGGGAAGCTTCCCAGGACATGATATCTATCTTGATTGTCCTTGATTGGACGAATGGGAGGCGACATTTGACATAAAGTGAGGGGCATTAATTATCGATGTTCTTTCGCGTTGACATTTTGGTGGTTGATCTAAAATTCTGCCATGGTAATTGGACATGTTGGGTGCTATTTTCGACGGACAATGATGATCTTGTGCTCAGGGTTATCCGAGCTTTATTCCTACTGCCTTGCTTGTGCTTAGGTATGCGCAACCTGAGCTTCCTCAGACCGACCAGACGAGGTCAATTCATTTCCTTTAAGACTTTGCTAGTGGTTCTCTGCTATGTTCTCACAGATGTTGTCCCATCATTGGTGGTTGGGAGAACACCTATAACACCACGCTCAAGTTTCAACTGTGACTTGACTCACTACTCTTTCATCACATGACATGATGTTGACCCATCTACCAATAAGAATACGAGTAGTTAAGTTCTAGACACTCTCACCGCTTTAGGAGTATTACTTGTATCAGGTTAGTGTTTGCTTCAATTTTAGGAGTAAAGTTGAGTAATTTTTTTTTCTATTTAAGAGAACAAATCAAATGTAATGATTATTACAAGGATAATTGTGGATCAATCGCGTTAATCATTTAGAATGCTGGGTTTCCTTCGAGAGGTATATGCTTCATAAAAAACATCCCGTCTTTAAGTTTGTTAACTAGCTTTACACGTGAATATAAAAAGTTATAAGATATTATTACTATATGTAAACTTATTTTTCTTAATATATGTTTTCATTTGCAGTTAATTTAGAAAATAAAAAAGTGCAAATAATTAAATAGTTATTATAGAGTTTTTAGATTCATTCTGTTCAATGGAATTTTCTTTTTCAATTTATTTGTAATGCTCGTTAGATTAATATATACATAAAAATGTAACAAAGAAATATTAGGTTAAGTTTAGACAAAGTTTTTGCTTATAATTACTCTTTTAGGATTTTAGGTTAATAACATGAGAAAACATCTTTAAAGATGATAATTTTAATAAAATAATTAAAAAATTTTGAGAAAAATACACTAACACCCTCCAAGATCTGCTTAAAAAACACAGACACTTCAGTTAATTTCAGAAAAGACACATAAATCCAATCTATTATAAAAAGATTAATTTTTAAATGAAATGATCAAAATAACCTTAAATTTTCACTCTAACCCGACCCACCACCAGACTCTTACCCGAATTAATTTTACCTGATTTTAAGTGAAGTCCGCTCAAAAAACTCGCGACTCAATCTCATAGCTTTTCCGAACCTTTGAAGGTTGTCTACCGATTTCCCTTCTGGGTTCATTTTGAGCTTAGAAATCTTACTCTCATATCTTTTATTCTCTTTCTTCTTCATCTGCATCCCTCTCTGCTTCACACTCTCATTCTTCTTGCTTCTCTATCCCTTTCCCTGCTTAGCTTCACCGAAACCCATATCTTCAGATTTTTTTAAATTCGACCCAATTGCCCTAAATTGGACATGGTCCCTTTCATTGTTGAAACACACAACCAAGAAATCGTTTGGTTGGTCTAACAACGACGAGACCTCACGAAATGACGATGAAGTTCTGACGCGGCGGTTTTAAGCTTGAGTGAGGTCAAATTTAAGCAAATAATCGACGAAATTGACAGATTTTCTGCGTGAGACAGAATCAGGAACTCTGCTTTTCGGGACTCAACTAGCATCTGGAAGTGAGTGTAAGCCCATTAGCCTTGCCACTACTCCTGGCGCGGGTCTCCCTCTTCCTTCACGCGAGTCTCTCTCTTCCTTCTCAAATGACCCGTAACCTAACCCATTAGTAATGGTTTTTTTGTCAACACCCATTAATAATGGTTGACTGAGGGTTTTTTTGGTATTAAGAAACAATTAAACGGATAACTCTACTAAAGGCGATCCTATTATAGGAATAGCGGCCGGTACGCCTATTACAATTTTTACTGCCCAATAATCAATTTGGTTCCGAGATAAAGAATAATTGGTTACACCAAAGGATACGGTCAATATAACCAGAACCACTCCTGTAACCCAAGTCAATTCGTGAGGTTTTTTAAAGCCACCAGTGAGATGCACGCAAAATACGTGCAGGATCATCATTAGGACCATCATACTTGCCGATCATCAATGAACTGATCGAATTAACCAACCAAAGTTAGCTTCAGTCATTAAATATTGAACCCCTGAGGTTTTTTGTCTATAAAATGAAATGTGAAGGGAGGTTTATTTCTTTTTCAAAACTATAGGGGTATCCGTGTTTTTTAAACTAACCTTAGGAAGTGTTAAGTGTACTTTTCTTAATTTGTTTTATATAAATAATTGTGATAATAAATATAAAATAGTTAAAAAACTTTTCAAACGAAAAATTAAGACAATAAATAAATTGTAAAGATAATATAATATATTAAAAAACTAAGTTAGAGGTATTATTATTCAAAAATATTTTTTAGCTTCTATAATTTTATATATATTGTATAGTTTTGTTATTAAATAAGTAAACCGCTTAAGATCAATATTATTATTAGGGGTGTTCAACGGTCGGTCTGGTCAGATTTTTGGAGGAATATAAAACCAGACCGAAAATCACGGCCCTCCTATATGGAGGACCAAACGGACCAAAAATCTGAAAAAAAAATCCAGACCGAAATTCAACAGTCGGTTCGGACGAACTTAACGGACTAAATATCTATTTTACAATAAATATATTATTTAACAATAAAGATAAATTTTGACTAGGAGTTTCCCATATCTAAACTTCAAAGTACTAATATCCAACATTTAAAAAAATCCAAAGTTCAAAGTATTAATATCTAACATTCAAACATATTCAAACTTCAAAATACAAATAATAATATCCAACATTTAAATATCTAAAAAAAAAGTAAATCAGAAACATAACAGAACATAGAAGTTCATCCATCTCCAGCTTTTAATCACATCATGCAATGGTAATGACAGTCTCATCTTGCATCTTGATACATTCTATTCACATGAAGACAATGAGTTACTGCATATGTGAATAAAGTTGAAGAGAGCATTGGATAAATTGCATAAACTTCATAAAACAGTACATTTGAACCCAAAACTTTAATGAGTTCTTTCTCTATGAAAACACCAAAGGATATGCATATTTGCTCAAGGAAACACCAATAAAGCAACCAATAGACCTTGAAGTTTCTAGCAAAAGGCTATACCATATTGAGTATACTAGTAAAGGAATCAGAAGCTTGTTGTTTTGCTTGCGTATAGTGAAAAAATATATTTCTAATTACAAAAATCAAAAGTATTCGAAGATATATAAACTGAAGTTTATTAGTCATCCCTCAAGCACTGATTGTTGACTGCATTCTTCAATAGAATCCCGCGGCTAAAAAGATTATTAACAAATTATCGGTTTAGGAGTTGAAGGCGGTTTGGCCATGGTGTTTGACTATATAACTGGCTGGCCATCAACGGCAAGAAGAGAGGCAGTATCATTGTTGGTAGAACACCTAATTAAGACACCAACATCATACCAAAATCTATAATATATTGTGTCATATTCTTATGATTGCACTGGCTAAAGAGCAAGAGCCAGTATCATTGTTGATAGACCACCTAATTAAGATACCAGCATTATACCAAAATCTATCATATACTAAGTGTCATTCTTATGCAGTTAATCCAAATTCCTACATTTTCAAAATATCAGCACAATTTTCTCGTTCTTCCAAAAAAAACAGTCGGTCCTTTCAGTCACATACATAAGTTTTCTTCACAATAGAAGCTTCAGAACATTAGCAAAAACTCATAGAAATAATCATGGTTCATAGGGTTCCGAATAATTTGACGTACCTTGAAGAAGTTGATGCTGAGAAATAAAACATGCACAAAAGGGAAAAAAATTAATTAAGTAAATATACAATTGTCCTCATTCCATCGGGAAGATAGAACATATATTCCTCGTACTTCCAGTACCTTTAAATATACAATTGTCCTCATTGCATCTGACTTTGCTAGCAACAACATCATCCTCTTGTAATATAAATCCACCATTTCCCGATATGAAATTTAAGAATAGTTAGGATCAAAGACACTTCTTTATTTCCTCATTGCAGAGAACATGTATATAAGTACGTAGGGTTTTATGAAAGTACTTGAGAACAAACAATAACTCAAGCAGTTACATCTTTGAAATTTTCCAGTTTGTCTTTTGGGACAACATATTCATTGCAAAACTGCCATGAAGAGAAAAAGCTTGTAATCTTCAACATGTAAAGTTTGAAGATTTTTGACTGCACAACCATAGATGTTTATTAAACAATTATTACCGATAAGTAAAATTTAGACTATCAAATAATGAGTCACTAAATAGCATCTAATACATTTATTGGTCCGGACCTGATGTATCAACCTATAAGCCTACTAGATGCTATATATCTGCTAGTTACTCAACATTCAATCACTGATAAGAAAAGGATATGCAACCAAATAGACTGGAAAACGCTTCTTCATTAGTAAAGTCTTCATTTTCCCTAAAAAGGAAAAATCATATGTAATTGATAGAGTCAAGCGATTGTTAAGTTGTATGAAGTGTAGATAACTCATAACAGAGCAACAAAATTAAATCACAGTAGAGTTGGAAAAATAACAGAGCAACAAAATTAATTAAAGTAGAGTTGGATTGGAACCCTCGATCTTACCTAGACGAAGAAGGAGAGGGTCTGAGCTGAGGCCGAGGGAGAGGGAGAGGGTCTGAGCTGAGGCCGAGGGATGGGGAAAGGTATGAACTGAGGGAGATGGAGAGGGTCGAGACGCGAGAGGCTGGCTGGACTCTGGAGGCGCAACGTGAGAGGCTGGCTGGACTCTAGAGGCACGACACGAAGAAGGAGAAGGCCTGCGTCTGACTGAGCTGAGGGAGAGGGAGAGGGTCTGAGCTGAGGGAGACGCGAGATGCTGACTGGACTCTAGAGGGGAGACACGACGCGAGAGGTAGGTTGGAGATATTTACGAAAGAAATATCAAGGTAATTTCAAATTATAAATGGGTTAAGGAAGACTCTAGTGTAGTTTCTACTAGTCATCCTCCTCCTGAGAAAATTATGATTGATCATAAAAATTCTTTAATCACTGCTTCTCCTTTCAAAATTGCAAAGGAAAAAGAACCAAACAAAAAGGTAGTTGAACAACTCAACTATACTAACCAGAGTCTAATTACAATAGGAAAACAGTTAGACAAAATTGAAACTAAGGTTGATGTTCTCAATGAACCTAAGCCTAGTGAAACCCTAAAAGAAAAACCCTTAATAAATCTTTCTGATAAAACCACTTTAAAGATTATTCCAATTAATAAAAAAATTGATAAAATGATTCAGGAATTAAAAAATAAATCTACTGAGTCATCTTCCTCTGTTAAGGTTGTTAACCAAGACAATAGTTTAGATTCTAAGACTGAAACAATTGATGAAATATTTCAAGAATTAAAAGTAATTAACCAAGACGATAATACTGACTCAGATAGTCATAGGTCAGAATCAACTTAAGAATCATCTGCAATAGATGAATTTTCAAATATTAACAATATTGAAAAACATTTAAAAATTAATAAATTAGAAAGAAAATGGCATAAGAAGCCCATGCCTCCTGATATTCAAATTACTGAATCATTTCTTGTTAATCAATTTTCTGTTTCTGCAGAAAAATTATATGAATGGAATATTGATGGTATTTCTGAACAGGAAGTCCTCAATAGATTACAACACATGGCAATGGTAGCTAATAGCTACATTACCTCTCACAATTTACTTCCTGAAGAAGTAATAAAGCTTCATTCCTCGTGGGAAAAACACCTCACACATGAATCCAAAATTGCCATCCTCTCAGCAGTTAAGATTGATGCTGAAGGAAACTCAATTATTGGAGAAAATCAGGAAACAATACATGATAGTATAAATACGCTCCTCTATATAATAATTGAACATTTCATTGGTATGCCAAGTAATATTACTTCGCGTATTCATGACCAATTAACAAATCTTAGGTGCCCAACATTAAGTGATTGTAATTAGTATAAGAATATATTCTTATCTAGAGTAATGTCGAGGGATGATAGTAATCAATCCTTTTGGAAAAAAATTTTATTAATGGATTGCCTAATCTTTTTGCCCATAAAATAAGGACAGTCCTTAGTAATGACCCAGGAAATATAGACTATGATAGTCTAACCTATGGAACCATAATTACTATAATACAAAAAGAAGGATTAAAAATGTGTGTTGATATGAAAATCAACAAACAAATTAAAAAAGAAAGCAAAACTGCTAAGTATGAGTTAAGTAGTTTCTGTGAGCAATACGGTTTACCCTCTATTGCCCCTTCTCAGAAGAATAGAAAACACTCTCATATAAACCCTAGAAGGTCTCATAAGTCCTATAGGAAAAATTACCACAAACATAAAAATAAAAATTTTGATCAAAACTTTTCTAAGAATAAAAACTTCTCTAGGAATAAAAATTATTCCAGAAAAAGGTTTAATAAAAAATTTGATAAAACTAATATTACGTGTTTCAAATGTGGTCAGAAAGGCCACCTTTCAAATATTTGTCAAGTCAAGAATAAAATTAACCAATTAAAAATTTATGAAGAAGATAAACATGAATTGTTTAGAATCTTAGAAACAATAGATTATTATGACAGTAATAGTGAAGATTTAGGAGAATATGAAACCCTTGAATTCTTTGAAACTGAATCATCAAGTTCTGACAGTGATTCTCCTAACATCAGTATAGGGTGTAGGGATAGTTGTTATCAAAAAATCAATGTCCTAAATAAAAATGAAGAACAAGAATCCCTCTTGTTAGATTTAATTTGCAAAATTGAAAATCCTGAATTAAAACAAGAATATCTTGAAAGACTTAAGAAAATAGTTCTAAAAAAAGAAAGTGCGAAGTCTAGTAATAATAATACTGCAAGGTCTTTCACAGACCCTTGAAAAATTCAATAAGATAAAAGGGAAATAAAGAGAAGTTACCCTACAGGAACTTCAAAAAGAAATTAAAGATATTAAGATTGAAATAAAAGATTTGAAGAATTCTAACACTGAAATAAAAGAAGAATTAAATCTTTTAAAAATAGAAAGCCTAACTAATAAACAAGAAATAGTTGAACCTAGTAAATTACTAATCTCAGATAATGAGGGTGAAAGACTCATAAACTATCAAGAAGGAGATGAACATTTCATCCAAATCCTCAATCAAATAAAAAAAATGGCACATAATGATTAGAATAATCATTCAAGACTTTGATTTTACAACAATGACTCTTGTAGATTCGGGAGCAGATTTGAATTGTATGCATGAAAGACTAGTTTCAACCAAGTACTTTAAGAAGATAAAAGAATCTTTGTCCTATACTAATGGTACTCGCATGCATATTAATTATGAAATACCCACAGTTCATATCTGCCAAGACAATGTATGTTTTAAAACATTATTTGTCTTAGTAAAAAATATGACTGACAAAATTATCTCATGTCTACCATTTATTGCTCTGCTATATTTATTTTCAACAGAGTATGATGGAATAATTACCAATGTTATGAATAAACCAATAAAATTTAAATTCCTCTCTTCTGCCAGTAATGAAAAATTAAAAAATTTAAAAGAAAAATCTATCTCAAATTCAATAAATCTCATTTCTTGTAAAGAAAAACAATTATATTTTTTACAAAATGAATTAAAATTTAACAGAATTGAAGAACAACTTTCAAGTTCTATTCTCCAAAACAAAATTAAAAATTTTGAACAAAAAATCTGTAAAGAATTATGTTCTGATATTCCCAACGCTTTCTGGCACAGAAAGCAACATACTGTCAATCTTCCCTATGTTAAGGGATTTGATGAAAAAAATATCCCACCAAAGGCAAGACCAATTCAGATGAATTTTGAAATGCTTGAGTTCTGTAAAAAAGAAATTACGGAACTTCTCAATAAAAATATTATTAGAAAAAACAAATCTCCTTGGTCCTGCTCGACCAATTCAGAAGGCCAATGAAATCGAACGAGGAGTTCCTCATTTAGTGATCAATTATAAGCCCCTTAATAATGTTTTAGAATGGATAAGATATTCAATACCAAACAAAAGAGATTTAATAAATAGACTTGGAGATGCAGTAGTATTCTCCAAATTTGATATGAAATCTGGATTTTGGCAAATCCAGATAAATGAAAGTGATAAATATAAAACAACATTTGTAACTCCATTTGACCATTATGAGTGGAATGTAATGCCTTTCGGCCTTAAAAATGCTCCTAGTGAATTTCAAAATATAATGAATGAAATCTTTAATCAATTTACTGATTTCTCAATTGTTTACATTGATGATGTTCTTATTTTCTCAAAAATAATAGAACAACATTGGAGGCACCTTGAATCATTTGTTAGGATAATAAAACAAAATGGTCTAGTTATCTCTGCAAGCAAAATTAAATTATTTCAATCTAAGATTAGATTCTTATGATTCGAAATACACCATTCTATAATCAAGCCCATTGACAGGGTAATACAATTTGCTGACAAATTTCCCAATGAAATTCTAGATAAAACACAATTACAAAGGTTTCTAGGATCTTTAAATTACATATATGATTTTTACAATAAAATGAGAATTGATTGTAAGCCTCTCTTTGATAGGCTTAAAAAGAATCCTCCTCATTGGACAACTGTCCACATTGATTTAATTAAAAGAATTAAAACTCATGTTAAGACACTTCCTTATCTTGACATTCCCACTAATAATTCTTTTAAAATTGTCCAAACTGATACCTCTGAGATTGGATATGGAGGCATCATGTTATAAAAGATTTTCCCAGAAGCACCCGAACAAATTATTAGGTTTACATCTGGAACGTGATCTCAATCACAAATTAATTACAGTACTATTAAGAAAGAAATTTTATCCGTTGTTTTATGCATACAGAAATTCCAAGATGACTTGCTAAACCAAAAATTCTTGTTAAAAATTGATTGCAAATCTGCTAAGCATGTTTTAGAAAAGGATATTAAAAATATAGCCTCCAAGCAGATCTTTGCTAGATGGCAATCTATACTTAGTATATTTATTTCAATATTGAATTTATTAAAGGAGTTGATAATTCAGTCCCTGATTTTTTAACAAGTGAATTCCTGCAGGGGCAACAAAAGGATGGAGTCTAGGCCCTAAGCTTCCGGAAAGATGACCAAAGGAGAAACCTCCACACACCAATTGGCCCTTAAGGCCCAAATCAAAGAGGAGTCTTCTACTCCTAGAAATACCCAGTTAACGGTTCTTGGTTCCACCAGACCTAATTACCAAAATGCTTTGATCAATCAATTTGACCCATTTGCAGTTTCTAAACCGTTTGACCACAATTGGTCATCAACCAACCATTCACCAATTATAGAAAATATTCTCCTTATTACAGAAAAACCCCAGTAAAAATCTTTTCTATATTGAACACCCATTCACCCATTTCAAAAATCCGATAGAAATAGTGAAGGCTCATTTCCTTCCTGATTCTCATTTTGTCCCTGGACACAAGGACAAAACCCATAGTTTCTATAGAGTCATTATCCTAGAGACAAAATCAATAAATATCAAACCAATAAACAGTGCAGAAGGAAAAATCCTTTATCATTCATTCTATATCCTCAAAATAATAACTTTGGAGGAATGGAAAATCCATCCCTCAGGGTTAAAACCACTTTTAAATAAAAAATAATATAATTATTTTGACTATATTGATGCATGGTAAACAATTTTCTTGCATCAAAATAGTGAATTTAACCACTCTTAGTTTTTAAATTTTGACAAAAATTTCAAAATTAATTTACCAAAATGGTTTTTAAGATGATGGTCAATCCATGGTCTTGTCTTTGAGATTTTTCCAATTGATTTACAACAAAATTATAGTTTATTTTTAAAATTATTTAGACCCTTAACAATTGAGGCCTCTTTTCCTCCAATAATTTATTTTGTAAATAAATTCAAAATCCCTTGGATCCTTAAATGGCAATACGCCATTGAAGAAAAAATACTCACCAGACAATACTATGTAAAATGGTGGGACAAATTCAGTACACTCAAAATATCTGCACATGAAGAATTGGCAAAATCTCACCCTCAGACAAAATCTCCCAAGCCTCCAGTGGCCTCCTTAAAAATTAAGGAACCAGATAATCAGGCTCTACAAATAAGCAATCATCAGACTCCTCCCCAAATTCAACATCCACCACAAGACCTTCTTCAAAAGGCAAAAATAAGTCTAAAAAATCCAAAGAAAAGCAGGAGTTAATACAAAAAATGCTCCTCCTTCCGGAAAATTCTAGTTCTAACTCTGAATTCTCAGTAGAATCAAGTCACCCAATCAAAAATAAAAAGAATCAATCTCCAAAATCAAAGGAAAAATCTCATGTTCGGTCTCTTCCCCGATGGGCTCATGATCCCTTCCAAGATTCTCAAGACCCTTTTGAGATGTGGACTTCAATGAAGATGAATAGTTTCATTATTGACAAAATGTCAATAAGATATTTAAGAGATCATGATAAAAAGCACACTGCAATGACTGTCATGCTCTTCAACACAATCAAAAGACAAGACTAGGATAACAATTATCCACCAACAGTCTCAACCAATCATGACGACTACAAATGGCTTCGCCTACCAAAGATTCTTTGTAATATGTCTCTTTGTAATCATTATACTTTTTACTGTTTTTAGTCAAAAGTAGACAAAAGTAAAAATGTAAAATATTTTTTACTTTTGTAGAATAGAATAGTTCAAGTTAGTGATGGGTTCCCGGTGAACTCCACTTTCCTTAGTTATAAAATAGGCAGCCTCTCTCATCTGTGAATCAGAACTCATTTTACAACTCTTATTATTTGAGAGCTAAAACCTGTTTTGAGAAACAAAGCTTTCTTCTTCTACTTCTCTTTTGTAAATCTTTTCTTCTTTTTTCTTCAACGTAAATTAGTGAGCGGGAGCACTAATTTATTGTTGCCAAAAAACTCTGTTTATGTAAATCTTTAATCTTACACCATAATACAATAACTATTTTTACTGTTTACTGTTCACCGCCTATTATGGCTGGTTATTGATACCCCTTCTTAAACACTGTTCAATTCCGCGCCTTTTAGTATAAGAGCCAAACCTGGTGGGGATAATTACTGTTCATTAACTGTTTTACTTCAATTCCGCGCCTTTTGGTACATATATATATATACTAACAAAAATTCTGGACCGGTCTGAATTTTCGATCCTCTCTAATAGGAGGACCGAACCGACCATTAACAATAAAAAAATCGTCAAGACCAATCAATTTCAGATCAGACCGGTTCAGACTAAACGGTTTGGACGATTTTTGAACACCCCTAATAATTATAGTTTACTAAAAAGATAATTACCGATTTATTAGCAATAACCATAGACCAACCGATGGCGGGTAAAACTAATCGAGTGTAGGCGGGTACTTTATCCATCTCCGACCCTCGTTTCCTTACATGTTCAAGTTTTGGAGCTAAACAAATGATTATGGAAGGCTTGGTTCTTTCAAAATTGCCTTCTTTCCAGCTCTTAAACCCTAGCTCTTTCTGTTACTGCTTTTCCTCCACTTCTCGTACTTCCTCTTCACCCATCGTCCGCTTTGGTTTCCGTAGATTTTCTTCATCTCCTGCGGTATCTGCTTCTGCTTCTGCTTCCACTGCCAGAGAAGCTGATCATCCGGACCTAAGATCACTCTCCCTCGGTCATACCACCCGCCCCGATTTCCCTATCCTCCACCAGGTACTTCCTTTGTACTCAATTTTCTGGATGTTTTCATAGCACATACTTGTCAATGTATTCGTTGTTTTTTTATGACTTTACCAATCAATTATGTGAGTTCCAAAATAATTCATACTAGAATTCTAGCTAATTTGCTATCATAACGGTGAAATGGTGGAGTATATAAATCTATTGCAGATGTTGGCGCAGTCCTTTATGATTGTCGACAGTTTTCTTAAAATCCGCTTGCTTTGTAAATTCGTCACTCTGAAGTCTGTTTTATGTTCTTAACTATCTTTTCATGTCCAATAAATCTTTACCCTCCTTTTCGTTTTTGCCACGTATGTGTGATGTTTCTTTCTGGATGATGAGATGCTTGTAATTTTTTGAAATTTTTTAATGGTACGTGAAGGAGTTATGAGCCATTACATGATTTTGTAGGAAGTAAATGGCTCTAAACTTGTCTACTTAGATAATGCCGCTACTTCCCAGAAGCCAATTGCTGTTATAAAGGCTTTGCAGAACTATTATGAGGCTTACAACTCAAATGTACATCGTGGAATTCATTACTTGAGGTATTTGATTATAATTCTTTGTCAACAAGTATATGATGTTTTGAAGTTAAAACTTCACCGCATAATAAAAAGGTAGATAGACCGTTGAGAGGATATTAATAAATAAAAAAAGAGCACTGAGAGATTTTGCCGTCAACTTTTTTTTAACTCATTTGAATTAATATTACTTATGTTATAGTGCCAAGGCAACAGATGAGTATGAGTTGGCCCGAAAGAAGGTTGCATCATTTATTAATGCATCAGATGCCAGAGAGATTGTGTTTACCAGAAATGCTACTGAAGCTATCAATCTGGTGGCTTATTCATGGGGCCTTACAAATTTAAAATCACATGATGAGGTATGCTTAAAATCTCATATATGGATAATGAGTTCTAATATATATTGATGTTGAGGTAGCAAAAGAAAATGGTCTTGGTTTTCTTGCAAAAATGTTTACTTTCTTCAGAGGTATCGTTGATAGTCACGTACAATATCTATTATCTCTACTCTTCACTGCAGCTTATACAAGTAATAAATCCGCAGTTTGTCCTTTTAAGAAGTTTATGGTTTGATAGGGTTGGTTTATAGAGAGCTTCTTCCTTCCATAATCTTGACATACACACCTCATCTTATTTGTTTTGTTTAACCAAATATTTCGATGACTTCATTTCATGTTGCCAACTGATAATTTTAAACTTGAGTTTTGAATTTTCCCCTTTCCACTGCATGTCCTACTGAAGCTGTGGCGTCACATTTTTTTTTTTACTTTTTCTGCTACAGATCATACTCACAGTTGCTGAACATCACAGTTGCATTGTTCCATGGCAAATTGTAGCTCAAAAGACTGGTGCTGTCCTGAAATTTGTGTCTTTAAGTGAAGATGGGGTTCCAGATGTAGAGAAGTTAAAAGAAATTTTTTCACCAAGGACAAAACTTGTAGCGGTTCATCATGTCTCTAATGTTCTAGGTATTCTGTTCTTGTTTGATTATTTTCATGAATCCTTTAGTTCTTTGTAATATCAATGAAGTTTCACATGCAATGGACATTAGTGGATCAGATTTAGTTTTCAAGTTCTTGTTGTATTAACTACGACTGTCCTATTGTTTTCTTTCAAAATAGGTAATTATGCATACACGTGAAGTTGTTTATATATACATAAGAATTCAGATTTGCTAGGGAACTACTAGGTTCTACAATGGACCAAACTCTTCTTCAACACTGAAAGAATTCAAGATAGTGGGTTAACAGAAAGAACTAAATGTCTAGCACAGGAAGTATGATCAGTGAGGATTGTCCAATCTAGGATGCAAATATTGCAAAGAAGAAATACCCAGCTAAGTTCTTCCCAAAACCGAATTGTAGAAACATTCGTCTGTTTCTGTTGGAACACAACTAGAGAAAAGATTGCAGACCATGATAAATGAACATCTAAGGCTTACAAATGATGTACAAATCACAACATCAGAGCCCTGCCATTGGATTGGATTTCATTATGCTTTTGATAATAGAATCCCCTAGGGAATTTTCTTCAAGGTTGGGGAAAGCGCCTTTTTTTTTGGGGGGGGGGGGGGGGGGGGNNNNGGGGGGGGGGGAGAGATAAATAAACAACAATTGTATAGGCATAAAAAATTACAGCTATACAAGGGACATACCCCAAGGAAAGCATAAAGAGGGCAAAGCCAGAGCAACAAGCTCAAAAAAATATATTTTAACAATGTGGCAATTTACTAGGGAAAGGCTCTGGTATGCTGAAGGTTTCGTTAGTTCTGAGATTAATCGAAACTTAAGGGTCTACCTGGCTCTATTTTGCTAGATTTATTTTAATTTAAGAAGTTAGGTTAGGTTTGTTTTGCTTGTCCTGGCTGTTGGGCCTTTATTTTGTGTTTACCTAGGTTATGCTCATTTGTATGGTTTTATTTCTTTTGGTTGAAATATATTTGCCTCTTAACAAAAAAAAAAGATTGAGGAATTCTATTAATATCCAAGTCTTGACATTCCTAGCCAGGCCTTTCAGGCCAAATGGTTATATGTGAGGGTTTCCAACCTCAAAATCAGGGTTCAACCCCATGTTGTATCCCCCTCCCCTTGGCAAAAAAAGTCTTAGATATTCTTAGAATGCCATATTCCTTATAAACAAATCACCAACTCGTAACTTCACAAAAAAAATACCAACATCTAAAACGTCTGGACTTCTTACATTTGGACACCCCTTTCCAAATACCGAAGTGACCACCACTACCTTTTTACATACATTCCCACGAAAAACATCCAAAGCAAGCTACCTTCTTTGGTAATTTAAATGTTGACAAGAAATAAATGGGAATGTTGTCCAACTTTAAATGAATCAAAGTCAATCAATCATTTCTTAACCTTGTCCACGACAGGACACTAAAGGCGTAAAATTACCACCCAAAAGTAAATTGAAATATTTGAAGGCCACTCACCAATCTTGCAACCAAGCGTAGATGCAATTCCACCCGAAAAATCAGGCTGAATTTCTCTAGAAACAAAACGAATTGCAATTTCTGCAAACTGTTCAGCACCACTTCAATAGTCATACTGGAGTTTGTCTTTGTTGCCTTTATGTGTTCTCTTTTCTTCAGTGCTACAGCTTATAAATTACTTCTGGAATGTTGAATTAGATAAAAGGGTGATATAATTCATTCATACTTTATTTCTCTGCAGCATCTGTTCTTCCGATTGAAAATATAGTGGACTGGGCTCATGGTTGTGGGGCAAAAGTGCTTGTTGATGCTTGCCAGAGTGTTCCACACATGGTTGTTGACGTCCAGAGCCTTGATGCCGACTTTCTAGTTGCGTCTTCTCACAAGGTTAGGTTGTGTCCTTATTTACTGAAATGTTGACCTTACGTGTGAGTAAATGAAGTTAAAGATTAAACATGCTTCAGATGTGTGGGCCTACAGGCATTGGATTCTTGTATGGAAAGAGTGAACTCTTGTCTGCCATGCCTCCATTTTTGGGTAAGTGTTACTTGAGTGAAGCTAAGAGCCTATTTGGATTTGAAAGTCCAATACTTATCTGTATAAATAAGGAAGTACTGGTTAAGTCTTCAGCTTACAGAGTTTTCAATTTTTTGAAGGTGGCGGTGAAATGATTTCTGATGTATTTTTGGATCACTCCACGTACGCAGAACCTCCATCCAGGTTGGTGAACTTGTTCTTGTGCTGATCATTTTTTCTTGTGAGTAATATCCCAAGTTTGTGCATCTTTTTGGCCTTCACTCATCTAGTCCACCATCCAAAGAAGTACATTAAGGAATCTTCCCTAGAATAGAATTTGTAACCACACATTCTTCATTCTTTACACCCAGAGAATTCTATTATTCCGACCTTGTTTCTCCTCCTTGTGACCTGAAGTCAAAATTTGGGAAAACTTGNGGGGGGGGGGGGGGGGGATAGAGATAAATCTGGGCAAGAAGAATCTGACGGGAATATCACAGAATACATACGAAATGACCAATTAGGCTAATTCTGTAAGTGTGAGTCTTTAATTAGCTAAAAAAAAGTGTTAGGTGTTTTTACAAATGATGAATAGTACGAGGGTTGTTTTACATTTGACCACTTCATCACTTAACTACTATGAAGTTACCCTAAGAAAACTTTTGGGACCTACTTTTTTCCATCCCACCTAAGTTCTTAGCTTTAAAGTCATCATTTCCTCTCAATCATGCGATGACTAATAAGGCAGATAGATTGACCAATTTGATAAACTAATAATTGATGTGCGCTTGCCTATATTAAAGTTGTGGACTGAGTTCTGTGCTCGTACGGGTTGTGCAGTGACTAGCCTTGCAAAATAATGCATCTTCATCGAACACGTAGTTGGAAATATAAAAATCAGTAGTTTAACCCGCTCAAGCTATATTTTTCTCTCTAAGGATGAGGTTCGAACCTCCAAGGAGTGAAACTATTACCATATTTCACTGTGTTGGCGTGGCTTGATATGTCGTTATTGCAAGAAAGATCGAATATGTGTAAACCAAGTCATATAACTATCATTGATCTCTTGAGGTTGAATATAAATGGCAAGATTGTGAGAAAGAAAAAGATCAGACACAAGTACTTAATTTCGGCGAACCCTGCTCCTTGAAGCTTCAACGATCATTGATCTTGGGGTGACGTTGAACCTTTTACGGTCTTGATTGGTTTTACGAACGCCCATCAAGATTTTTCCGAGTATAAGTGTGCTTGTACAAAGAACTCTCTTGTCGAGTGAATAACAAAAATTGTATGTTTTTCTGTTTACCAGCAATTTCTCTTTGCTAACTCCTTAACTTATTAATTACGAAACATACAGTGTATCCTTCTTTTGAATTTGCTCGCTTACTGGATCAGGTTTGAAGCTGGGACACCAGCAATTGGCGAAGCCATTGGATTAGGAGCAGCCATTGATTACTTGTCAGGAATCGGCATGCAACACATACATGAGTATGAGGTAGAGTTTAGCTTTTCCCTAAGTATGAATAGAAGATCAAGTACTACCCCGCCCCTCTCTTCCCCCTACAAAAAAGTTGAAGGGAAGAAAGAAGAGCATCAGTTGGAAAATGAAGAGCATTTACCAAGGAGTCCATATTTTCATGTTTATGAGGTTTCAATTGCGTGTTGCTATTTCTAATACTAAGTTTGGTGGAAATATTGTTATGGAAGCTAGTTGCATACTGCATTAGTGAGTATTGGAAATGATTCCATGTCAAGAAAGTTGTTATCTTTAGTCTTCCAACTATTTAGTCGCTTTTTCTGTTATTCTCAGGAAGAATTGGCTAGATATTTATATGAGAGCATTCAATCAATTCCCGATATTCACATCTACGGCCCAACACCCAGGGAGGGTGTTCACCGTGCTGCTCTTTGTTCTTTCAATGTTGAAAACATCCATCCCACAGATATTGCAACTTTTCTTGACCAACAGGTATGGTTACTGACATGGATTAAACTTATTTTTTCAATGTGTTTTAAGTGTTTTCAAACAAAACACTCTCGAACTCACCCGTAATAGCTATGGAAAAGAAATTGATTTGTTTATGGTAAACTTAACATATTAATTTTCAGCATGGTGTAGCGATCAGATCTGGGCACCACTGTGCTCAACCCCTTCATCGATCCTTAGGAGTCAATGCAAGTGCACGAGCAAGTCTTTACTTTTATAACACCAAAGAGGATGTTGACTACTTCATACAGGCACTTAATGATACTGTCAGCTTCTTCAATTCTTTCAAGTAAAAGATGTAAGAATTTACTCTTTTTCTTTCTTCTCTTTTTACCCTTTTCCAATATATTGATTATCTTAGAAAATATTCTTCTTCAGGCACCTCTATACTACTATATTGTATTTTTTGCTTATTTTTTCATAAGTTATTTTTGTTTTAATTTACTGTATAAGAAGTTATTTTCTTGATTATTGATAAAGAAAGGGTAGACCAGGTTTCTCTAGTAATACAGAATATTGCCTCCTGAATCTCCTGATCTTACTATACAAAATCAAACAATTTGATCATTTTATTCGTAAAATTACTTATTTTAATGTTTACAGGCCATGGAGTTACGACCTGAACCAATCTTCTTTCCTCCTTTGTAGATGCAATGTTTTTTTTTAAATTAAATTTAATTATTTTTTTGGTACAATTTTAGCTTCAACTTTCAGTTAATCATTTCCTACACCCCGTTTCTTTCCGGTTGATTTGTATCATCAATGGTTAAATCACTCGTGTAGACAAACAATGCGGAATCAGACTGTAAAATTCTAAAAAATATGGCGTATAATACGCATATCATCCTCAATTTAACTAACTCTGGTCTAGATCTCCTGATTTTAGGGATATGGATTCTAAGCTGTTGGGCTTCCAACAAGTAGTTTGATCTCGATGGTTTAGTTAGATTTGAATGGATCAAATTTGTTAAGAAAAAAGTAAACAAATAAAAAGAAAAATTAAAGAAAAAAATTAATGTTTTAGAAAGGTGACCGGCGCGGCCTTCTAAGCACATCGACAAGGCAGAGCCGTGGCCTGGCCGCAACTTTAGGCTCAACTTTAGGCTTTGAGAAATGCCGCAGTCGTTTGTCAGAGCCACGATCTCAGCCACGCGTTAAGGACTGGCGGTCATGGCCGCCAGTCACCAAGAGAAGATCTCCTGATTTTTAAAGTTTTATTTAAAAAAAGTGTAAAGGTTGTGGGCTGGTCTTATCCTTTATTTTATTTTTTTGAATTTTGATTTTTTTAAATATGATTTCAAGGATTTTTAATTAAATTAATTTAGTGATCAATTTTTTAAATTAATTTTAAGGATCATAAAATTAATTTTAATTTAAGAATTTTCAAATAAATTGTTTTGATTATTTTAAGACTTTTTGGGTTAAAATAATTTTAAAACAAATTTTCTAAGGATCGTAAAATTAATTGTTTATCAATTAATTTAAGGTTTAAATTTGGAACAATTTTAAATTTCTTATTAGAACATTAGTATGTTATATATTTTAAGATGAATTAGTCGAAGTAGCATGTCGCCAGAGTTATGTGTGTGTAACTTATGTGAGCATTTACCGGCCCAAAGGAAAGGAAATATTTGATAGAATTACATATACTTCTATGGTAATAAAATACGTGATGATTATTCATGTTTACATGTGAACAATAAATCAGTCAAAAAGAAGGATTCTTGTTCGATATGTTCTTTATCATCAGTGTTTGATTAGTACACCAAGACATCACTTACAAGTTAATATTTTTGCCAAAAATCAAAATATTAATTTAGTGCGTTATGTCTTAAGATGAGTTGTTTTTTTACTATTGTTTGGATTTATTATTGTTTTAGGATTTATGTGAGCTTATTTTGTTTCTTTTTTTTTCTGTGCAGCTATTACTCCTACTAGTATCACAGCCAACATCAATTCAATTTCAGTTCTAAATGGCTTAAACTTCAAGTCCTGGAAAGATAATCTCTTGATAGTTTTTGGAGTCATGGATCTCGACTTTGCGTTAAGGATTGATTCTCTTGCACCTCTTACGGATAAGAGCACCTATGATGACAAGAGAGAGATGGAAATGTGGGAAAGATCAAATCACATGTGTATGTTGATCATGAAGAAGGCAATTCCAGAAGCATTTAAAGGCATTATATCTGAAAAGATAACTACGGCTAAAGATTTCCTTGTAGATATTGAAAATAGATTTGTCAAGAATGAAAAGGCATAAATTAGTACGCTCTTGTCAGACCTAATTTCAATGAGGTATAATAGTAAAAGCAATATCAAGAAGTATACTATAGAAATATCTCACATTGTTTCATGGTTGAAAGCACTAAAAATTAAACTCCCTTCCGGCACAGTTTAGCCAGTTTATGGTGAGTCATAATTGTCAGAAAGAGACTTAGTCTCTAAATGAGCTCATCTCACACTGTGTTTTGAAAGAGGAAATAGTGAAACATGATAAGACAAAGAGTGCTTACCTGGCTTCTACCTCTAAGGATAACGGGCAAGGGAAAGAAAAGGAAGAACGATAAGGAAGCTATGAATATAACACCTCATAAGAAACAATAAAAGAAACTAGTAAACCCGGACGCTCGGCGTGCTAAGAAATGTATGCTTCTTAATTTGGCTTGTTCTGAGGTTAATTAAGTTCATTTCCTAGACAAACGTGGTGAATAGATTCTGGTGCAACAACTCACATCAGTGTGCCTATGCATGGTTGCCTAAATTTCTGAAAGTAAAATGATGTTGAAAGATTCATCTACGTGGGCAAGGGAAAGATGGTTGAGGTTGAAGCAATATGAAAATTTAGATTATTATTAAAAATTGAGTATTATTTGGATCTTGATGAAACTTTTATTGTACCATCTTTTAGACGGAATTTGATTTTTGTTTATGTTTTAGACAATGCTAGTTATGTTTGTTTTTTTAGAGACGGGAAATTTGGTTTGTTTCATGATTCAATTTCAGTCGGTTCTGATTTTTATGAGAATATGATCATATTTATTTACTTGATACAATTGTTTTATTTAAAGAATCCCTACAATTAAGTACATGAGGTGCTAAAAGAAATTTTAACCAGTGAGAATTTGATTGCGTTATGGCACAAGAGATTATGTCATATCTTCAGACAGAGAATAAATAGACTAGTGTCAGATGAAGTTCTCGGTCCCTTAGATTTCATAGATTTTGACGTTTGT
This sequence comes from Datisca glomerata, assembly GCA_003255025.1. Lineage (NCBI taxonomy): Eukaryota > Viridiplantae > Streptophyta > Magnoliopsida > Cucurbitales > Datiscaceae > Datisca > Datisca glomerata. The sequence goes on along the minus strand of QANY01011764.1, from coordinate 394,543 downwards.
GTTAATTGCATAAAGGGTAAACAAACCGATAAAAGGAGATTTGAAGCCAACATGACTCAGGATGCCTTAGAACTTATTCATACATATATTTGTGGGTCATTCCATTTGGTTGCTTGAAATGTCCAACAATACTTTATAACGTTCATGGAGGATTGGTCTAGATATGACTACATATATTTCTTTCATGATAAGTCACAGTCATTGGACGTGTTCGAAAATTTTAAGGATGAAGTTGAGAATCAACTCAACAAAAGGATTAAAAACGTCAGATTTGATCGTGATGGCGATTACTATGGCAGATATGACGGTTCAGGTGAACAATGTCCATGACCGTTTGCTAAATTCCTAGAGGAATGCAATATCGTCCCATAGTACACTATGCTAGGTTCACCCACTATTAAGGAAAAGGGTTAAGAGTGGACAGTTATCTATAGAGCACATCAGAATAAATTCCATGATTGCGGATCCGCTTACTAAGGGATTGCCACCCAAGGTGTTTCATGAGCACACTGCTTGCATGAGTGTCATATCAGTTGAGGATATTGAGTTCTGGTGAGAGTTTGAATTTTATTTAGATGTTCTTTTGATATAGATATATTTTTTTTAGTTATTTTGGTTTATAGATATTTTAAGGTTATTTTCTACAGAAATAAAGTGTTTTGGTTTATTCACATTTTGATTCATGTATGATTTGATCTCACTAAAGTTTAAGGAGGATCAGTTGGAAATATGCATATTAAGATCACATTATATGAAATTTTCATGCTACACATCCACACTTCAAAATTCATGTTATTCAGTTGCATTGATATACGTGATCATTGATAGGTTGAGTTAAGATCGATGTAACGGAATCCGTTTTGATCCTATGTTGGTGTGATTGATAGTTGGTTTATAGATACATTGTGGTAACGACAGCAAAGTTGAACGCGTTTGGTTATTTTTGTAAAATATAATTATAAGGTTTCATATATAGTTTGGAGATTGTTGGATCATTAATTCAACATTGGACTTTAAATCCAACGTTGGACTTATATGTAAATAATTATGTGTTGCAGACTGTCAAATAAAGTTAAACCCAATTAAAAGTGATCAACTAAGGTTTTAGGATTTTGAGTTTAATGTATATGATAAGATGTAGACCTTTTGATGTATAGAGAGTTTAGGGTAATTTCTATTTTTATGACGAGTTAAAATAGAAATACCAAAAGATAATAAATATGTTATCTCAATATAAGTGGTTATGGTCTCTATGTCACACGAAAAAGGTAAATCATTCTATTCTCCTAAATATCTTCTCATCGTTAGAGAGAAAATAAAGAGACTTAATCAAAAGAGACTATCTGATAGAGAATCGTGTAGATCTGGAAGGTCAACCGCTCGGTTTTAAACAACGATCTATCATCATGGATTCATATATGTTTTCGTTCTATTATTGATTTGATTCTTAGTGTGTTCAACTTAAAATCTTGAGCTTTTATACAATACAGTTTATACGGATATGGATTTTGAACCTAACACATATAATATATTATATTCTAAAGACATTTCATAAAGGCTCATAGGATAAAGTATATGTAATGCCATGAGAATGAAAATTTGCTAAACAAACTTTTATGCTTTGTTCATAAAATTCTAAAATATGTTTTTGTCTTAGTTATACAGCTTTGCTTGCAAGTATTCAAATGTTATTGCCATTTCCAATAACATGCGAAAGGTTACATTTTTATTGTTTGGAGTCTTTATAATAGTTAGAAGAAAATAATGAATGGATTTTACTATATTAATAATTTTCTTCTATTTTCCTCTAACTTAACTCGCTTTTTATCTTGAGGATCCAAACATAGTCTAATTTTTCATCCCAATTTTTGAAGAAAATGGTTTACTATAATAATACACCTACAAATTGACTAAAAATTGTAAAAAAAAAACGAAAAGAAAGTTAGTTTTTTTTATATTATATAGACTCTTGAATTATTCATATGTTTCAAATGCCTGTGCGAATACAAGTTCATGTGTTTAAAATATTTACATTATTCATCCTCTTTTATGTTTCAAAAATTTCATATGAAAATAAAAAAAAGTTATTTAAATTGATAATTTCTTTATTGTCATACACTGAAAAATAACTTTCCGAGAGCGCGTCGCGCACTTACATTAGAGTAAAAGATTTTTAATAAATAAACAAGTCGGAGCATCCAACTCCAACGGTTGGAATCCAGCCCCACCCATAAAAAGGAACCCGCTCGCTCGTATCTCTAACGGCTACAAAATTCCAAATCCTAACAGAACAGAACAACTTTTTACCGTTCGATCAAGATACATCAACGGTCACAATTTTATAAGAATCAGACCGTTGTGGGTAGCGTCGTTGCAGCTTAAAAGAGGAAGAAGATTTTTGAGTCTTCCACAAAATTACAAAAACCCATAGAAGCAAACAGAGTATAACAAACATACCAAAGAAGAGAGAAGAAGAACGAAGACAGAGAATTTCTCAGGTATTCTCAGAAAGAGGAGAGAGAGAGAGAAATAGAGGGATTGTTAACGGCGAGGTGGCGACTGTGAGCACTGAAGAAGGAGAGGCGCGCAATAGCCGTCTCCAGGTGTTCTTTAGTTCTCTGATTTCGAGTATCGGTGGAGTTTTTGGGAATAGTTTTCAACAACAAGAAGAAGAAGATCGAAAAGAAATGGCTTCGCGAGCTGTTGTTTCTCATCATCATCATCATCAACAACAACAACAACCGAAAGGTAATTAATTTAATTATTTTGATGATCTTTGATTTTTCTTTTTCTTTTTTCTAATTTTTTGAAAGATTTTTCCCAACAGACACGACGAATCGTTTTCATTTCAATCGGTTTTTTCCATTTTCTTAATTATTTAAGGTTCAGAATTTTGGACTGTTTTATTAAATAAGCAACTGGGTTTTATTTAATATCATTAATTTCTGTGTTTGGTTAATCTTTTCTGATGACTCATATAATCGTTCTTGGGAGATTTTCAGTATCTGGGTTTTGAAGGTTTTCCCAAATCAATGCATCATGATAAAATTTGGGCCATTTCTTCCGTTCTTACTTTGTTTTTCCCCCTTTCTCCTCTTCTCTAAGAAGTTTATATGCTGAAGAATTATGAATGTTCCATTTGAAGGTGAAGTAAAACAAAAGATTGTGGCAGCAGAAGGAAGAAGTAGGCGGGTTCTTCAAGATATTGGTAATTTAAGGCTTGATCAACCTGCTAAAGGAAAGCCTCTTCCTCATTATATCTCTAAACCAGTTCAAAGGTCTCTCTCTCTCTCTCCCTCTCTCTCCCCCTCTCTCTCCCCCTCTCTCTCTCCCTCTCTCTCTCAAATCTCATTCATCTACTGTGTAGGAGCTTTGGTACACAATTACTGGCTAATGCTCAAGCCGCAGCTGAGAAGAACAAGGTTGTTCAATTTGTAAAAAACAATATATATTCTTTGAACCAATAATTCTCAAATAGCAATAACCAAAAGATGAAGGCCCTTTAACTCTGTTGATTTGATTTGCAGAGATCAATTGCAGGAAAAGTAGATGAAGAAGCGGTTGAAGGGAAAGTTAATGCTTTGAAAAAGGTTGTAGAACCTGCTGAAAACAGATCATCTGATATAACTAAAACCCAGAAGCAGAAACAACTAAGCTCTGCTGAAGATGGAAGAAATGTATCCATTCATGGAAGCAAATCAACAAGGAAGAATGTCAAGACCCTTAGTTCAATCCTCAGTGCCAGAAGCAAGGTAACTTCTCCTAATCTTGGTTTTAATTGAGGGAGATTCCATGGTACCCTAAATGCACCTCATTTAGCATACATTGGCAATTAAATGAGTACATTATTTTGGGTAGATATTACTAAAATGATGTAAATGGGATAGTTATGATCCAACATAAATTATGTACATTATTATAGATATTTCAATTGAGTCTCATGTAACTCGTTTGTGTTACATATATTTATCAGAAAATGATTTTGACGTGAACGACAAAAATGGCTAAAAAAGTTCTCTTGCAATAATGAGAACTAAATTTAGTTACAAAAATTACAAAGCCTAAATAAATTTAGTGTGTAGTTATGGATGTAACTTATTTGCTCCAACTATTCGCCCATGTTTTTTGGTTACTTTTGTAGTTATGGATGTAACTTATTTGTTCTACAAAGCGTTGTACCTCGTTTAGGCATGAAAGTATGCAAAGTGTACTAATTTTATTCAAAACACTAGGCGGAGGCTGCTCGTGAACTCACCGGCAATTCAGCGGGTTCAATAACAAACATCGACGCCGAAGACGCCGGCAATGAATTGGCAGTAATTGAATACATAGATGATATGTATAAGTTCTATAAGCTCACAGAAGTATGTTAAATTCTACCCTTTCTTTTGTCTCTGCTTTCTCTCCTCCACTGTTTTCTCTGTATCTTATGGATTTTCCGGTTTCTGATACAGGACGATGGTCGAGTACACGATTATATGAGATCGCAGCCAGACATAAATGCGAAAATGAGATCAATCCTAATTGACTGGCTCATAGAAGTTCATCGAAAATTCGAGCTCATGCCTGAAACCCTATATCTTACCATAAACATCGTTGATCGATTTCTTTCGATGAAGGCGGTGCCGAGGAAGGAGCTTCAGTTAGTAGGCATTGGCTCTATGCTCATAGCTTGCAAGTATGAAGAGATTTGGGCACCAGAGGTAATTAATTCTTTTTACTCTTTCTTAATTTTATGGTAGGTATGTATGTATACATACTGTGAGTAAATATTACTTACTATGGGTAAATTTGAGATGAGAAGCTTTAAATGTTTTTGTGAAGTTTTAATCATTAGGTTTATAATTTGGCTATTTTTTGCGGCTAATTGCTAAAACATATGACAAAATGGACTATACATTATAATTTCCGTTCTTAAATTCCTTATCTTAATCAGAAAAAAATTACAATTTTTTTGGGTAAAAATTGAGAATTGGTGGAATTGCAGGTTAATGACTTTGTCAGCATATCAGCTAATGCTTATGTAAGAGAAGAGATATTGGCAATGGAGAAAGCAATTTTGGAAAAGCTAGAATGGTATTTGACAGTTCCTACGCCTTACGTCTTCCTCGTCCGATACGTCAAGGCTTCCGATCAATCCGATAAGAAGGTAAATTGCTTTTAATTTTACATCAATTCAATAGTTAATGTCGAATGATGACTTGATTTTCCATTGATGATGGATGTAGATGGAGAATATGGTGTTTTTCTTGGCTGAACTTGGTCTGATGAAGTATGAAATTATGGTATCAAATAGTGCTTCAGTGATTGCTGCTTCTGCTGTTTATGTTGCAAGATGTTCCCTTAATATGACTCCTTTCTGGACTACTTCTCTTCAGCACCACACTGGCTATTCTGAAGACCAGATCGTGTAAATATTTTTTCTGTTACTTTTAAAATAATTATAGACTAACCAAGTTTCTTGAGACCAAATAATAATACGTCAACTATTTTTTTTTCTATTTTCTTCTATCTTTTTAAACAGGGAGTGCGCGAAGATGTTGGTTCCGTTGCACATTGGTGCACCGGATAGCAAGCTGAAGGCGGTGTATCGGAAATTCAAGAGTTCAGCTGATAGTAGTTGTGTTGAACTTCTTTCTCCGGCGAGGAAAAATTATGCAAAAATCATCATGAACTAACTAGGTTTTTTGATCATTTTGCTCTTGTGATCTTCTGTATTTTGAATCTACATCTGTATCTAGCTCAGCTTTTTGGTTTAGAATTCATGCTAGTGATATTTACTTCTTAAATCGAAGTCAACGATAGTTATAATAAGTTTGGTTATAATAAGTTCTTTTTTATTCTTTGGTATAAAAATTTTCATCCAAACAATCTAATGAAACGTATTAGATTTATTATGGACGAGAGAGAGTGTCCAATAGAAACTCTTCACTACATAATTGAAAGCTCTATTTTCGGACGAAAATAGACTCTTCAAATATACCTCTCAATAAATAGGAATGAGGTCAGTTCTTCTATAAACTGCCAATCTGCATCAATTATCGCTCTCCTAGATGAACTTGGCTCCAGCATCCAAATGAGGTCTGTTCTTCCAACGAAGTAGAAATTTATTGTAACCCCCCCTCGGCGATTGGAAATAAATTGGTGGTTTAGGATTTCAGCCACCTCATCAGATTGGTTTGTCGTGGGTGGTGGCATTCGAACGAACGGCTCTTCGAGTCTTCAATTGGAAAGCTCTCTATCAAGTCTTCAATATTGAAAATCAGGTAACTCAAGAACATAAGAATTGGTCCCCAATTCTTTTAGAACCTTGAAAGATCCAGCTCTTCGAGCATGCAGCTTGCTAAAACTGCCAGGAGGAAACGAATAAGGACTAAATCTCCAACTTCGTCTCCCCTCTTTTTGTTGTTTGCCCTTTCAGCATAGTCACGATATTAACTGCTACTTTGTGGCGCACTTCCTGGTGCATTTGTCGCATATAATCAGTGAAATCAAGAGGGCTCAAGTCCAGCGGAGTTTTAGGTTGAAATCCCAGTACAATTGTAAAAGGTGTTCACCTGTCATTCTATTCTATTAAATGCGAATTCAACTTGGGGTAGAACGAGATCACAACTAGTCTTGTGTTGTTCCACTAAACAACGTGACAGGTTTCCCAAACTCTGATTTCTCACCTCCGTTTGACCATCAAGTTGAGGGTGAATGGCGTATGAGAATACCAACTTCGTTAGCATTTTGGCCCGCAAAGTCTTCCAAATATAACTCATAAATTTGACATCACGGTCGGAGACAATTGTTGTGGGCAAGCTATGCAGTCTGACAATTTCTGTCATGAACAATGCAACGACCCGTGAAGTATCAAAAGTCTTTTTATATCGCACAAAATACGTCATTTTAGAAAATCGATCAACCACTACCATAATTGAATCAAACCCCCTCAACGTTTTAGGCAACCTAAGAAAAAAATCCATGCTCAGATCTTCCAGATATAACTCATAAACTTGACATCACGGTCGGAGACAATTGTTGTGGGCAAGCCATGTACCCTGACAACTTCTGTCATGAACAGTGCAACGACCCGTGAAGCACCAAAAGTCTTCTTACATTGCACAAAATGCATCATTTTAGAAAACCGATCAACCACTACCATAATTGAATCGAACCCCCTCAACGTATTACGCAACCTAAGAACAAAATCCATGTTCATATCTTCCAGATATAACTCATAAACGTGACATCAAGGTCAGAGACAATTGCCACAACTTCTGTCATGAACAGTGCAGCGACCCGCGAAGCACCAAAAGTCTTCTTACATTGCACAAAATGCATCATTTTAGAAAATCGATCAACCACTACCATAATTGAATCAAACCCCCTCAATGTATTAGGCAACCTAAGAACAAAATCCATGCTCAAATCTTCCAGATATAACTCATAAACTTGACATCACGGTCAGAGACAATTGTTGTGGGCAAGCCATGTAGCCTGACAACTTCTGTCATGAACAGTACAACGACCCGTGAAGCACCAAAAGTCTTCTTACATTGCACAAAATGCATCACATTTTAGAAACCGATCAACCACTACCATAATTGAATCGAACCCCCTCAACGTATTAGGCAACCTAAGAACAAATCCATGCTCATATCTTTTAGATATAACTCATAAACTTGACATCAAGGTCAGAGACAATTGTTGTGGGAAAGTCATGTAGCCTAACAACTTCTGTCATGAACAGTGAAGCGACCTGTGAAGCACAAAAAATCTTGTTACATTGTATAAAATGCGTCATTTTAGAAAATCGATCAACCACTACCTTAATTGAATCGAACCTCCTCAACGTGTTAGGCAACCTAAGAACAAAATTCATGCTCATATCTTCCAAATATAACTCATAAACTTGACATCACGGTCCGAGACGATTGTTGTAGGCATTCCATATAGCCTGACAACTTCTATCATGAACAATGCGGCAACCCGTGAAGCACCAAAAGACTTCTTACATTACACAAAATGCGTCATTTTAGAAAACCGATCAACCACTACCATAATTGAATTGAACCCCCTCAACATTTTTGGGAACCTAAGAACAAAATCGACGCTCATATCTTTTGGGGCTTACGCTTTCAAAGCATGTGTATTTGACATTTTGATATGAAATATAAAGAGGATTATATTTCTCTTATAAATGTTCTTTTAAATTATCGTTGAATAATTTATATAAATATCTGAAAATTTTATATTCATTAATGAGACTATGATCTTGTATTAGTACGAGTGAATTAAGATCATAGACAATGAATAAAATTATCAGTAACATATTAAAGTATGAAATCTTTAATGAATGGTTGCTAGTACGGTTCATTAAGCATTATGAATGCGTGTGATCTAGATCTGAATCATTGATGTGGATAGACATCTTAGTCAATGTACTTTATATAATAAGATTATATATGACATGATTGATGTGTCGTTTTCATAAAAACTTAATACACATCAATTCAATGATCATATGTAAACCAGTCTAAATTCTGAGTAGTCATGAACTCATATGCATACTATTAGATCTTTTGATTCACTCGTTAAAGTATGTTTGTTAATCAGACTAGTGACTTTTATTTTGGAGATTCAGTGATGTGGATGGCTGGAGATATGATTTTACAAGATTTGGAATCTATGATTTCCTAACGGATCGTATATTGGTTTCCTTAAGTGTTAATTCTAAAACTAAATGGTTATTGAGCTCAAATTTATAATAAGATTCTAAATTAGCCATTCACTAGTGGATTGATGGTACTTAAAGATCAAAGGTAAGGGTAAAATGGTAATTTTGACCAGTTCTAAATTACGAACCAATAATTAAAGGACAGAACTATATGAAATGATTATGTCAGTGGATTAGATGAGAATACTCTATAAATACATTCTATAATATCTAAGAGTGTAATTCCATATTTATAGTGGAGTAATAATGGAATTAATAAATAAGATTATTTAATTAAAAATTTAATTAATAATCTGATTTATTGGAACTTAGAATTATAGGTCCATAGTTTCCAAGTCACCTCTATACTACGTTGTTTAGGGTGTGAATATTTCAGGATATGAGAAAAGTACTGACTTGCAAAATGAATTTTTATTCTGTGGCAAGTACATAATTATGAGATAATTATGTGTGATTAATTAATTAAAAATTAATTAATTAAATTATGTATATATTTAAATATCATTTTCAGAAATTATGTATATATAAATAATTATCGATTTTTTAACTATCGATAAGTGAAATAGAATATCTAATTTGTGAAATTAGATAATTAAATTATTATTAGATAATAATTTAAATCAACTAAGGCTGTTATTTATGAAATAACAGATATGTTAATTGATAGGGATAATCAGATACATTAATTTTGAATTAACTGATATATAAATAACTATCTGATTAATATAAAAATTTAATTCACAGTAATTGACTCGTGTCAATCACTGATATGACATCAGAAATTGATATGAATTATTGTGGTGCTATGCGAAACTACAGTAGTGAGTGTGCAACACTATAGTGCCACATGACACTACAGTGGTGACATGAGGTACTGCAGTTGTGCATAATTACAGTGGGTCCAACTGCAATTGGTAAATTTATAATTAAATATTATTTCATTTTATCTCTAAAAATCTGATACGTCATTATCTAGAATATATATAGATATTATTCTAATGGCCTTTGTTGTTGAAAGAAAAGGAGCAATTCAGTTAATCAGATCATCAATTCGTCAATCAATAGTTGAATTGGGAACAAGATCGATGTCAGCTAGATTTTTTTTCTATGATTAAACATTAATCAAATCTCTAAAATAATAATCATCACGTTCTTTTAGAGAATCGTTTCACTAAAATCCTTCTCAGTAAATATCTAGTTCTCACGTGTTGAGAACATCTAGAGATAGAAAAAGTGTCTTGTTATATTTTACATGCCCACTCATGTCCTAGTACGTTGAGGATTGACTTGAAAATATTGGTGTGGATCTTGGAGTCTACTAATCGTTAGAACGATTTTGTAGGAACGGATGATCGATCGGTTTTTACAATGACACTTGATATAGACTACAAAAAGTATATGATTCCTAACGTTGTATATAGTAGATTTAACTTATAAATATATAATGGATCCTGATTGATTGAAAAAGAGTTTTCAATAAAAAATTTTATTTGGTTATTGTGGTGTTGCGCAAGTTTTAAATTTTATTAAAAGATTCTATTTTTATTAAAAGTTTAATTTTTTTTTAAAATGGCCACGCGCTTCCACGCTTCCACCGCGCACGCGCTACAACGATCAACAAGTGATATCAAAACGGTCTTTACATGTTTATATGCTAAATGATGTGTGAGTTTTTTTGCATTATTCATATAATATGTGATATGTATGACAGTGGATGATTATGTTTTTCGTATGAAAAATAATGGATCGTTAATTGTATAGTGATTATTGGGTCAGACTTTGTTTCTAATTTTTTCTAGATCTTGTGTAAGCCGAATTGAGGCGTAAAAATTTTTGTAATTTTATTTTGAATATTATTGTAATTATTCCGAACGCGAGAAGATGAAGAACGCATGAGACGAATGGCAAAAATCTACTATTCACATGAAAGACTGTTCATCCGCGAAAACACCATTCGCGCTGGAAATTTACTGTTCCGGCGGAGGTGAACAGTGCTGATGGTGAACAGTGGCTGTCCGGCGCTGCAAGCGGCTGTCGACGGTGAGACGGGCAATGGTGGTGGTGGGCGGAAATCAGAGAGTCCTATCATCGGTGACAACTGTTGTCACGTTTGAGGAAAGTTTCCAACAAACTATGCAACCAATTCTATCACCTAAGTGTTTCATTAAAACCCAAACTCTTTTAATTATCCATTTAAATTTTGAAATTAATTATTAATTTTTGATTTTATAAAAATTAAAAATTAATAGATTGATTGAGTTTGACCCAAGTTTGACTAAATCAAATAAAGTGTTTATTTGACTAAGTCAAAGTCAACTATATTAAAATGGATAATTGTAGAAATTGTTTTAATTAAGAAAAATAGTTTTTTTTTTAAAACTTGAAGATTATGAAGATGGAAATTAGGAGGAGAATACAATGTTTAGGAAATATATACTCTTGAAGTCCGCTTTGTAATTTTATTTATTTATTTCAAAGGTTGTAATTTAAAAATACATAATAGTTACTTGGTCCATTATTATTTTATTTAATTGTTAAATAATTATTTAATTGTTATGCTTGATAACATGTCCATGCATTAGTCGATCACATGTCATACATAACAATCTCACTTAGTTTTATTTAATCATGCATCTCATCTATAGAAACATGATTTATTAGGATTGTCTTAATATGTTTATATGTATCCTTTTATGAAATCAATTGCACGTAAACTGTTAGGTTTTAACTAGTTAAAAGTTGGTAATCACACCACACTAAAGGCTATAGTAAAATTTAGGTTAATCGACTTTAGTAAAAGAGTTTTATTAAAGTTTGATGAATATAATTAATTAGTTAACCTAAGTTCACCTAATTATGACTTAGACGCTTCAGAAAGTTAAATGACCTTAGACCAATGAGATTGGATTAACTGGTAATTAAATATTCATAGGATTATTATTTTAACTAGTAATTAATTTAGAATTAATTGATTAGTTAAAATTGAAACACATTATCCTAAAATAGTGAGTGGAAGAAGGTTGACATGTCAATGTAACATATGGTCTCCATCATTAGTACAACAACGTGAGGTGCAATAAGGGCCTCGAGATGACTTTATTTTCATCCCCCTAAAGAAGGTTCGAGATGTACCAATACCAAAGTTGGACTTTTTAAGAAGATAGGGGGAAATGATGTAGTTTAGTTTTGACCAACCCTAAGATAGTATATTCTAAATGAAGTTATGAAATTTGAAATGATGGGTTACACTCACCAAAGTCTCAATTAAACTTTCATGTGGATAGTTGTGACTTGACCGAACAAGCGATACCTTATTGTTAAAAGAGAAATATAAGATATTTTAAGTTTTATTAATAAGGATGAGAATGTCACGTAGACAGTTTGATGTTAATCTGACCGACCCTAAGGTAGCACATTAATTGTTGGGTTGTTTTATCGTTATTAGTAAATGCTAAATTTATGTGTTTATTATGATTGCATTCATGCATTACGTTTATTTTTTGAATTCTAGATATTTTTCAATTATATTGAATCATGTATATTTTAAATTTCAGTTATCAATATTATGTCTATCATGGGCAACTCTGTTACTGTTTTACTCGCTCTTGAGAAATTGAATGGTGATAATTTCGTACGTTGAAAATCAAATGTGAACTTAATGCTAATTTATGAGAACCATAAGTTCGTTCTTACTAAAGAATGTCTTGAGGAGCTCGCTGCTAATGCCCCTAAGAATGTTAGGGACAAATATGATGCACGAGGTAGAAGTACATGACTATTGATGAGCGGACTAAAGTTAGATCATACTAGAGTCGCTCACACCAGCCTTTTCTGCATTCACGACCAACTATGTTATGAACGAGTGGCAATTCAGCATGACCGAATTGTTGAATGAACTGTAGACTTTTGAGTAGAATGACCAAAAAGGGTGATGCAAATGTTGTCGAGAAAAAGCCTTCTTCCAATATTGTTAAGAACAAGAAAAGGAAGAAGAACAATGATAAGGACAAGAGTAAAGAAAGCCAAGACATCGCCAAAAGCCAAGAAGAACAAGAAAGACAACAAGCCCGAAGGAAAGTGTTTCTACCAGTGGGTTGAAGGTCATTGGAAGAAAAACTGTAACAAATACCTCTCTGAGCTGAAAAAGAAAGGTAAATATGATTTACTTGTACTTGAAGCTTGTTTAATGGAATATGATTTGTCATCCTAGATATTTGATTCAGGAGTCACTACCATGTATGTTCTTCTTTACAGATGCTTGATTTGTCAATGGAGGTGGTTGATGACGATGTCGTTTTCAGAGTTGGTAGTGGTGCGCTTATGTCAGCTAAAGCATTAAGGAGAATCCATTTACTTTTTGGATATAACTACTTAGTTTTGAATTATGTTTATTATATTCCTGGTTTTTTAGGAATTTGATTTCTCTTTCATTTTTGCAAGAACGGTTATTCAAAGTTTCTTCCATTAATAAAGAGATTATTATTTCTAAGAATAGATTCGGTATCTATCTTGCTAAAGTTATAAATGAATTGTATATGCTTAAACTGACTGAATGAGCATTAAATAATTTCGAATGATTTAAAGTAGCAAAACCTAAAAATAACAAAAAAAAGGTTTCTTATGATGGAAACACATATTTATGGCATCTTAGGTTGGGACATATTAATCTAGATAGGTTAAACATGTTAACAAAACATGGTGCTTTGAGAGAGCTAAAAATTAGAACTCTTCTTTTTTATGAATCATGTATAGAGGGTAAAATGACTAAGAGACCTTTCATAGGAAAGGGCCAAAGAGCCAAATAACCACTTGAATTAGTACATAGTGATATATGTGGACCAATCAATGTACAAGCTAGATGTGGGTATGAGTAATTTGTCACTTTCATTGACGACCACTCAAGATATGGTTATAGTTATCTAATGCATCAAAATTCTGAAACTTTTGGAAAGTTTAAAGACTTCAAGACTGAACCTGAAAAGTAATTAGATAAATCATTGAAAACCCTTCAATCCGATCGAGGCAATGAATACTTGGATTTAGATTTCAAGGATTATTTTCTAGAGTGTGGAATCCTATCCCAACTTACAGCACCTGGAACACCACAGCAAAATGGTGTTGCAGAGAGGAGAAACTGAACCTTATTAGATATGGTTAGGTCGATGTTAACCTACTCATCATTGTCACTTATATTTTGGGGATATGCCTACACACGACAACTTACATTTTGAATGCAGTACCCTCTAAGTCTGTAAGTAAGATGCCTTTAGAGTTATGGAATGACTCCAAACCTAGTCTACGTCATTTCCGTATATGGAGGTGTCTAGCTCACATTCTTAGACCCAAGACCAGAAAGTTAGACTCAATGTCTGAGGTATGCATATTCGTTGGCTATTCTCTAGAGATGGGTACTTATATAGTCACAATGATCAAAATGTTTATGTAAAAAACTGTAACATTTCTTAAGCATGACTATATTCAAAACTACAAACGTCATAGTAAAGTAGTTCTCGAGAAATTAGCAACTGATGAGATCAGACCATCTTCAATTTCTACATATAAACGATAAACCAAAGAAACCACAGTTCCTGCAAAGGAAACCCCGGTGCAACTTCATGGTGGGAGGGTGTGAGACAACCAGTTCGCTACGAACTAGAGGCACATGTCCTAGTGTCAGACACTAATAAGAAAGATCAATTATCTTATGAAGAAGCAATGGATGATCCTGAAAAGGAGAAATAGAAAGATGCCATGAACCAGAAAATGAAATCTATGTATTTCTGTTTCGTCTGGGAACTTGTAGATCCACCTGAAGATGCCAGACTCATTAGATGTAAATGGATCTTGAAGAAGAAAAAATGTGCAAATGGGAAAGTAGAGACTTTCAAGGCACGGTTAGTAGCCAAGGGCTATAACAAAGGGAATGAGTCGATTATGATGAGACACTCCCCTGTGACTATGCTAAAATCTATTCACATCCTTTTTTGGGTAAGCCATGTAGCCTAATAACTTCTGTCATGAACAATGCATCGACTCGTGAAGCACCAAAAGTCTTTTTACATTGCATAAAATGTGTCGTTTTAGAAAACCAATCAACCACTACCATAACTGAATCGAACCCCCACAATGTTTTAGGCAACCCAAGATTAAAATCCATGCTCATATCCTGCCAAGGCCGCACATGTATTGGCAGCGGGGAGTAAAACTAACATTCTGTTTGGTCCCCTTATGGACTTGGCAATTCAGGAAACAATTGACCAAAGTTTTGACATCTCAACGTAATTTGGGCCATTTAATGCGATCTCCAACCAAAGCAAAAGTTTTGTTGCGCCGAAAGTGTCCGGCCAAACCCCCACTGTGTAGTTCTTTAATAATAAATTCTGGAAATGAACCAGTCGGGATGCAGACTTTATAATTCCATAATAAAAATTCATCTTCTAGCGTATAATTTCCACTCGAATGAGTAAAACCAGCAGTTAGCTCTTCCCAAACCTTACCAAAATTCGGGTCCCCAAAATATTGTGACTTAATTACTTCAAACCACGAAACATTAGCACTAGACAGATTTAACAAGGGCGGGTGACAACTCAAAAGCATTTGCCACCTTGTGTTCTAGTTTCATCATATTTTTAGGGATAAACTGAAAATGATATTTAATTTTAAAGTTACCATTGCTTTGGGACCCACTGTAATTTGTGAGCAACTGCAGTGCCACACGGCACTACTGTACTGTCGTGTGGCACTACCGTATTGCACGCTCACTACTGTAGTGTCATGTGACACTACAATAGTTCATGTCAATCTGTGATTCTCAATCAGTGATTAACACATGACAATTACTGTAAATTAAATATTTATTTTAATCATATAAATATCCACATATCAGTTAATTCAAAATTAACTCATCTGATTATCCCTATCAATAAGCTTATCTATTAGTTAACAAATAAAAAATTTAATTGATTCAAATTTTAAATTATTATCTAATAATAATTTAACATTATCTCATTTCATAAATTAGATATACTGTCTCACTTATCGATAATGAGAAAATTAATCGATATAATTATTTATATATAATTTTCATAATTGAATTAATTAATCACACATAATTATTTACTTATCTCAGAATAAAAAGATCATTTTGCAAGTCAGTCATTTTCTCATATACTGAAATATTCACACCCTAGACTGCGTAGTATAGAGGTGACTTAGGGACCATGATCCTATGCTTCAGTAAATCAGATTATTAGTTAAACTCTTTAATTAAATAATTAGATTTATTAATCCTATTATTATTCCACTATAAATATGAAATTTCATTCTTAGAGATTATATAATGTATTTACAGAGTATTCCCGTATAGTCTACTGATATAATCATTTTACTAGTGGATGGCTAATTTATAATTGTATTATAAATTTAAGCTCAGTAACCATTTAATTCTAGAATCAACACTTAAATGAATCAGTATACGATCCGTTAGGAAAGTTTAGATTCTAAATCTTGTAAGATCGTGTTTCCAACCATCCACATTATTGAATCTCCAAAACAAAAGTTTCTAGCATGTTTTATAAACAAACATTAACGAGTGAATCAAAAGATCTAGTAGATATGTATGAGAGTTCATGACTACTCAGGATTCCGACTGATTTAAATATGATCATCAGATTGATGTGTATTAAATTTTTATGATAAACGACAAGTTAATAAATGTATCAATTCACATCGATCATGTCATATATAATCTTATTATATAAAGTACATTCACTAATATGTCTGTCCACATCAATGATACACATGCATTCATAATGTTTAATGAGCCATATTAGCAAACATTCATTAAAGATTCTATACTTTAGTTTGTTGCTGACAATTTTATTCATTATCTATAATTTTAATCATCTCGTATTAATACAAAATCATAGTCTCATCCATGAATATAGAATTTTCAGATATTTACATAAATTATTCAACAATAATTTAAATGAACAATTATAAGAAAAATATATTTTTATTAAATTTCATATTAAAATGTCAATACACATTATTTGAGTCCATTTTTCCCAACACTTTGTGCAAATAACAAAATCAAATTGTTGGATGTAGTGAAACCCAGCGGGCGTGCTTGGTACTCGTGGCTTTGTGATTGTAAGTGTTTCATGAAGTCATGACCAGTAAACGAAACATTCTCACGATGAATGAGATAATAATGCCAGTGTTTCAATGTTTGCACGAGGGCATAGAGCTCCATCTCATAGGCTGAATACTTCCTTCTTGATTCATTTAGTTTCTCACTAAACAAGGCTATGTGATGTCTGTCTTGACTCAATATTCCTCCAATTCCTCGGCCAGATGCATCACATGCTACTTCAAATACCTTGGAGAAATCTGAAAGTTTGAGAATTGGAGCTCTTGATATTCTTTCTTTGATTTCTACAAAAGCCCGATTGGCTGCTTCGGTCCACACAAAAATCTTTGACTTGAGACATTCTGTTATTGGAGAAGTAATAGTGTTGAACTCATGTATGAACCTGCGATAGAATGTTGCTAATCCTTGAAAACTCCTTACATCAAAGAAAGATTGTCGTGTTGGCCACTCAAGAACTGCTTTCACTTTTGAAGGGTCCACCTCGATCCCACGACGAGAAATAATAAATCCCAAAAAATTAACTTGGGACTTCATGAAGGCACACTTTCCCCGATTAATGGACAATTGCTCATTTCTCAGTTTGGACAATACTTGTCGCAGATGCTGCTTGTGCTCCCCACGGCTCTGACCAAACACCAGGATATCATCAAAATAGACCATCACAAATGGACCAAAAAATTGCTTTAAAGATTCCAGCACGATCTTCCGACCCCCAAAAATGAAAGAGGTTTTCATACCCGTCATACAAGGCCTTGCGACCATATAGCATGGTCGTCCGACTAGAACGTGGCACACTACAATATCAATGATGTCACACCAAACTTCATCTGTATAGTGACTTCCAAGAGAAAACTTGACCAGATAACGACGTTGAACTGGGATTGTGTTCCCCTCATTAACCCAGTTGATTTGGTAGCGCGTCAGATGCTTTTCTTTTTTTAGTCCCAAGCGATCAACAACGGCAACCGAAATCACGTTCATATCTCAAGTGTGAAAAATGTTGGTTCAACGCCAACTATGATCCTCTTGAGTTAACTCACTCTTTTGGCCGGCTAGAATACGATGAATAACACAGCTTGCAAAGTCAATTGCGTCCAAGCGCTCTTCTTCTATTTCAGCCTCGTCTTTCTCACTTGTGTGCTTATCCTCTCTGACAGTATCCATTTCCAAGAGGTCATTTTCACATACAAATGCAAGTTTTTTTTTATCACGGGTGGGGTATACTACAACAAAGTGGCCAAATCCCTTGCATTTGCAGCACTGCAGGCCGCCTTCAAATACCTTTAATTTCCCTTTCGGATCTGAAAATGTTGCTGTATTTTTTTATGGTGCAGTTGACGATGTGGATTTAATTGGTGTACTAACAGTTGAACGAGCAGTTTTTTGTGTCTGCAAGCGGAAATCATTGCTGTCCGGACAAATCTATTTGTCTCTCGATCCTCAATGCCATGATAAGCCTCCACAAAACTAAGGAGGTGGCCAGTAAGCATTTCCCCCTGAATTTCAGTTTTTCAAACCAGTAGGGTACCGCGCGAGAGCTTGCTGTTCAGTCTCCACTATCCTGCTTTGGACACTGAGTTCGTGAAATTGATCAATGTATTGGTCAATAGTTTTAATACCTTGCTTCCATTATAGCATATCTTCATAAACAGTCTGTTCGTAGTCAAGGGGTAGATATTTCTCTCTCAATTTTCGTTCATCTCCTCCCAGTTGGTGATCGGGGGTCGCCGTAACAGTCGGAGGTGTTCTTACACGCTATGTCATCAAACCCATGCATGCCCCTTGAGTTTCATTTTCGTAAAATGAACTTTTCGATCTTCCGTAACTGAAAACCAAACAAAATAGTCCTCTAATGCCATAATCGGTCATTCTGTCTTCGATCAACTTCACCCTGATAAGGACCTCTTCTTTCGTGAAAAGTCCCCTATTCTTTGGTCTCCCACTCGTGCTCTTAAGCCTCCCTTCCCATCACTGCCTTCCTCCACCCAATCCCCTCCATGCCTGTCACGTCTTTCCCTCCGTGGTCCACGAGACTCCTCACGAGCTCGCCTAACATCCATCGCATCTAACCTCTGGATCAATGCTTCAAATATCTGAGCTATTGCAGTGAGTTGCTGTTGCGTGACAAAAGTTCCCTGGTTTTGGGCAGGATCTGTGTTAGATTGGGCAAGGTATTCACCCGAGGAGTTGTAAGTTTGCCCACTACGAGTGGACATGATAATGGAGCTGAACTACGCTCTAATATCAAAATGATGAAAACCTCTCAAATTCAACCCTCACTAAATTACTAAATTTTTAAAAGGGTTCAATCAAAAATCTCTTCCCTTATAAAGACGTAGGATTCTCTCCAACACTAAAATTAACTCTAATATACTTTTCTACTTTATTCACTAACACCATAATAGCAAACATAATTGAAAATAAACTCTTCAAATACCTTAACATATAGGTAGATAGATAAATAGACAGATAATAAATGGATAGATAATTAACTCTTATGACTCTTAAACTGCTTTGTGACCATTAATCTGCATCAAGTATGATGTATTAGAGTAAGTGATTAGCTAGTTAAGGTAAGCTAAGTTTTAAGGGTATTTCTATCTTTTAGTTTCTCTCTAATGACTAGTTTATAGCCATGTATTAACACTTTCTGTGAGTTGATTCTGTACTGTTCAGAGCTTAATGAAAAGTATTATTCAGATTGTCTTCTTCTCTCTCGTCTTCTTTCTTCTTTTCTCTCAATCACCTATTTCCATATGGAATCAGAGCCAGATCTGACTCACGTCTCTATTCATGGTTGAGCTCGAACAAATCTCTTTCGCAGAAAACATTGATTCTGTTGAGAATCTCTTTCCCACTCAACCTAATCCGCAGACTCTCCTATCGTCCTCCAATGCTCAAAATCTTGTTTCTTAGAACAATTCTTTACCTCTCAAGGAAATAATAGAAATTTGATTGTACCCATGGCAGATTCTTCTCCTCCTCACTCCCCCATATTCCTTCTTTCAAACATATGTAACATTGTCTCGATTCGCGTTGACACGAACAATTTCACTTTCTAGAAATTTCAGATTTCAGCAATCTTGAAAGCACATGCAATATTTGGTTTCGTGGATGGTACTATCAAGTGTCCAGCAAGATTCATCAAGACTGATGATGGGAAAGATGTATTGAACCCTAAGTATGATCACTAGGTAACCCAAGACCAAGCATTGATCACACTGATTAATGCAACTCTATCACCAGTAGCACTGTCTTATGTTGTAGGATGCAAAATGTCAAGAGAAGTATGTGATTCGATTGAAAAACGTTTCACATCAATATCAAGAACCAATATACTCCAATTAAAATATGATCTTCAGTCTATTTCAAAGAAACCAACGGAGGACATTGACGCATACATGCAGCGAATCAAGGAGATCAAGGACAAGCTTTCGGTAGTAGCAGTTCATATCGATAATAAAGATGTTCTGATTTTCACAATAAACGGGTTAGCTACAAAATACAACATGGTTCACACTTCAGTTCGTACCAGGGATGAACCTCTTTCTCTTGAGGAACTCCATGTCTTATTGAAATCAGAAGAACATTTCTTGGAAAACCAACATAAACAACAAGAACCCGTCTTTCAAAACACGACCTTCTTTGCATCTCAAAATAATCGTAGTTCAAACCGAGCTTGTGATTATCGCAACTTCAGAGGCAATAGAGAATGTTCTGGGTTAAACAGAGGGGGAAGAAATCAAAATTGGGAATCTGCTCAATTACCATCCATTTTAAGTACTCCACCACATCAATCTTTACAATCCTTTAAACCTCAAATGTTAACAGTGGAGATAATGGTACTTCCTCAACTGGGAGACGGGTACAGTGCCAGATTTGTAACAAGTTTGGGCACTCAGCTTTAGACTCCTACCATAGAACAAATTTCTCTTATCAAAATCGTAATCCACCAACCAGCCTTCAAGCAATGACTTCCATGAACATCAGTCCCTCCTCAACTGATCATGTGTGGATTATTGATACGAGGTGCAATACTCATCTCACCCCTGACTTGCAAACCATCTTTTTCTCCCACTAAATACTTTGGTGAAGATCAAATTTCAACAGGAAATGGTCAATGTTTGCTTATATCCCTCACAGGTTCTATCATACTTAATACTACTTCTAACTCTTTTTCTTTGTCACATGTTATGCGTGTGCCTAATCTTGCATTTAATCTTTTGTTTGTTTACCAATTCTGTTTGGAGCATAATTATCTATTTATTTTTTATGCAACATATTTCTTTATACATGACAAGGAAACAAGTGATATCTTGCATATAGGGGAGTGTTAATGGACTTTATCCCATCCCTACTTCCTTGACAAAACAAATGTCTGCTTTTCTTGTTTCTAAGAATTGTAACTCTTTGTGGCATAATAGATTAGGTCACCCTAGTTCAATTGTTGTTAAGAAAAATCTCACTTCTGTTCGTATACAATATAATAAGTCTAATTTTCATTCTTGTGTCTACATAGTTGTTGATGAATAAAATGTCCAAACTTTCTTTTCCCACCTCTGTCTCTACTACTAATCTCATTTATCCCTCATTCACAGTGATGTGTGGGGTCTTTCACCCTCACCAGCATTACTTGGTCACAAATACTATGTCTTATTCATTGATGATTATTCATGATTCACTTGGTTTTATCCTATACTCAACAAATCTGATGTCCTTATGATTTTTAAGAATTTCAAATCTATGGTTGAAAACTTCATTTCTACCCAAATTAATACCTTAAGGAGTGATGGGGGTGGGGAGCACAATAGTAAATCTTTTCTTAGTGACTGTGGCATAATCCATCAGAAAACTTGCCCTCATACCCCTCAGCAAAATGGGGTAGCTAAGAGGAAACATAGACATTTGGTAGAGACTGGGTCGACTATGCTTCATCATGCTTTTTTTTCCTGCTAACTTCTGAAATTTTGCTTTCTCTTCTATTGTCTTTCTAATAAATAGAATGTCTAGTGTTACAACAGATAAAACCTCTCATTTTACTCTCATTTTTGGAAATTCACCTAATTATACAGATTTACATGTGTTTGGGTGCTCCTGTTTCCCAAAGCTTGAGATCATATATGAAACATAAATTCTCTCATAAATCTGTAGAATGTATCTTTGTTGGATATACTGCTAATAAAAAAGCTTTCTCTACTATGATTTTCAAAATAAGAAGTTCTATACTTCAAGAAGTGTGATCTTTGCTGAACATTCCTTTCTCATTTTCTGCCAAGCATGTTAAGTCAGACTACTCTTTTAGTATAAGACTCATAGGTCAACCCAACAGGTATGTCTCTCCTTTACCCTTATTTCTAAAGGATTCTACTCGGTCTGGTACTATCTCTGGAACTATCACTTACTCTAGCACACTTTCTAATACTAGTATGCACAATATTTCTGCTAACATACATCCTGAACATGTTTTATCTGATATTGATTCTGGTTTAGCCATTATTTTATCATGTTCTAATTTTGTTCTAAATTCTAATTTGTGTACCGATGTGTCTGCTTCTCCTATTTTAGATAATTCTAGACCTGCTTATGATAGTTTAATCCTACATGATATGCATACTGCTAAGGAAACTTATGTTAATGCTTCTAATAATCCTGACATCTCTTAATATGGTGTGCATACTGCTAAGGACACTTCTGTTACTGCGTATACCTCTCTTAACACACATCATATGCAAACTATGTCTAAAAGTGGAATTTTCAAGAAAAGGCTCTTGTTGCTAGTGGTTTAGATTCTAAATCTGTGTCTGCCATTGAACCTACAAACTTGACTACTGCCTCCAAGTGTTCAACCTGGAATAAGTCTATGAATGATGAATATAGAGCTCTTATTTCTCAAAACACTTGAGACTTGGTTCCTTTACCACCCTCTGAAAACATTGTTGTACGCAAGTGGGTATATAAGCTTAAATATTACCCAAATGGGACTATAGCTAGACACAAGGCCTGATTAGTGACTAAGGGTTTTCACAAAAAAAGGGTTAGATTAGTCCGGTTATCAAGAGAACAACCATTTTTCTTATGCTTTCCTTAGCTACCACTCTAGGATGGCATCTTAGACAATTAGATGTTGAGAATGCTTTCTTACATGGCAATCTAACTGAGGAAGTTTATATGTCCCAGCCACCAGGATTTATAGATAAAAACTACCCACACTATGTATGCAAATTGAATAAATCCTTATATTGTTTAAAACAAGCTCCAAGAGCTTGGTTTGAAAAATTTACCTCCCATCTTTTGTCGATTAGTTTTGTTGGCTCGCTGGCTGATAGCTCTTTGTTTGTGTATGTTTCTGGATCTTCTTTGAATTATATTTTAATATATGTAGATGACATCATAATTAATAGGAATAACACCTCCCACATTGATCATATTGTCAATAATTTGATAAATCTTTTGAAATGAAATATCTTGGTGAGTTAAAATATTTTCTTGGCTTAGAAATATCTAGAACCAATGCTGGAATATTTGTGAATCAACAAAAATATGCAAGAGACTTACTTCTGAAGGCTGGAATGATTCGTGTTAAACCTTGTCAAACACCTTACGCTTCTAAATCTCTTTTTCATTCTCACATGGGTTCTCCTCTCTCTGACATTACTCTATATAGAAGCATTGCGGGATCCTTAAAATATCTCACATTTACACGACCTGATATTAGTTTTGCTGTCAATAGAGTATGTCAGTTTATGCACAACCCCATTACCGCTCGGTTCTGGACGGGACGGGTATTTCGAGACAACTGCACACTCCTAATAATTGCCAAGTTAAAAGGAGTTGTGACTCGAAGAGAGGTTAGAGAGATGTAGACTAGGGAAAGAGATTAAGGTGAGGGTATATATTGGAATGAGGAAACTAGTAGAAGATGGAGGAAAAAAAGTTAAATGGGTACACAATAGGTATTGGGTATTACCCATACTCTATCCATTTATAATGGGTAAAAAAGTATCCACCCAATAAATATCGATACTCATTTATGATATTTTAAACTCACTCATTAAATCATTACCTGCGAGTCTTTTTACCAGCGGGTATTTTTGCCATCTTTAGAGGGAAAACTTTACGATGCCCAAAATTTATTCCTAGCATTGATGCAGGGCTATTGTGGGCCTTTGATTGCTTTTGGAGCAATCTGGGCCACACAAAGCCTAACATGTAACAATCTTTTTTTTTGTTCACCAAATACGTACTGGGATTCACCAAATACGAACTAGGGTTCTCCGATTACGTAGTGGGGTTCACCAAATACATACAAACTAATAATTCTTGGAGGGGTTCATCAAATACGTAGTGGGGTTCACCAATTACGTAGTGAGATTCACCAATTACGTAGTGAGGTTCAATACGTACAAAAGAATAATTCTTGGAGGGGTTCACAAATTACATAGTGGGGTTCATCAATTACGTAGTAGGGTTCACCATATACGTACAAAGAATAATTCTTAGAAGGGTTCACCAAGTACGTAGTGGGGTTCACCAAATACGTACCAAAGAATAATTTTTGGAGGGGTTCACCAAATACATATAAAAGTATATTCTTTGAGGGGTTCACCAAATACGTACTGGGGTTCATCAATTACGTACTAAAGTTCATCAAGTACGTAGTGGAGTTCAGTAAATATGTACAAAATTATAATTCTTGGAGGGTTCACCAAATACGTAGTGGGGTTCACTAAATACGTAGAAATTAATAATTCTTGAAGGGGTTCACCAAATATGTACTGAGATTTACCAATTACGTACTAGGGTTCACCAGTTATGTAGTGAGATTCATCAATTATATTCTGGGGTTTACCAATCTATCCTGACAGTTTCTCTAACCTATATCGGTAGTTTTTCATCAAATACCGGGGATTTTTCTCCCAATACCGACGGTTCCTGGCGATTTGGCAATTTGTTTTATTTTTTGGCAGTTTTGTTGTTTTTTCGGTGGTTTTACTTCAATACAATGGTTTTCAGGTCTTTTTTGTGACGGTCTTCCAAAAACTTGATTAGGGTATACTAGATGAATCGCAAATAAAGTTAACAAAATTCTCGATTTTTTATGTGAATATTAAGTATCTTCACTTATAATTTAAATTAGATTTGAATTTAGTAATGAATTGTTAAAATAATTGAACACTTATTCATAAACGCTTAAGAATGTGTTCTTGATTATGTTGTTGTCATTTTACAACAAGTATCAAGTAAAATAATATTTCACCACTACATTTTAGAAGAACACCTTGAAGAATGATTAATTTTGCACGTGAAATATTTTGGTGAGCCCCTCGAATAATGATTAATTTTATACTTACTGGGATTCGCCAATTACGTAGTGGGGTTTACTAAATACATACAAAATAATTATTCTCGGAGGAGTTCACCAAATACGTACAACCTAACCTAATTGTCATTCTTCACAACCAACCGTAAAATTAATATTTTATAATTATTTACCGTACACCGGAAAAATCATTAATAAAAATAGAAAAAACTCGTTATTTCAATGCAAACATTCATGATACTCACTTATTATGTGAAATTAGATTGGATTAATTAAAGATTCTCGATACAATTGAAAACTTATTCATAAACTCGTTAAAAATTGTCATTGATAATGTTGTTGTGATTTTGTGACAAGTATCGAGCGAGCGAGATGTGAATTATGAAAATGCCCAAAAATAAGACTGAAACAACTTTCAGGCCTACGAAAGTTCTTAAAATAGTATTTTTTTTGGACTCGAAACTGGGCTATAATGAGAAACACCTATCACACATGTAGATCTGAATAATTTTCGATTTGATATCTTACGTCCCACGTGGTTCCACCTGAGTCAAAAGTTACATCCTCCCGGAAGTTGACATGCTCATGCCACGATCCAATAGGGAGTATTGAGACCAAACGCCTGTGTGTCTAGCGTTTGGCTCACAAACGCGACCAGCAGGTCCCAATGGCCAGTCATGGTAGGCTATTCACCAACCATGACTGGTGTTTGGGGCCTGCTGGACACGTTTGAGCCCCGAACTCCATGGTAACACGCGTTTCGCTTGCGTCCCAGTGACACGGGCCAAACGCCTGTGTGTATGACGTTTAGGACCAAACGCTACTCTTGAATGGCTACTCGCCATGTACTGATGGCGTTTAGATCCTTCTTATGGCGTTTGGCTCTATTTATTTTGACACACTTATTTATTCTCATGCATTTAGCCATATTTTCACACTTAGGCACACAATTATGCCTTTTCATGTACTTGTAAATTCTATAGCTCTCTCTCATAAAATTATGCCTTGCATTTATCATTTTTACACACTTAGTCATTTTTACACACTTAACTATATTCACACACTTGGTCATTTTCTCACACTTGGTCATTTTCACACACTTAACGATTTTCTTAGACTTAGTCATTTTAACACTTAGTCATTTTCACACACTTAATCATTTTCAGACACTTAGTCATTTTCAAATATTTAATCATTTTCACAAACTTGCTTATTTTCACATTTAACCATTTTCACAGTTGGTTCAATATCGGCAATTTCATATACTTCGCAAATTTCATACTTAGTCATTTTCACACACTTGGTCATTTTCACACATTTTCATATTCTTGCCATTTTCATGTAGTTGTTATGAAACACTTAGTCATTTTTACACATTTAGTCACCTATATGCACTTAGCCATATTTTCGTATTCTAAGGTAATTTCAATAATTATTTTACACACTTAGTAATTTTCACACTTAATTATTTTACACACTTAGTAATTTTCATATGCTTATTCATTGTCATACACTTAGCGATTTTTACATTTAGTTATTCTTATTTGCACACACTTAGCCATTTTCATGTACTTATTCATTTTCACACACACTTGACATTTTTATTTGTACACACTTAACCATTTTTACTCACACACACAAAGCCTTATATAATTATATTTTACATTTATCATTTTCACACATTTGATCATTTTAGATTTACTTAATCATTTTCAGTTCTTCACTTAATATATACTCTTTGTAAAGGTCCTTCCATTTCATCAATTCATTTAAGGCCTTGAAAGTATAACATTTATTGATATCACTACATATGCAATGTGTCTCTCATATCCATCTGTACTCTACTTTTCACAGAGGTTCTTTCATTTATTAAATTCCCTTAATTTAAAAAAAAAAGGTGATGGTTTTAAAGATCTATATTCCCATAAAATTTGGAACCATTTCAAAGGATAAGTGACTATCATTGCATCAGTTTCTCAAAATATTGTGTTATAATGCAACATTCTTTAACTACTAAGTCGTTGAAGAATGGATTGAGAATGGCTTTCTTTGCTGAATAATATTAATCTAGATGCTTCTTCAATGACCAAAAATCTCTCTCATTCTTCGATTCATGTTTCTGTCGCAACATTCATATAATAAAATCAATATTCTGAAGTAATGAAAAGATTTGCATTAAGCAATAAACAGAATTTGGTTGTCTAAATTTAAGAACTTGAAGAGCATAGAAAATCCACCTAGAAAACTTTCTACATTATATCAATGATACAAGAGAATAAAGCAAAACCTGTAAGTCATACAAAACAATGACGAACTTCATGGCAGAAGTTGAAAGTTTAAAGCAATTTGAAGTAATGTAAAAAAGTTAACACATTTGCAAAATGTATGTTTACCTCATATGGTCAAACTCAGATATCATGTTACTTAACTTCACGTTTGAGAATATAGGAAGCAAATTAACATTCCATATTGCTGAGTAAGTTAACATTACATACCATTAATTCTAGTAATCCAACTGCACATTTCCACATGGAAATTTGAAGCTTATCAGGAGTAGAAGGAATCGTAGCTTGAGTCTTTAAAGCAACAACATGTCCAGCAAATGCAAATGAGATTTGACCAAATGCATTGAATACTCTGAACATACCAGAGAGGGGATTAAGGGCATTCATCTGTTTATTGTAAAGTAAATACTATGTATCACCAACGTAATCAAGTAATGATTTTGAACAACCACAGTGAAAGTTAAAGAAATTCAGGGACCATTGATTTATCAGATATATTTCGGTAAGGGAATACATTTCCCTGAACCTGAACTAGGAAATTTGAACATTCCATTGTATATTGCATCATTTTGTTCTTCTGTAAATTTTAAGGAAATAAACAGAATATATCTAGAAACATTGAGAAGTAGTAAAAACATAAGATAAAAGATCGAAGGATTCCATCTTTCATACGATAGCACCAAATAAAATGAGCAACAGAAAATTAATGAATAAAATGAATTTTAATGACTTTACCACCAGACAATAACAGCAAAAACAAGTTTAATATCCATAAAAGGAAATCGATGTTAAAATTTTTTCAAGAATCTCAAATTTTCTATCATTATCACCAAGAAAACAAGAAAACTAAATGGTTATCCATTAATTATAAACTAACTCTTAATGCTACTCCAATAAGCGCAAAACAAAATAAAAGGGTTTCCTCACCGTTCTACCGTCGACGGTGTGTTTGTCCTGGAGAACCTGATCAAGGACAGAGAGATCCACAAAGACAATGAAACCAAAACCTCTAGGTCTAACAGTAATCTTATCCTTCATCACAACAGTCTGCAAAACACCCCATAGTTTTTGAAGTAGTCATTGAGCTTGTCCTTAGAAGTCTTGCATGAAATCCCACCGATGAAAATCTTTCCCTGATCCGAACCCATGGAGTTTTCAACGCTAGAGGCGACGGAGCGGGGGTCTTCTTCTTAATCAGTGCGGGAGCTGGAATTTCAGCTTGGGGAGATGCGAGCGGTGATGGTGGTGGCACTGCCGGAGGAGGAACCATCGCTAGTGGAGTTACTGAAGGTGGAGTAGCGGGCGGAGGTGTTGCAGGTAGTGAAGTCGCCTAAGGAGGTGAAGTTGGAGGAGGAGAGCTCACCGGAGGAGGAGTTGACAGTGCAGGGGCGAAGACTGTGCGAAGTATTTTCGGCGGGCGGGTAAGCCCAATGGTGACTGAGCTAGAGCCTTCGATATAGAGGATGTTCGTTTGCCCTAGATTTGAAGTTGAATGAGAGAAATGAGGAAAGGAGAAGAGGGAAGCTGAAGAAGCAAATGAGAGTGAGGCTACATATTGAACCGGTAACCCACTCCTTAATGAATCTAAGGTTGAGATTAACCTGATCAGATTTAACGGTCATGATTAATCTCAGTATCATTGTTGGAAAAAAAATTAATCTCGGAGAGGTTGGTCTGTTTTTTTATTGATGTTTTTCTTTGTGTGAGTGGATATATGGATATAATTTGTACGGACATCACCTGAATTCACTTCCAACTTTAAAAAAGTAGTACTTTTTTGTCTTACAACCTGAAATGTAAGACGTGTTGGTTTGTTTTTTATTTATTTATTTTTTCTCTGTATGAGTGGATATATATAGATATATTTTGGTGGATCTTATAGGGAAAATATTATGTCTACTAAAATAAAACACAACCCCTCAAAACTAAAACTACGCAAATCTCTCCCAATCTCTCATATTAAATGGTCGTTAATTCTACATTTTCCCTATAAATTCCGTCAAACATAATTCAACTGAAATTTAAAAAAAAAATCAAAATAAACCAACAACAAAAAAATGGGAGGAAAACTATTAGCCATTGCAATAGCTCTAATATCCATATTCTCCTTATCAGCTATTACATCCACCACAGGTCAAAAAACCACAATACCAGCAGACAGAACCCAGCTACAAAGGTGGTTTTCCAACGTTATAAAGCCGTACAAGCTTCGAATGTCAGAGATAGATCCGCCGTTGGTGGCAGCTGAGCAACATACAAAAATCATAAAGGTTAAGAAGGATGGGAGTGGGAATTTCAAGACAATAAGTGAGGCAATTAGGAGTGTTCCTGTGGGGAATAAACAGAGAGTTATAATATGGATAGGAGGAGGAGTTTACCATGAGAAGATAAAGATTGAGAGAACAAAACCATTCATTACATTATATGGGTCTCCTAATGATATACCACAATTGAGTTTTAATGGAAATGCAGCTACCTATGGGACTGTTGATAGTGCTACTTTGATCGTTGAATCTGATTATTTCACTGCTGTTAATCTTGTTATTGCGGTTGGTTTTTCTTTCCACTATCTTCTTCTTCTTCTTTAATCTTTATTCGCTTTGTTCTGATTTTCGGTTTTGAATCACCTCCCATTTGGATGAATCATCCTGTTAGGTCGATATGGGGTCTAACGTATTTATATTGACTTGATATGAAACTTGGAAAAAAACGATGTGGACTAGATCGAACATGGATTGTATTTTTTATTCATTTCATATCATGGTCTTTTCAGGTAATTTCATCATTTTAGTTATGTGAGTTTTTTATTATTGATTAAGTGATATGTCAATCATTTATAATTTTATTTAAATATTCAATAAAATGACTTGTCGAAATAAACCTATGAATGTTTAACACATAATTTAATCAAATAAAATATAGTCTAAAACTCGATTATTGTACAATTAATGTTTTCTAATTCAAATCTTTTATTTTTTATATAGATTTAATTTTCTCAATCAAGTTATCGAATAATTTAAAATATTATAATGGAGTTCTTTTGTTAGTCTGAAATTACATACATGTTGGTTATAAACATCTAGATTACCAACAAACCAAGTGGTTTCGAAGTTTGAGGTATGATGGTAACGTTTAGAATTATTTGAAAACTTGATTGAGAAATCAAGTTTAGAATAAACGAGAATGGGTAAATATAGGTGGTCAAGGGCACAACCCAAACATCGTCTCTTCTCTAACGAGAAGGTCTTTTGCTAAAACCACTTGTCCTTATTCTGACAAAAAAAACCAATATGGGTACAAATTTAATAATTAACGGGTGATGCTAAATATTGTAAATATTCAAAAAAAAATACACGTGGCATGAGATATGTTACTAATATATATAAATATACATCTATATCGATATCCACACATGCACACAATATTGAAGGGGTTTAGGAAGCAACTTTTAATTTCTTTTTTACCTTTTAAGTCAACATAACATGTCGTAAAAATAGTATTTTCTACCTCTTTTTAATTTAATTAATTCATAGTAAACAATCTTATAAATAGTATATAAAATTAAATATTTTTACTAATTAGAAACATAAATGTTTATAAAGATAATTTATACAAATGAATTTTGAGAAAGACAGTAAATTATATATGTTTTTAGTAACATGAAAATTCATACAAATAAATTTTGAGAAATTTTTAAATAAAAAAATAATCTCTTGAGGTATACTCATTTCTTCATAATGTGATAAATTGATGAAATAAAATATTTTCTTTATTATGCTAAAGAACGATGATATATAATATGATTGCAAATATCGAATTTTCTATTTAATACATCCAACTTTATATGCATTATGTTTGAGCATTAAAACTCCTAATATATAAAATAGTTAAAATTTATATCAATAAATTTCTTATGCCTTATTATAGAATTGATTCTATGTATATTGGAGTGTATAGAATTCATGTCCAAGGCCAAATGGAAAACAAGCAGGATCACAAGCAGTAGCATTGAGGATATCAGGAGATAAAGCTGCGTTCTACAACTGTAAAATAATTGGGTATCAAGACACCCTTTGTGATGACAGAGGAAGACATTTCTTCAAGGATTGTGTTATTGTTGGAACTGTTGACTTCATTTTTGGAAGTGGCACCTCTCTTTATCTGGTATTGTATTTCTTACTCTCACCAATGAAAATGGTCACTTTATGTTACTGTTACAGTAACATGTTGAGAGGACGGAGAAAGAGAGAATGCGGAGGGAGGACAAAATTTTCTCATTTTTCCCTCTCCTCTCCTCTCCTCTATCTTTCCCTTTCCTCTCAATATATTGTTGTAACAAACATGAATTTTTTCTTACTGAAAATAGTATTTCTATTTCAAGTTACTAAACCAATAACATATAGAGTGGAGAGAGAGAACATTTTAGTTTCCTTCTTTTATCCCACTATCACTTTCTCTCTCTTCTTGTATGATATGCTTCGGGTGTGCACAGTTTTGTTTAATTTTATTTTTAGCTAAAAATTGAACCAAACTAAAATACTCAGTTCAATAATACTGTGAATCGAGTCTAACCATGAATGATAGATAAATTTGTTTAGTTTGTTTTTAACAGTTCAGTAATGAATTTGCACTAAATACTCAGATTTAGTTCGCAATTTGATGAAATTTTAAACCGCACCAAATAACTTTAGTTTTTACATAGTCGAATCGAACCGAATCATTAACACTTACAAAACCAACTAATCGGTCATTTTTTGTTCTGTTCAGTTGGTTCGATAAAAATTTACACACCCTTATAACACACATTAGTACCATAGAATGACCACCCTTAATGAACTGTTGTTCGATCATTGACTTGAAATCAAGTTTTCTGGAAAAAAGTTAATAAAAAATCGCTAAAATTCAAAAACTTTTTTTTGTTATAAAAATATTATAGGAAACCAATAATATAGAAAGGAGAAAGAGAGAAACAAGAGAAAAGTTTTTTTCACCTCTTCATTTTGTTTGTCTTTCTTCTTCTGATATGATACTGTATCACAGTAAATAAGAAGAGACGACAATACTTTAATTTTCTAAAAATTTGTTCAAAAACAGTACTTTTCAAAATCAATTAAAGTCGGAATACACATTTAATAAAATTCATTTTTGTACTAGTTTTTATTCCAAAAGCTAAACAGTCAAAATGAAAAGCCCTACTAAACAAACATGGTTTCTTTGTTATTCTCAATCAGACTTGGACCATCCAAAATAAATCAAATGCACACCATCCCTATCCCCACTAAACACTAGGCCTGTTTTTTCAGACTCTAAGTACGAAAATAAATTTTTATGATGATGGATGGTGAATGCAGAACACAAATTTACATGTGCTTGGAGACAATGGATTCACAGTAATAACAGCACAAGCAAGAGAAGGAGAAGACAGCACTGGATACTCATTTGTTCATTGCAAAGTAGATGGAGTTGGTGGTAAAAACACTTACTTGGGAAGGGCTTGGAAGTCACGTCCTAGGGTTGTTTTTGCTTATTCCACTTTCTCTAACATCATCAATTCTGCTGGATGGAGCCTCAACTTTCACCCTCAATATGAGAGGTACATTTTTTTTAATTCATATTTATGATTATAAATATTGAAAGCATCAACTTTCGCGAGGATGATCTATGAGATGTATACTCTCGATATTTGGGTCAGTATAGTTTTAACGATTGCTGGATAAATAAGAGTCTTTTTACTATATTGTTAACAGTGTGATACTGAATTAATTATGATTCAAATAAAGTACATGCAACATAAATGAAGTACTTTGTTTTAGGTACACATGACATAAAAATGTACATCATCTTGAATATCTCATTTATGCTGTGTGTACCTCGTTTAGGTCAATGTACCTTAATTATGTTACATTTACCTCATTTTGGCTATATGTATCCTAAAGTGACGTAACTCATTTAGACACGAATATACTTAAAATGATGTGCGTTCACGGTACCATAAATGAAGTTGTAGGTAACTTGTTGAGTCTGTTTGCAGGACGGTTTTCTTTGGAGAACATAAATGCTCAGGACCAGGGGCGGGTCCAGCAGGAAGAGCCAAGTTTATAAAGCAGTTGAGTGAGGTGGCGGTGCAACAATTCATTAGCCTCAATTACGTGCAAGCTACCAAGTGGCTGCTTCCTCCTCCCAGACTGTAGATTCTAATCAATTATTCTATTTTGGTTGTTGGAATGAGTAGGAAAACGTTGACCCGACGATAATTAGATCATTGTCTTGCTTACCATATTTGGTTTTGATTTTTCAAAATAAGCCATTTTTATTGATATGTTCTTTGTAAACAAATTATACCATTAACTTGAACATTTAAATTAGGTGATTTGAGATAATTTGTTTCAATGAATTTTTAGGAAAATAAGATTAATTAGATCACCAAAAATGATATTACAATAATTACAAGTGACACAACTACTAATAGTGTCAAGCTGTGCAACACTTTTATAGAAAGATGAACATCCTTTTTAAAATAAACAAGAAATCAAACTTACATCAAATATCATATGGAACAACAATATAAATCACACATATATATTCTCTAAAGACTTTCTAAATTGACTTGCTTAAAAATTCTTTTGCCGATCTCGGTTAATCCATTGTAAAATTTGTTATGAATAAGCTACAAAAATGTAGATCATAATCCATCCCTATTAAAACAAAAAAACCCCAAAACAAAAAATGAAGATAATCACAATCGTAGATCTATATCTAGATGAAAATAACATTTACAAAGAAAGAAAAATGAAAGCGAATATGAGGGATTGATGAAACCTTGCTAGAGAAGGGGATCAACTTCATAAGGTTATGTCACATCTGAGCTATTGAAACCAGATCTCAACAACTCATGTCTGATCAGCACAAAGGTTGTGGCAAGGAGAGGAAAAAAGAGAGTAACAATTTGTTCTTTTATTCTTTTTTATATACGGATCTATGTCGTTGAGATCTAAGCTCAACATCACATATGCAACATAATCTCATATTTGGTTGAATATGAGAGTACATCAACCTGAGGTATTGAAATCATTATTTATTCAGATATCAAGAATCATCATTTATCCATGAAAATTAAAATATTTGTTGTAATGGAAGTGTCAATAAACAATAAATAAAATGTTATTTTTAACATGGTTCGTTCAACTGGCTGAACCACCTGACCTAAATTCTATTGAACCTAAAACTAAACTCAACACAAAAAATAATACATTGGAGACCATATTTAGTTTAGACAAAAGCCACCACTTTATGATCAGACTAGATGCAAACCATAAATTTGAAAACCATCTTTAGTATGGACGAAGTCATCTGACTAACTTCTCAATATCATGGGATCCTCATAAGATAGAGTAATCTCTCACATCTTAAGGATGCCCTCTATCTCTTAAGGTAGAGCCTCCTCACCATGAGATACTCTCTTTAGAGTAGAGTCACCTCTCACCATCTGTTGAAGCAGAGCCATCTTCTCTCAGATCTTAAGACTACCCTATATCTCTTAGGGTAAAGTCTCCTCACAACATGACGCTCTCTTTAAGGTAGGGACATCTCTCACAATCTGTCACAACAAAGATACTGAACCCTAAATATGATCCCATATTTATATAGTAACTCAAAACTCTAACTTTCTTATTCAAAATAGTAAACTCATTCAAAACATAATATCACATAATATGTTTTTCTAAACATCGTTATAAATATGAAATTTGGTCCCTAAGAAATTTGAGGCACCAAATTCTAACATCCACCTTGCCTCGAATTTGATCATCTTCACTACAGCTCCATCTTGAACCAAGCCATTTCTAATAAGTTGTAATCTGCTAGCAAATGTTAGTGACTATTCTCCCAAGCTTTGGTTCTGTTGATAGTTTTATCAACTAAAATTTCATAGTTGGTTCTACTTATCTTAGTAGAATTAAGGGGTATACCCTGGTATCTAACAGGAAGAACCCCTTTAGAAAAGCTTGTTTAAGCCAAGATATTGTCTTATTCGGCTTCACCAACAGTAGAAAAGAAGATGTTGCTTTTAGATTCATTTGGTTGGAGTCCAGAGAGGGAACTGAATATATTAATGCCCTATTTAATGATCTTCATAGCTTGCAGATTACCTTTGTAGAATACTAGGAGATCATTTGCAAAATAAAGGTTCACAAGCGTATCCTTTTTGCATCTCCAATGGTATTGAAAGTTAGGGAGAATGGAGCAATGTTGCAGTGTGTCAGTTAAAACTTTCATTACTAGAACAAACAGGTGGGGAGAAAGAGGGTCCCCCTGCCTCAAACTTCTTCTCCCCTGAAAATATTCTTGTAAGCTACCATTAATATTAATGGAGTAAGAGGGAGTAGTGACACATTCCATTATCCAGTTTATAAAACTTTGAGGCATGTCAATACTTTGAAGAATCTTACCCAGGAAGTACCAACTAACTCTATCATAGGCTTCAAGGAGATCAAAATTTAGAATGCATCTAAGAGATAGAGCGTTTTTGTGGTAGCTTGTCATAAGTTTCTGGGATAAAAATGATGTTATAAAAAATGGACCTTCCTGGAATAAAAGCAGTTTGATTTGGACTAATAAGATTAGCCATAACTCTTCTCAACCTATCAGCAATCATAGAGGTTATGCATTTATAAATGAGATTGCAACAAGCAATAGGTATGTGCTCTACAATTTTACTAGGGTTAGCTCTTTTGGGAACAAGAGTAATAGCAGTGGAATTGAACAGTTTGAGGAGCTCCCCAGACTGAAAGAACTATAGCACAGTTATTTATGAAGATTCGGATTTTCTCTTCTTGTCCCAAAATTAAGAAAATGGTATAAATTTTATATAATCCAACAACTGATCATCTTGTCTTCTGATAAGACAATTATTATTGCTACCTAATCAGCATACGTGCACCATAATACTCTCTCTTCAATAATATGTACGATAAGTACAACAAAAAAAAACAAAAAAAATATAATAATTACTACAAAGAATTAAAACAGTGTAGTGCAACGTAAATAATCAAATTAATCATGCAAATACAAGCCATATTATGGTCATCGAAAAACACATATCCTTAATCTTCAAAGCCATCAATAAAGAAACAGATCCAGATGCCTCATTATCAGCAGCTTGTTCATCATGAGGATTATTGAAATTGGATGGAACGATCGTATCGGGAGCGGATTCTTCGTCCCCCGACTCGGGACTTGTGGGACCTGGGGAGTCATTAGAGGGGTTCTTTAAACTCTCTGGCAAGCCTTGTCCATAAGTAACATTGATTTTGAAGTGCTGACCATTCTTGCATTGCTCCCCATCGTAATTGCCAGAGAAGAAATAGTTCATTCCTTGTTTAACAAGAGGAACTGCCACTGAAACTTCATGTGTAGTAATTGCAGATGGGTCTACCGCTGACCATTCGATGGTGTCATTTTCGGTCGCGTCGTCGTAATCACAGAGTTTGTATGTGGTGAAATTATATGTTTGGACAACTGAGTGGTTGTTATCCGTGTTGAAAACTGCAGATATGTCCAAGGGAAAACCAAAACCAATATGTAATCCTTATGAGCAAATATTATATACCATAAGAAAGTTCAATGTTATGATATGACAATACATATAACATTAGTCTACGTATATCTACGAATCTATATTTAAAAAAGTAGTTTTTTTCCACTATGTAATCGTTTTCTACACACGATGGAGATCACATACACTATACATGTATCACATAGCAGCGTAAAACATCGTTATGTGCTATACATACAATTTTTCATAATGGGAATCGATGAACCAAAGGTTTAACACAAAAGTTTTTAACAAATCATTCGAACTATCGAATCGATTTCATATCAAGGGGTTAAAGAGATTTTATATTTACATCCATTTATAGAAAAAATCATAAAAATAATTAGGATCTAGACCCAACATATGGATTCCTTCAATTCAAATAATTGATATGATTTGTAAAATTAATTGGTAAAAATTCTTGGTTCATTAATCATGTTTGCTAATTACCAAGAAAATGAAAGATGGATTAACACAGGAAGAATCTGTTATCCATAATGTATACATGTAAATTTAATTAATTACGTTAATCTAATTTAAAGCAATATATAAAAGATGCGGATTGATAGTTACATGATAATTATTTATCAATATATACGATGGAGACGTACCTCAATATAGAACATAGTTGTCAGAATATAATGAACTGTATTGCATGCAACTTTAAAGTAACAATATTGCACATGAATAAAGCTCAAAAAATATATATTGCACATGCATATGGTCTGCTCCTCAATCATTAATTCATTTATACATTATCTTTTATTGACTTGTTTTCTTCTAACCAATCATTATTTCCATAAATCATATATAAAACTAGAGCTAGCTGTAGGAAGATTGCCAAGGTGATACATATAATTTCCAAACTATATTTATATAGAAATTAGTCTTTGACAACCAAGTTCGTCATGTACAAATAAATTTTATATAGGAATTTTTTGAAAGTCTCATATCATGTGCACTTTGACCATACTTCGATAATTATTTTATTATGTACACAATTATTTTGACAAATTTAATATATGCACTTTAAATTTTTAACAAAAAAAATCACTTGCTATACAATATTTAGGCTAAAATATCTTTTGAAATGCCATGTACTCTTGTCATGTTAATATTTACTGATAATAAAAAACTAAATTATAAAAGTGGGAAAGTTCTTTAATACCAGGAGCTCTTTTGTTGACAATTAAGTTCAACAAATGTGTTATAGGATTTCGACAAATATGTTTGAAGTTCTACAAAAATATTAACTATTCAAAGAGGATGAGTATTTCAGAATAGTCCATCAAATGTTCAGGAAATATAATTATACAAATGATTTATGAGAACATAAATGCATCGGAAGTTCAAAATATACTCTAATATCATGTCCGAAAAAAGATTCCCGACATGATAACATCACGATAAAAATTTATGATGCTGACATGCATTATCTTTTGTCCACGTAGAAAAAGAACAAAAGAAAAAAGGACAAGTTGGGTAAATGAATACAATCATAAAGTCATGATTATCATGAATTATTCTAAACTTAGACAATAGATATAGAATTAGCTTTTGCCCTCACGAAAGTAGCAAAGAAAAAGGCCATTCCATGTATACTTGAACACCACTCAACCAAGCCAGTCAAAATGAGTAAATGCTTAGGTAACCAGAACCCCATTTTTTTCTCTTTTAAAAATTGATGAAAAAGTGTACACCACATACATGTTCCTTTACCCAAATCTATTAAGATAATTAAATTTCCTTCTAAAATATCAAACTCCCAAAAAAAATTAAATGTTTTAATTTTACAATTTTAATATTATATATAGATATACATATATTATTCAACTTAACAATGGGATAGAGAAAAAATCTTTCAAGACCCATGATGATAAAATTAAGGTTCTGGAATTTTGTGTTTTCCAAGTCTGACTACAAGTACAGCAAGAGAATGTCTAGGATTAAAATGAATATATTTCCTAATTATATATAGATTAAATAAAATTATCAATACTAAATCTAAATTTAAAGGGTTGGGTTAACTATATTTCTACTATAGTTAAGAGGAAATTGATTCACGAAATTAACAAACTTGATTCAGAAACTAAAAAAAAAATTGAAGGAAGGATAGAGAGAGATGACTTACGAAGGAAATCACCCAAGCTGAAATTTTTAGTGGAAGCCCATTTCTGATAGTTAAGGGTGGGTTTGAGGAGAGTGTCATACCAACCCAAAGAATCACCGACGGTGTAGTTTTTGTAAGCTTCAGCAGATCTTGATAGATTGCAGAAAACAAGAACATAACTGAAGATGATTATGAAGAAGATAGATCCCTCTTCTATTCTGTACTTCCTCTGTTCCATTGTTGTTGATTGGTCTGTGAAATCTGTCAGATTTGCTTAGTAATAAAGATCATGGAGCTTATACGCCGACAGCTATCACTAAAAATATCATATTCTATTTCATCATCTGCCCTGTACTTTTCATTATATTTACCAAGGGAACAGATCCTCTCCTGTGTTTGAAAACATAAGATGGATTATGTTCTGTCCAGGTTGTCTATTCTAAGAACGGACGGTCGAGATTTCAGAACGTGAGAAAAATAAAAAAAATGTCAAAAAAAGTAAAAATGGAATATGTGGACCGTCCGTTTTAACGGACGGTCCAGTTTACACAAACATAATCTCTTGTTGGAACTCCCCAACAGAAGGGGATCCGGGTCCATTTACCAATGTATATGTTTTCTTTTTCTTACAAGTAGCTTAAGGACAAAATATTTGGTTTTCTTTGGAATATTCAACACATGTCTTGAAATATAATAGTTTCATTCATATTTTTTAGAAAATGAATACATGAATCGGAGTTGTAAAAGATACACAAGTGTTACATTAAATAATTTAAAAGAATATTAGATATATCCTATTATGAGTGTTTCCTGAAGATCAATAAAAGGATAACACGTATCCCAACAGTATTAAGTTTCGTCGTGTGGGAATCCCGCCAAGTCCCGAATATTCACCAGGTTTCTTTCCCGTCATGACCTCACCAGTTCACGACGAGGGAAGATCGGCTAGATAGAAGCTCGTGAGGAGCAATAGAATACCCACTGGGGGATTGAAAGTTCGAACGACAGCCCAATGTCAGCGCCATCATTACGCGCTGAAAGTAATAAGCAAGGTGGTGCCTTGCCATTCCCCCCAG
The DNA here is from genome assembly GCA_003255025.1 of Datisca glomerata. Lineage (NCBI taxonomy): Eukaryota > Viridiplantae > Streptophyta > Magnoliopsida > Cucurbitales > Datiscaceae > Datisca > Datisca glomerata. Next base: position 354,286 of record QANY01011764.1, on the reverse strand, counting down.
GTTCGAGAGTCTAATCGTCATCACCCGTGTCGGGCTGATATCTCTCAACTCACTTTCAATAAGCTCGGGGAACAAAGGCTTTAAATGCTGCCCCCCAACCCGTCACATCAAAGGAGAAACCACCATGCCTTTGAGGCGTCTTCGACACGCTCTCCTGAGCCATATTATCAAAGCTTCCTCGACATGCATTCTTCTTTAAGGCTCTAGGTATAAATACCTCACCTACTTTAGAACAAGGTAAGAAATCCTCCCTAAGGAAAACTCTACCAAAAATTACTTCAGGATACTGACTTAGACATCAGACGCCCTTAGGCGAGGAAGCCAAACCCGATTCTCTTCGTCTTTAGGGTCATTTTTGTGTTTTACAGATTCCCAGGTTAAGAGAATTTTCACGAAAGGGGGAGACTGCATGCAACCTCATTGTTGAAGTTTTCTGCAACAACAATTGACATCGTCTGTGAGAACGACATTAAAATCATTCCTCTCTAAAATACAAAAAGATGAACCCAAACTAGTGACAGAACTGACTTTTTTCTTTTGTCAAAAAAGGAGCCTAAAGAGAAAAGCCCTGCAAGGTTAAAAATAACAAGGGAACAACCATGATCAACGAAGTGCCCACGGAACAACCCCGGTTTGAGCCTGTAGAGGCGCTGGAATCAATTATCCTCTCGTCAGAACAACCGGAGAAGACAATCCAAATTGGGTCAATGCTTGCTCTAAAGCAAAAATATGTCTTTGCATGGGCCCACGAGGATATGTCCAGTACATACCAACGCATTACTACCCACCACCTTAACATGGACCCAAAATTTAAACTAGTCAGACATAAAAGGAGAAGTGTGAACATGAAAAGGGACGAGGCCACTATTGCGGAAGAAGAGAAACTGCTCTCAGTCGGGTTTATCAAGGAAGTCCAATACCTGGAGTGGTTGGAAACCAAATGGAAAATGTAGGGTCTGCATTTTAAACAAGGCTTATCCCAAAGAAAAATCCCCCCCCTACATAGACAAGCCGGTCGACGCCATGTCGGGAAATGATCTTCTCAGTTTCATAGACGCGTACACTGGTACAACTAGATATTGATGCATCCACCCGACTAGGAGAAAACCTCGTTCATCACCAGACGAGGAACTTACTACTACACTGTGATGCCTTTCGGATTAAAAAATGCAGGGGCCGCTTACCAAGGGATGGTGAACAAGGTGCTCGTCGAATAAAAATCGAGGAACATAAAGGTGTACGTAGACGATATACTTGTCAAAAGTAAGCAGTCGGCAGATTACATCGCTGAGCTCGTCGAAATGTTCGACGCCTTGAGAAAAAATAGGATGAATCTAAGGGTGTTGCTGGAGAAAAAATAGGATGAATCTAAATAGGCAGATTACATCAGAGAAATTTTTGGGTTTTATGGTTAACCAGGAAGGGATCGAAGCCAACCCGACAAGATAAGGGTGTTGCTGGAGATAGAACCCCCGAATAGCATCAAGGGGGTCCAATGTCTCACAGGGCGGGTCGCCGCATTCAACCATTTTATCTCACGGGCTATGGATAAATGCCTTCCTTTCTTTAAAATCCTAAGAAATGACACGTCGTTTGAATGGATCGAGGAGTTTCAAGAGGCTTTCTTAACCCTAAAAAGCTACATGAGTTCCCCACCACTGTTTTCCAAACCTTGCCCGACGAGGTGTTATCTTTGTACCTCGCAGTTTTAGAAACGACTGTCAGCGTCGCCCTGGACCGATTCGAGGATGACCTCGTCCAGAAGCCAATATATTATATTATAAGGCCATGGTGTGTGTGGAGAAATGTTACCAATACCTTGAGAAGATTGCCCTCGCCTTGTCACCGTGGCACGGAAGCTCCGTCCATACTTCCAATCCCACTCTATTCAAATTCTCACGAACTCACCGCTCAGGCAAGTCCACCAGAAACCAGAGACCTTGGGATGCATAGCTAAGTAGGCCGTTGAACTTAGAAAATCCAATCTTTGATTTGTCCCCCGAACAGTCATCAATGGCAGGCAATGACAGACTTCATCACAGATATGACGATAGGTCGTGAGGAGGAAGCGAGAACTAGAGGGGATTATTGGACCTTATATGTAGACGGTGCCTCAAACAAGATGGAGAGTTGAGCAAGCATACTACTCTTAGCACTCGACCAATCTCGAGTTGAGTACGCTCTGCGCTTTGGGTTCAAAGCCTCGAATAATGAAGCAAAATATGAGGCGTTGCTCGCGGGACTATATCTGCCATGGACTTTGAATGTGAGATCGATGAAAATCTATAGTGACTCCTAACTTAATGCCAACCAGATTAACGAGGAATATTAGACCAAGGGAGACAATATGACCAAGTATTTGTCCCAAGTGCAGGCCCTTCTTGGAAGATACGACTTCTACACAATCCAACAGATCCCCCGGATCCTGAACACTAATGCGAACGCGCTGGCCAAGCTGGCCTTCGCCTACGACACCAAGATTAGCAGGATGATGCCAGTGGAATTTATTCCCTTCCAAAGCATCAATAGTGAGGAAGTACTGGAAACCAGTAGGGCAGTGGCGACCCCATCATGGATCAACCGCATATTCGAGTATTTATGGGATGTAACTCTGCCCCCCAATAGGAAAGCTTCCTAAAAGCTTCACTTCAAGTCGGCCAATTAAATAAACATCAACGAAATCATGTACCAAAGAACATTTTCATACCCCTACCTGAGGTGCGTTACACACGACGAGGCATGGTATGTCATGAAGAAGGTTCACGAGGGAGTTTGTGGGAACCACAGTGGGGCCTGGGCATTGTACCATAAGTTGAAAAGGCAGGGGTATTACTGGCCAACAATGGTCTCGGACACCAAGAATTTTGTAAGAAGATTCCACACCAGCCACCCAAGCGCTCACCTCCATCCCAAGTTTGTGACCGTTCACTCAATGAGAGATGGACTTAATCAAACCTCAACCAATGGGGAAAGGCTAGAATAAATTTGTTATCATCGCCATTGATTATTTCGCCATAAATTTGAGCTCTAGTTAGAGCAGAAATGCATGACTAGACTCCTCAAAGAAAAAGGAATGTCTAGCCATTGCAGAAATACCTAGCTAGATTCCTCAAGGAAAATTTGATGTTTGGTGGAGCGCTCTCACTTGCCAGATGGAAAAATGAGTTCTAGTCAGAATAGAAATGTCTGGCTAGACTCCTCAAAGAAAAAATGATGTCTGGTAGAGCGCTCTTGCTCGCCAAATGAGAAAATGAGCTCTAGTTAGAGCAGAAATGCCTAGCCACACTCCTTAAAGAAAAGGTGATGTCTAGTGGAGCAATCTCGCTCGCCTGATGAGAAAATAAGCTCTAGTCAGAACAGAAATGCCTGGCTAGACTCCTAAAAAATTATGTCTAACAAAGCATTTTAGCTCGCCAGACGTGAAAGGATCTGCAATCAGAGCAGGTACTCCTGGAAAGACTCCAGAAGGAAAAAGGAAAGGTTATGACCCGTGCAGAGGATGACTAACCAGATGTCTAAGGTAAAAGGGCTCTTTACCGAGCAGGAATACCTGATTAAGCATTAAAGGAAAAAAGCAATCATGCATGTTCTTTTGCTCACCAAACAAGAAAAGAACTTTGACCAAAGCAGGGGTACCTGGGTAAACACCAAACGAAAAAGTTTGAACACAGGCCCGCTCGAACAAACCTCCCGCAGGGGAAACACAAACAACTTTCCAAGATTACGACAAAACTATTCAACTTGACTCCTTCAAAGGGGGCAACCCCCTAGGAAAGAAGATAAAAAGGCAACCCGCCACCCAGTTTAACTGAAACTATTACTTAAAACATTCATTAAGCACGAACGATGAGTAAAGAAAGTTAGAGATGGCCAATTGAAAAGCTTCAAGAACCTAAGGCCCAATTAAAAGCTTGAGGTCAATGATTAAATTCAGGACAAGGATTATAACATGAGTAAGGAAGGAGACAGGGTCATCGAAGTAATCACGTTCTCATTCAAAAGAAAAAGAAAGATTACAAGCAAAAATAAAAAAATATAAAGAAACTAAATGAAACTCTAAGAGCACTGACGGGAATTCTAAGCGAGCACGATCAACGGTGGTCGGGCATCCTCAGTTTGACCTAAAGGTAAAAGGTACATCCCCTCATCGGGACTGACCTGGGCATCTTACTACACTAAAAGATCATAGGCAGCAAAAGGTTGGGAATTATCCACATGAACCATATCATGGCTTTGCAGAAGAGGTGAAGACTTCGGAGGACAGCTGAAGAAGCTCAGGTCCAATTCAGGATGAGCCTCAACAATTTCATCGCGATAGCAATCATATGCCAGGGAGAATTCTAGGAGTAGGGTAGCCTTGATCTCAGGAGATTCTCAAAATTCCTTTGCACCCTGTGCAGGGTTTTCAGATCATCGGTCGGACCTCTTCCGCAAAGCAGCCACTGCTAAGCCCAATTGTCGAATGATCTCCCTCTCCCAACTTTCATCCTGAACAATCTTCTCCTCATGAAATTGATACTCCTCTAAAATGATGCTCTCCTACTGATGAAGACTCGGAATAAACTTATCACGATCAGACAGTTGAGCCTCCAAACCCTGATAAACTTTCTAAGCTAGAGAGATCTCGGCCTTAGCCTGAGCCAACTCTCCCTCGAGACTTTCCGAACTCCTTGCCATGACACGAAGCCCTTGGACCTCCCTCATCAATTGTTCATTGGCTCAACGGAGGGCCCTGTTTGCAAGCTCAACCTCGTATTTTGAACTAACCCCAACCACCACAAGCACCGTAGATCTACAATGATCAAAATGTGCTAATATCATGGCGTTGTAGGCAAGAACCTGTAAGTAGCAGCAGGTAAATAAAGAAATGACAAATAGATAAGGAAGGTACAGAAATGTGGTGCTTACATTCGAGGAATGCCCCGTAAAGGCATCAACAAACTCTACCCTTGGTAGCTCAAGAAGGCGAGCCCCCCTTCTCAAGATCCGCATGCGTAGACCACCAGTCCAACAGCCACCTCTCCCAATTCTCGACCTTGAGGACTAAAACTCTATCCCCCACGATTGGGATCATCAGAACGCTTCTGACCATGAGGGCTCGACCACTCAAAACTCAGAGAAACAATATTAAGAAGCCGAGATGGAGACATGTCAACCTAAAAAACAATTGCTTCAGACTAGACCCGAGCTGGGATGACCCCTCAGGAATCGCATGCTCAAAGGTATCCCGCGACAGACCCTGCTTGGAAGATAACTGAGGCCCCTCAGGAAGACTCCCAATGGTCTTCAGAGAATAAGCAGGAACAGAGGATGGAGGGGGAGGTAAAGGCCGCAGTGTTACCCCCGATTTTCCATGAGGACAAGCAGAAGGGGAGCGCAAAAAGTGCTTTCCCCTCTTTCGACTTCCCTAACTTTTTTGACCGAATGGCCTCCATTCTCTGCGCCTTGACGCCCCTGAGCTCCCTAACAAAAAAGATAGGAACGATGTGACATACGGTTTAAAGAAGGGGACCCAAAATAACCGGGGTGAAGACTCCCCGAAATCAGGCCCACCTAACAGGCTCTATCAAGAATCCCAACGGCAAAGTCCACCAGAGGATTTGGACACAATCCGGCTTGGAACAAGGACTCAGATGAGGTGAGGAAGTTGAAGTGATGTTGGTCCGAGAATTTCAGCAAGATTATGAATATGGGCCTCGAAGTGGGTGGAAAGTTCTTTTGGCTTCTGCTTTCCCACTACACACAAGAAAGAAGAGGAAGTTAACTCCGACACAAACATGTTTTCCACCTTTAAGTCATGACCTCACTTGTGGTCCTAAAGACTCATGGCGTCGAATCCGAAAACCCCAGACCACTATAACAAGACTCCCAGGATCCATAGATCACGAATCAATAGTCTTTCCGCTCATTATGCTAGGTATGGACACTGTTCACAAGTCCCTTCACACCTCCAGTCCTACTGCTAATATAATACCAGCCTGGGGCCCGAGAACGAACCTTATCACCTGGCTTTTTAGAAGGAGTCTTCAGTTGGAACATAAAGTCAAATTCCTTCAACGTGAAGTCCTCGTCGTAGTATAACTTTTATAGGACCCAGCATCTCACCAAGACATTCTAAGAATTAAGTTGGAGTTAGGCAAGAGTTATCCCCTTTGAGGAAAATCATCTCCTAAGGTAAGGTGCAAGGGGAGGCACAACCCACCCTCCAAAGTTGTCACATACAACCCGGTTCCTCCGTGCCACAGGGCACTGATTCGCTCACCTGCCTTCTACAACCATAGGTGGATGTAATCCGAGAGATGGTACTTCTTCTAGATGGTGACTAGATCCTTCTCAGTCAGGGAGGAGGAGGAGGAGTCGGCTCCTCAATAGCCAAAACTCACACTTGGACTCATACTATGATCAGGGTCAACATGAGAATCGGTGGACTTAGCTGGCGCTCGAATCCATACAACTGGCGAAACTAAGGGAGAGCTGTAAAAGAGAAAATGGGAATAAGGTAAGAGCAAAAAGGGAAATTGCTAACGGGCTTGTCTCTCTCGGATGGGTAAAAAGTGAGAAACACGAAGAAAGTCACTCATTTACAGGCCTCGGAGCAAGCGACAATTAGGACCATTAAAACAATATAACGGGTCAGGAAGCCACCAGTATGTGAACTGACAAGCTCAAGGAATCAAATGTCGCCCACGCACCCGTCGATGTGACAAGTGATGCTTCGGTGGCCAGGATCGCACGGTCCCCACCCCCTCTCTCACGCGTCATCATTACCACTACTCCCGAGAGGCGACAAATTTTAAATTTTGATAAACATAGGAACCCATGCGTGGCGAATATCAACTCAAAAAGGCACAGAAGTCTTGGGACCCGAGCAGATAGAATCTGCACAGAGTCCTCAACTGGGGCCAACTATTATGGGTGCTTCTTAGAAACTAATAAAAGGAGGACATATATCACAATAGTACCATGGTGCGTCGCGTGGGAATCCCGCCAGGTCCTGGACAATACGCCAGGCGTCTTACATGACCTGACCTCACCAGTTCACGGCGAGGGAAGATCGAGCTATACAGAGCTCATGAGGAGTAGGAGAATACACATTAGAGGTTTGAAAGTCCGAACGACGGCCCAACGTTAGCGCCATCATTAAGACTTACGTACTGCAAATTAGCAAAACAAAAATTCAACGTGAAAATTGGATTAATATTCTTTGATGAGGAAATGAATTTAAATTATACAATATACATTTAAAGAAGAGTGATGTTTTAGAGAATCATGTTGTTTAACATCGTTGAAGTAACATGACACTTTCATTCAATGCTTTTCATCGTTTCATTCCACCACATGATAGTAAGCACCCAAATGGGAAACCTATAAGAGAGAGCCGTGTGCGCGATGCGCATGACTAGAAGTAGCAAAATTTGTAAAAGATTTAGTTACTAAATAGAAGTGTCACACTATTTGAAATTTAAAACTTAGAACAATTTGACAATTGAAAGTGCACACATGGACCGAATTAACTACTCATATAAAATATAGCGGCCTACTGTGCATTTTACCAGTAAATAAGAATATGATTTAGTTACTAAATAGAAGTGTCACACTACTGTGCATTTTGACGATTTAAGGCCTATTAAATATAGTATAAGATGAAGTATTTTTTTAATATTTAATTAATTTATAATTCTATTTGCTAATGGTTTATAAAATTTAGTATTTTTTATTTTATTATGTTATTAGGAATTTGAAGAATCATGTATATGAATTTAGAGATCCTTATATCATAAATATTGTTTCAGTCAATAACGATGAGTTATTGTATGTATGTAAGATTTTTTTTTGTTGTTTAGTATATTTAGTTTTATAATAAATGTAATAATTTTTAATGTCCATTATTCGTAGTAAAATAGTTTGTTATATTTAATTTTCTCTTCTCAAATAATATTTTTTAGTTTCTTTTTATCTTATCTTACAATATAAATTTATAATGATCGCGTGTACTTTAATTTAAAAATTCTTGTAGATAATTTATCATCTCAAGTTGATGCACAATTTATTCAAGTTTTCTTCTATTTGTAATTGTTTTATTATAAATTTATCATCTACAGGTGATGCACAACCTATTGAAATTTACTTTTATTTCTAATAGTTTAGCTATAAATATGAGAAAATTATCATATTATTATTTTTGTTTGTTTTAGATTTACAATATTTTAAAAATTAATACATTTATTTCAACGTTAATATTAATTATAAAATTTATTGTATAATTTTAAAAAAATTCAACACGTGTGAATCACGTGTTTTTGGTCTAGTGTGTGATAAAAGCAAGTGATGTTAGATGTAATTAAGAGATATCCAATGCAAGTTAATCGATGAAAAGACTCTTTATCAATCAAGTGGATTTAATTGTAGGGTTGTAGTAAATCTCCAAGAAGTATGCGTAATTTTGTATTTGAAAATCTCCAAGAAGTATGCGTAATTTTGTATTTGAAAGTGGTTGTCCACGTTTACACAAAAGCGCACAGACACACACACTCTCCAACTTCAGAACTAGTGTTGCTTAACTCACCAGAGTGGGAAGTGATCTTCCTCTCCGGTGAGTATTTTTTCTGTACCTTCCTATCCAATCTTTTCCTTTCCACAAATCTGTTAACTTGGTGGATGTTGTCCTTGATGTTCATAAGGAGGGTTTTGCCGTTATTTCTCATTGTTGTTTGCGGAGTTGTTCAGATCTACAACTGGGTAGTTCTTGTGGAACAAAAATTTGGTTGTCATGGATTTTTTGTAGATGATTTTGTAATCTCTTCAAGCAGTGTCATATATATACATATATATATCACATAACATCTTCCGAAAGGGGCTTCGGTTTAATGGTGGAGAAATTATAAATCCTTACAATGCTATAGAATATATTTGATTTTTAAAATAGAAAAAATAGACATTTTCTTATTAATGAATATATTTGATTTAGTGCATGTATGAACTTCTTTTTTTTTGAGTTTCGCATGTGTGATCTTTATGTTATTTTGTGTTAGATAATATGGATCTGAACATCTATGATGGATCGACCCGGACCGACTGTGAAAATGAATGATTGGTATTTTTCACGAAAAACTACCTATGGAAGTTTAGAAACAAAACTTTCTTTATGAGCTGTTTGTTTTGAGTTATCTGCGTGATAAAGTACATGATAAATTTATTTTTCAATACTTTCATAGTTTGTTTCTAATATTCTTATTTGATATAGTAAAGTTATTTAACTTGGTTAAATAACAATCTCACATTATTTTTCCTACCATTTTCCCATAAAAATCTATCTTACCAATTAACTTTCTCAATTCACTTATCCATCTTATCATCACATCTATACATTTTTTAAAATTTTTTATTTCTCACATTCCCAGAAAAACATCATCATTATTATTTCTTTTCATTTCTTCCTACTTGATTTGTGTATTTTATTTTTTTTCATGACCAAAGCCGCACCTAAGGGTCACTAAAAAATCTTAATCTTGAATTTGAGAATTTTTCCCGTCCCAAATCCGTTCGAATCGGGATTGGGACTTGATATTTTAAACAACTCATATTTTCATCCCACATGATCTCGTCCAAAAATGATCCCGCAATCACGTTCGTAGGCTCGTCTGACGAGATTAAGATATTCACATTAATTAGAATGAGTGATATGAAATATTATATTTAGATTATTAAAAATATAAAGTTTAAATGATTAAAAATAAGTGTTCATAATCTTAAAAAAATCTTCAAACTTAATAGTTAGTTAAAAAGAAGTTCTATATATTGAGTGTTTGCTTATAAAATATCAAAATTAATAAGGTAATATCGGAGAAAACGATCTAGATGCATTTTTTAGTAAATTTTGAACTATCTTCCATTTTATTTATTTGTATATTTGTTTAAAAAATTTGCATATTTGGCCAATATGATATATACCAAGTTTTAATAAAGTCATTATAGTTAGAAAAATTCCATCCCACTTAAATCTACTTTACCAAAATATTTTTGACATCTGATAAATAACATGCGACGTCAGTAAAAATGTTAAAAATATTAATGATGGTTGATTGAATGATCACATAGGTAGAATATATAAATGTTCATAATGGAATTGAGATGTTTTGAACAAATGGTTACGTTGAAACTTGGTATAAGCTTCAGTGACAAATTATGTAATTTTCTAGAAAAAATATTTGTACGTTGTATGTAAAAGTTTATTTTGTCTTTTGATGCAGTAAAATAAAGGTAGAAAATTTGATTTTATTGGGGTGTTAAAAATAGTTAATTTTTTAATATATAATAAAATATATACAACATTTCATTTATAAATAACCATTAAAAATAATCAATAATTTATTTATTCTTAAATTTTATACAATTTTTCCAATTACTTTAGCCACTTCAATTATACCAAACAAGGCACTACAATAAATATGGCATTCAACAAGAGACGGATATCCCTGTGAAAAGTAATCCACAAGGATCATGTGGCGCTTGTGACAACCCCTCATATTAAAAGTCTACGTTTTTCACGAGACGCAACGTCTCCTGTGAAGACCCATGTGGTATCTCACTTTTTACAGGATTTTTCGACTCCTGTAGAACGTTGTTTAACAGAATTTTTCGGACCCATGTTGAATGTATTTAACATGTGTTTTTAATACTTGTGAATTAACATTCACAAGTATTTTATATCCTACAAAGTGAGATATCATAAGGTTCATTGTTATAGTCAAGTATTCATATTAAACACTTTCAAAAGATAAATTTTACGTAACATAAAGGAAAATCAATATGATAATTCAAAACATTAACATTCAATCATTTCAACAAAGTTTTACATTATTCATTTGATCAACTTACAAATAAATCTAACCTAAAAACTAACTTATCTTAAAATATACAAGTAAACTTGTTCCAATAAATGAAAAATATAAAAAATGAAATTTTGAGTCTAAAAATTAAAAATGAAGAATCTAAGTTGAATGGTAGTGTTTCATAACAGGGTATGCAATGCTTTCAGACCTTCCCGATGCCGAAGGAAAACACCATGAGCAGTTGTTAGTTGGTGAGTATAAGAAACAAGTAAATCTGCACCATTAAAAATTACATATGTGAGGCAAACTGAGGAATGAATAGATCAGTGTTAATGAATAAGAATGAGGATAATCATGGCATTTTAGATAATAATAACCAAGAAAGGATGAAATGTAGAATAATATAATAAAGATAGTGCAATTTGTAGCTGATATGAGTTTTCCTACAAACAAACATTATTCTAACCACAACAGCAGCCCAAATAGTGAAAACAGAGAAGCTACAGCCTGAAACAATGAAGAAAAACAATTTTGATTACTAAAAAATGGTGAACTTCACCAAGAACAATGAAATTACACCTCTATACCAAGATGTTCGAGAGCTTGGCCTCTCCCAAAATAGCCACTACCCAACTGACTCCCTCCCTCATGATTACAAAAGCCTAACTAACTTGCCTAATCAGCACTCTTTTTCTCTATCCCCTAACCAACTCATTTATGCCCCTTTTCCAGCTCATCCCCTCTCTAATTACATTTACTCTTTATTTTTCTAAAGGCCTAACAGTAGCTAAGTATGTTGAGTTATATTCAAAGATTCATTGGTTATTTTCAACAATTTCTTGTCCTTATTCTTTATATCCAAGGATATGTAACTCTCTTCTCCAAATAAGAATTAGCTTTGTGACAGACCAGGTGACATCAAAATGCCAACTCAAGTTTCACTAGAAAAGCCATCATTTTATGCCATAGGTTGCTGTTCACTCTGATGGGAAGTAGGACGAAGTGGTACTAGCAAGAAATTGCAATAGAGAGAAGGTGATACAGCATAAGGTCAAGGCTTAACCTCATAAAATTCCATGAAGTTGAGAATGACAGTGAAATCAACATCGCAAGTCAACATTTGATGCATTGAATGAGGTGTCAGTCATGTGATCTTCTGACCCTCTACTTCAATCTGCATAAATACACAAACATGTAAAATCAAACCAACTATCCAACTCAAAAGGCTTCCGCATATGCACCGTACATAAAAAATAAATAAATAACAAAAATTACCTGGTAATAAATGCTTTTCACAAACACAAAAACCTTACGTAATATGTGAGTTCGAGAAACATATACTTGCCATTCATGACTCAACCCAGCAACGTATGAAATAAAGAAACTGAATAATGAAATTTTTTTCCCGGAATGAAAGTACCTTGCAAAAACTACTAACATGCCAGCACTTCATAATACAAAATGAAAACGCTCTAATATTTTACGTCTACCTTCGAAAATTATAGATCCTTTTAGCTTCAATCTTAAACCTCTCATGTGCATGTAATGCTGAAAAGAGGTGCATCATTGAAAGACAGTAATCCAAATCTCTAAGTGCATCAACAAACTTCTGATACGTGAGGTGGCAATCATGATAAATCCCAATTTTAAATGTTATGATGGGGATCAAGAGACCTCTTCTATACTTGTCGGGGTAGTATAATATGGTATGTCATATCAAACCTCTCACGTATCATTCTGTCAAGTACGTAAGTGGGCCTGTGATCTTTCAGAAATTATGCACTATCCCAGTTCTTCTTTTCCTAGACTTTTTGTATCTTCTTGTCATATGCCCTAATGTCTCTAAATTTCTCCAACAGTAGTTCATGATGAAGGAAATCAATTTCCTTTAAGTGATAATAAGTGTGGTGATTTCCTTTCACCATCTTCTCTGGCTCTTGAGGAACATGCCTTTGAAAATGCATAGCTTCCTGCCATTCAGAAATAATAAGACCATGTTATCCCAATAACATTCTTTCCAGCAAAAAATTTCCAAACACAGTTTAACATAAATCTACAATTTACTAGCCCTCAGACATGCTGGTTCACAATAAGCATCTAGTAATACAAGTTCAGAGAAACTGGGATTGATGAAAAGATTCATGATAATAAACGTCATAAACCCAAACAAAAATTGATCGGCATTTGAATTTGTGTATGCAAGTCTGCAGGGGTAGTCGTATTAAATTCGTGTATGATCAAATTCAAATAGAGGGTTTCCTTCAAAACACTGCAAAATAAACCATATAAACTAACTTAGTCAAGAATTACTACAAGAAATATGTGATTCAACTACTTTTTTACTACATGGTTTTACTAAATGTCATATTTGTAGTATCGATACTTACATCTTCTAAAAGCACTCCTTTTCTTCTAGCTCTTCAGCAGTCAAGGGATCTCCCACATCTAAATATTCATAAATTTAGAGAAACAAGTTGAAAATCAAAATAAATATAATTTGAAGATGACATAGGCAACCACGCCCAGGGAAACACATGAAACCTGTAAAAGAATTAAATCAAAGGGAGTCACAAAAGGGAATTAAAACTGGAAAAAAAATGCTACAGGAAATGTAGGAAAAAGGGCGAAAAGAATTACTCCTAGAATCTAACAATAAAGGCATATGAAAGTATATTCAAAATTCATATATCAAACAATTTTCCAACCTAATTAAGGCCTCTCTATATAAATTCACTATTTACAACCACATAACTTCTACATATTCTAAATTTATCCCTATTAGGCTATACTCTCCTAAGGAATCCAATTTTTATGCCAAATCCCACTGCACACAAGCTATAACTAGTCCTTAGCAATTAAAATAATTTGTGAGTATTTTCATATCTAAGACAATAAGTTTTATGTAGTTAGGAGTACAAGACAACAAGTTTCCTTTTAGTTTTAAAAGAAACCAAGAAAAGAAATGTACAAGAAAAGGTTTCACACCAAAAAGATGAACTAGTTTATACAAGATGCAGTCTAGTTACTAAGAAGTAAAAATAGATTAACATCTTTTAAACCATAAAAATAGAGTAAAAGATAACAAGTTGGACAACACAAAGTCTCAGACATTCCTCAACTACATAGCAACAAGATAGACAATTTAGAGTTACCTCTTTTACATTGTTTTCTCCAAAGCGATGAACCAACCTACTTTTGAGTAGGTAAAAGCTCCGCAACTATCTCATTACTTGTATCATAATAGCTGAAATTTTAACTGGAGTAGTAAAAGAATTTGCTAGACAAAGTTAATTAGGAAAGGTTGAAGTTTTTCCTTGGTATTGTTTAAAATGGATCCTTCCTTGTTTTTATCATTAGGATCATGTCTTAAAGAACATGGAGAAGTAAATCTCATTGTTTGATGAAACTATAAACTAATATTTACTATTTCGAATCGATACCTGAATGTTGAATGCAAAGGTTAAGAAGTAATATTTTTTGTACCATAGTTTATTCAATTAGATGTGCAACAATATCAATACCCATATAGTGAATTCATCGAGGAGCTCCTCTGTAAGGAGAAATGTTTTATGCTATATACATATATATATATATAAATGTCAAAAACACGAGTTAAGTACATGCCAAACGTCAAACTTTGAAAACCAAATTCAAAACATGGATTCATGACTTTCTATAAGCAGTATGCTATATTGTAAAAAGACTATCCCAAAATATTTTATTGCTTTCTCAACCTAATGAAAAAAAATAAAAGAATTGTATCAGTGACTTGTATATCAGGATGTACCGACAATCTAAGTATTCCTCCAACATAAAATCAAGTTTTCACATATAAAATCAATGGCTCTTTGGTTGTTGAACAAGTGGGGAGATTCATTTACGTGATTTTCTACACGATCTGGTGCGCAATTTATCATTTTAATCCATTTTACTGTATAATCATGTAAGTGTACTCGCCTTTATATATATCTACATTTGTATCAGAACATGATTGTAATGTTTTGTGCCTAAATGATTGTCAAAAATCTGTTGTAGAAACCTTTTAAATTGGATTATTTTGGATGATCTGTCTTCATAGTAATTGTTTGAATCACTAAAAATTCTATTTTGCTTGATTTTGATTTTGATGCCCATTCCAATATGAAAGTCAATTGTCTCTAATTGGACTATGAGTAATTTGGATTACTACAAATCATGTGAGGACTTAACCAATTACGCCAAACCATTTTGTCAATCATGTTGGATTGACTACTGGATTTTTCGTGAAATTTGTTTTCAATTAGTTTTTCATTTTTTTAAATGCATCTTTTACGATCAAGCAGTTAGTTTCCCACAAAGGGTCTTGCTTTCAACAGTTTATTACTACATAGCATTTCAATATACTAGTCAATACATATATATGCGCATGTATAAATAAATATGTTATACTTTTAGTTATAATTATTACTTATAAGCATATGTTGTTTATGTAAGTTAAAAAAATATGTATTTTTTTGAATTTATGTGATTAAGATAAAAATAATGTTGTATTGTTGTTATTTGCTAATATATTATTATTCAATCAAGTTCTAAAACGTCACATGCATGTTTTTATAAAAAATAGTGTATAATTGAAATGCGCTATCAAAATTTAAAAGAAAATGTGATGTCATTAGGATTAAATCATATATTTCGTATTTTATTTTAACTTAATTTTAAATTTTCATTTGTATTACAAATTTAATTTGTCTTGTTTGTAAATTTTGGGTAACTACATTTACGTAATATAATGATTATACTAACATATAAAATATAACATAAATGAAGTTTCTAAAAGTGTGCTATAATTGAATTTATATTTTAAAATCTATTATTTAAGTTTTATAGAGATAATTTACTTTTTCTCTATATTAAAAATAATTTCGTACAAAGTTGAGTTTTTTTCTATATAACTTATTAGATAACTTGCTAAAATTCATTCAAATTATCAATCGAAATTAACTTATAATTATTTAATAATTATTTTTTTCTAATTCATTAAATAGATGAATAGATTTTGAAATTAATGCCTACTTATTAAATGTATTATAATTTTGAAAATAACAAAGTATTAAATGTCACATGTAACTTATAAGGTTATTTTGGGTGATGCATTAATAATAAGTGGACAAAATTGTCCAAAAATAATTTTCATCACTTCCCCACTTTTAAGATATTATAGATTGATTTTGGCTTCTATGCGATATGTGTAATTGATTAGTTTAACTTGTCCCCAATTTGTTAGTTGCATTTAGACAATTAATTTTCTACGCGGTATTTTCTATATGACTTTATGGGAGTCTGAGTTGAACTTAGTTATATTGTTTTGTTAATCAAATATTAATACAGAATTTTAAAAAAATTTAATCTATGAGATAGTGGATGGTCGTGAATGATCATGAGATTAAAAAAATTCTAAGATTGGCGTGTGAATATTTTTTTACATGCTGGTTGTTTGAGATGAAAGAAATTCTTGTTTCTGATTTGTTTCACTTCACATTTATTTTGTTCATTAACAAAATTGTGATTCAATTATATATTTTTGTTATGTTAGTAAAGATGGATTGGGACCAATATTTTGAATGATCGTATACTCTGTACTATAAACTTTGTGAGTCAAAATGAATCAACATCACAACATGGTTGAAAATGTAATACATTTAAGCAAAATGTACATCGGAGAGTGAAAAGTGGGCATTGCAATTGAGATAAATATATGTAAAAAATTTCTTAATTCCTTGTCAGACTCGTGAAATGCAGAGAAAGAATAGACCATGTAAAAATATTCCTCTAAACAATACAGGAGCATTGTAGAAGATGTCATATGAAGAGAGAAACGCAATATATGCTATGAGATTCGCAGACCAACTCCATTATCGTAATTCGTAAATCTTCAAAGCGCAAGGCTGGATCTTGGCGTAGACAAGAAGGGACATACACTTAATGGTGATTTGATATTTTTGTGTGGGAGATGATTGTAAGCACTGCAAAATTTCAATCTCATACTCAATATGGCATTATCATTGACTTAAATGAATTTTCCATAACAATAAGATGGGAATGTTGTTTTCATTTTGAAGTGCTAGTAGTTATATGTGCTATTGTGTTCATATTTGTAGTTAATGTGACTTCTGCATCCAAAAATATAATAGCTGAATTAGATGAGAGTGAGAAACTCAACGGTGGTAATTTTGATATTTGACATAAAAAAGAAAAGGTTCAAACCCACAGTAGAAAGACAAGAAACTTGAGACACGACCGTCATATAAGAGGCAAACATGACGGAGGGAAAATAAGAGTGAGATGAAATGTTATAATTGTGGTATTTTGGGTCACTTTGCGCGCGAATGCATTGTGTCTCCATGTGAATCCAAGAAAGATAAAGTACTTTCTAACATTACTCCTCACCATTATTATGTTTCTAGCAGTGTGTTACTTACTGAATCTTATTATGTATGGACTATGGATTCAGGAGCAACCGAATATGTAGCTAGAGAGGGGAGCATGTATAATGTATCATCGAGTCTCACTAGGAGCAAGATGGATCTACATAGGAACAATTCCAGAATAGAGTTGAAAATAATTGACACTTCCAAGCTTGAGTTGTGTGGTGGTCAAACTTTACTCCTGCATGATATCCTTTATGCTCCTAAGATAAGGCGAAACTTAGTCTTTGTAATGTTCTTCTTGGTTTAGGTTTCAATATTAATTTTCATTCAGGTGGTGTAAACTTCTATTTATATAATAAGTATTATGGATCTAGTTATTTTTCAAATGGTTTTATTGTTCTAGACACTATACATAATAATGCAAGTAATGGCCATTGATTTTCTTTAATAACATCATCTAATAATAATGTGATTGGCGCTAACATATGACAAGCTAAAGTAGGTCATATAGGGCAACAAAAAATAAGTAGACCCGCTAAGGAATGTCTATTAAGCTCACTTATAAAGATTGAGTTGCCTATATGTGAGCATTGTCTTGTTAAAAAACAACTAGAAAATCATTTAGAAAGGTAATAAGAGCCGATTATCTATTGTAATTAATTCATTCTGACTTTTATGGTCCTATGATTGAGAAGACAAGGCACAACGCTTCATATTTCATCACTTTTATTGATGATTTTGTGCATTCTGGTTATATATCTTTTATCTCACATAAATTTAAAGCGTTTGACTACTTTAAATCATTTATGAATTTGGTTGAGAATCAAATAGATAAATGACAAAAAATATTAAGAACAGATCGATGTCGTTAATATCTTTCTGATCAATTTAAAGAACCGTGTGATGAAAATGGTATATTTAGACAACTAACTATTTTTGAAACTCCACAACAAAATGGTTTTACAGAAAGAAATAATATAACTCTCTTAGATGTGGTAAGGTCTACGATGGCACAAACAAGCTTACCCATTTCAAATTGGGGATATACATTGCTTACTTCTACATATCTACTTAACTGTGTACCTTCAAAATCAGTAACTTTCACCCCATATGAACTTTGGACGGGCAGGAAACCCGACTTAAGTATTCTGCGACCTTGGGGCCAATAGCTTATGTTCACAATTCCTCTCATAAGTATGGTAAACTTGGACCGAAAGGTAAGAAGTCCATTTTCATAAGATATTTAGAACACTCTAAATGATACGTGTTCATAGGTGAACAAATCGATGGAAGTTCATTGAATTTGAATCCAGAGATGCCAAATTTTTAGAGAATGAATTTCCTAGTAAAAGAGAAGCTAGTGAAGATCTCAGTCTATATGAGATTGAAGATATTGACACTAATGTTGCTACAGATCATACATTTGAAATGAATGAGAATGTGTCTCATCTTCTTGATCTGAGTGAAAGTAACATTTCGACCAATTATAGAAATATGCAAGAAAATTATTTACGAAGAAGTACTCATACAAATATTCATTGTCGATGTTTTGAAATCGAGCGAGAAGCTTTTATGATTGCTTCACATGATGAAACTGAGCTAAGAACTATACAAGAGGCTCTTTCATCAGCTATAAAAGATCATTGGTTAAAGGCAATGAAAGAAGAAATGGAGTCGATAAGAATAAACCACATTTGAGACTTAGTAGATCTTCCGCCAAGGCGTAAAGCTATTAGGAACAAATGGATTCTCGAAATTAACGCAAGGAGGATGAATCTATAGAGAGATATAAGACACATTTAGTAGCTAAGGGTTACACTCAACAAAAATAAATAGACTATGAGGAAACATTTTTACCTAGAGTTAGGTTTGCCTCTATATGTCTAATTTTAACTATTGTTGCCCAACTGGATTGGAATTACGCCAGATGGACGTAAAAACTGATTTACTGAATGAGGAACTAGATGAAGAAATTTACATTCAACAGTCTGATAATTTTGTTGCAAAAGGCCAAGTGCTCAAAGTATGTAAGCTTTTAAGATCAATATATGGCCTCAAACAATCATGTAGGCAATGGTATCTTAGGTTTCATAGAGCTATAACCTCTTATGTTTTTATGATGATCGATGAAGATCATTATGTTTATATCAAACATGCTAAGAGTAATTTTGTAATTCTATCATTATATGTAGATGATATCCTTTTGATTGAGAATAATAAAATGTTTGTCATTATCATTAAAGAATTGTTGTCTTCTCATTTTGAGATGAAGGACATATGTGAAGCAACATTCAAACTGGGTATGAAGACATATCGAGATCGTTCAAAAAGGCTTATTGCTTTGTCGCAAGAATCACATATTATGAAAATACTCGAACGATTCAATATGTGAGATTGCAAACTCATCGACACTCCAATGGAAAAGAGTGAAATCCTTAGTCTAGAGATGTATCCTAAGACTCTAGAAGAAAAATAGAGCATGACCAGAATCTCATATTTGAATGCCATTGGAAGTTTGATGTACATTATATTATGTCGTTGGTTTAGTCAACCGTTATCAATCGAATCGTGGACAAGCTCATTAAATAGGTGTTAAGAGGATTTTGAGGTATCTTAAATGTACCACAGATTAATGTTTATGCTATCATGGAAACAATCTGAGTCTAGTGGGCTACTTAGATGTTGATTGAGGCGGAGACCCTAAGAACTCAAATCAACATATGTATATGCTTTCTTGCTAAGTAATGGGGCCATATCTTGGAGTAACAAGAAATATGCATGCACTACTTTATCAACTATGAAAGAGGAATTTATAGCGTGCTCCGCTGCAGTGCAAGAGGCAATTTGACTTAGAAGGTTTCTGTAATATTTACAAGTTATTTCTAGTGCATCGAAAGCAGTGACTATATTTTGTGATAATCAAGCATCCATCACTTATACTAAAGATTTGAAGTATCATAGAAGATAGAGCATGTAGACAGTAAGTATGATTTTGTATGAAATATTATAGCACAGAAAGAAACTGTGATACAACATATCTTTACACTTCGAATGATGGTTAATCTTTTGACAAAGTCAATTCCCAGAAATATTTTTTTAAGCCATGTCAAATCTTTAGGATTGTAGATTGTAATATGATGTGTAATTTTCATTACATTTTGTACCAATATTATTAATTAATGAACTTGATATTGTTCATCATTTTATTTATTTGTAGCACAAATGCACATATCCTAATTGAATGGAAATGTATGTTGCTTGGCATAGACCGACTTACTCATACAAGCGGTCACCTCAAGCGCTTGAAGAATGCCTGTATTTGTAGCACAAACGTGCATATCTTGTTTTAATGGAAAAGTATGTCGCTTGTCATAGACTGACTTACTCATATAAGCGATCACCTCTGACGTTTGAAGAGCGAGCTGAGATGAGACATTGTTGCTAAAAAAATTTTAAAAGTGTGAACAAAGCGTACTTTGATTATATTGTCACCTTGACAAGAGGTTACAATGAGGCCTAAATATTAATTTTATGGATTGACATGCATTCTTTAAGATTTAAATAAGAAGTCTCATCATCTTCATAGAAAAAATAGATTGTCACATGCAAAGAAAAGGTGAAAGATAGGGGTTGCTTCTTTTGGTTTTCACTACATCAATTCTCCCATTTTCCACAACTCTACGAATGTTCCTAGATAAACAATCTAATACTAAAATGAATAGATAGGATGATAGAGGATCATCTTGTCTTAGGTCTTTTCAAGACTTAAGCATGAAACTCGAACAACCATTCAACTGGACAATTGGCTGAGGTGACACATCTCATGATAAATGGAGTAATCTGATCATTAAAACCTAACTTTAGAAGCATCTCTTTAAGGAAGCTCCAATATACTCTGTTGTGGGCTTTGATCATATTAATCTTCAAATCTAGGACTCATTTCCTACCTCTATTTTTTTAATATGGTAGAACATCTACTGGAATAGGAGGATATTATGTTGGATGTGCCTATTATTGACAAAAGCTCCTTAGAAGTTAGAAATAAAAGAATTGAGGAAAGGTTTTAGTCTATTTACCAGGATTTTGGATAGGATCTTATATATGAAGTTGCAAGTGTAATGGGTCTATATTGTGAAGGACTCTATGGTTGCTTGACCTTTGAAATAAGCATTATATTTATCTTATTCATAGAGTTTGACAAATAAAAATTATGGAAAAATTCCTTAGCAGCTCCCAATATATTACTGCAAATAAGGTTCTAATGCTGATGAAAGAATGCACCTGAGAGGCCATCAGGGCCTGGCGCTTTCCTAGAGAAAAGACAACAACTTTGATTTCTTCCATTGAAATTTCTTTCGAGATTTCAACATTTGTATCTCCATCAATACACTACTCCAAATTGTCTAGCCTCCATTCTACATCTGATACGTGTTGAAAATATCTTCATAAAAACCTTTGAAAAACCTCAGCAATTTCCTTATCTTCCTCAATCCATACACCACTTTGGTTTCTTTTTTGCAAACACAATTTTGAGCCATTCTCCTTAGAATATTATGATGGAAAAAAATTGTATCCATGTCTCCTTCTTTAAGCCAAGTCATTTTAGCTCTTTGGCCCTAAAAGATCTTATCCTGCTTCTAGAGAAAGGCTAGACCTTTTTAAGATTTTACTTTTCCAAACATTCAGAGTTTACTTCATCCTTAAGAACCTCCAATATGCTTTTTTGATTGATACACTTCTTGTAGAGGGTCTTGTGTCAGATTGTAACTCACTCTTTAAGGTTGTTCTTGTATCCTTAATGTTAGGAGATTAGGTTTTCTAGGCCTCTTTCATGTCCACCCTTCACCCAACTAAATTAACCACCTTTGCATAACCTTCCTCATGCACCTATTTGTTTTCAAGTCTGAAGCATCTCTTCCTTGTGTTTTTTAAGCCTAATACATATGTAACTAGCATGTTGTACTCAGATCTTGTATTGGGAGGAACCAACACTATAGTCTTTGGAAACTTTGATAGGGTTGCTGAATTAAAACTATGTCAAACTTCTTCTGAATCAAATCATCTACTTCTCTCCCATTTCTCCATGTGTAAAAACAATCTTTAGGAGGAATTTCAAAATCCTTGTATTAATTAACAAAGCTCCTGAACTTTCTTACTCTTACATGATCAAAACTCCTACATCCAAACTTATCTTCCTTATATAACATGTTATTGAAATCTCCCATTATCACCAAGGGAGAATCATTGCCTTGATTAGTAGAAGTGATGAACTCAAATTCATTTCATTTGTCATCTTGTTCTTGCATGATCAAACTCATGCGTCCAAGCTTATCTTACTTACATAACATGTTGTTGAAATTTCTCATTATCATCTTGGGAGAATCATTGCCTTGATAAGTCAAAGTAATGAACTCAAATCCATTCCATTTGTCAAGCTTCTTTCTATTCCAATACACAAAAGTAATTCTTCCATGATCAGTTAAGAACATTGAGATTAGAGTTCCACATTATGGCTATTCCACCTGACGATCAAGAAGGCTCTACAATATGACAAAATTTAAATTTTTGTCTTCTACTCAGCCTAACAATCTTTTTGTTTTCCATCTTTTTTTCTAACAAACAAACTATAACAAGTTTATACAAAGCAATGACATCCTTAATAGCTTAAATTATCAAGGGAGGACTCAATCCTTGATAATTCCAACATATTACCTTCATGACTCCTATGGTGGCGCATTATGGTTTGCCGCCAAAACCTCATTTTCATAGAACATCTCAAATATATGATGTCCAGGAAGAACATTCTTCAACTTCAAATCTTTAGCCTCACTCATCTTAATTCTTTTGCCATTGTCCTTAGACTCCTGGATGACAATTCCTTTAGTTCGAGGCCTGCCCCTACTAGCCTTCTTTACCACACTAATTTGAGATAAATTGTTCATGCTCTCATTTAAAGATTTTGAAGTGGAAGTTAAGTTTTGAAACTCTTTTATCTTCTTTCTCAATAACCACACATCTTCCTCCACACATTCTCCATAGGTTTCTTCACAATGGCTTTGCATAGATTGACATCCTCCTCACGTCCACACTCATCTTATTCACCTTTTCTTGAGTTGACTTCTACATTTCTCATGAAAAGCATTCCTAATTAGAACAAGAGATTTTCATGTTTACCTCAGACTTTAGCCACAAACCATACAAGCACAACTTCCCCTCTCTGGGCTCTAAGCAACCACGAATCTTATGACATATATGTTGGGCGTAGTTCCCTCAAATCATGTGTTTTAACATTTTAATATAAAATTTAATGCAATTATATTTTTTTATAATTGTTCTTTTAAATTATTGTTGAATGATTTATGTAAATATCTGAAAATTTCATATTCATTAACGAGACTATGTTCTTGTTTAAGTACAAGGGAATTAAGGTCATTATTAATGAGTAAAATTATCAGTAACATATTAAAGTATGAAACCATTAATGAATGGTTGCTATTACGATTCACTAAGCATTATGAATGCATGTGATCTAAATCCGGATAATTGATGTGGATAGACATATTAGTGAATGTACTTTATATAATAAGATTATATATGGCAAGACCGATGTGAATTAATATATTTATTAACTTGTCATATCATAAAGATTTAATATACATCAATCTGATGATCATATGTAGACCAGTCTGAATCCTGAGTAGTCATGAACTCCTATGCATGTCTACTGGATCTTTTGATTCACTCGCTAAGGTTTATTTGTAAAACAGGCTAGTGATTTTTATTTTGGAGATTTAGTGATATAAATGGCTAGGAACATGATCTTACAAAATTTAAAATCTAAGCTTTCCTAACAGATTGTATATTAGTTCTCTTAAATGTTAATTCTGGAACTGAATGGTTATTGAGCTCAAATTTATAATATGATTATAAATTAGTCATTCACTAGTGAATTAGTGGTACTTAAGGATCAATATATAATTAGAAAGGTAAAATGGTAATTTTGACTAGCTATAATTTATGAACCAATAATTGGAGGACATAACTACATAAAACGATTGTATCAATGGACTATACGAAAATACTCGGTAAATACATTATGTAATCTCTAAGAGTGCAATTTCATAGTTATAGTGGAGTAACATAATTATATGCAATTAATTAACTAAGAATTAATTAATTATGATTAATTAAATTATTTAATGTAATTTTCAAAAGTTGTAATTAAATAATTTTATCGATTAATTTTGCATTGATCGATAAGTGAAACAAAATATTTGATTTATAAAATTAAATAATATTACACCATTATGAGATAATGATTTGATTTAATTTATCCAATATATTAATTAACATATAAGATGATTGGGTGATCAGATAAGTTAATTTTGAATTAATCGATATCTAGATATTTATCTGATTAAAATAAATAATAAATTTGTAGAAATTGCCACGTGGTATGTTTGACTGTCATATGTCAATGGTTGATTTTGAATCAGGGATTGACATGAACTAATGTACTGCCATGTGACACTATAGTGGTGCCGTGAGACTACAGTGTCGTGAGGTACTATGATCTCATCAAGGCACAGTGCAATGCCGTGTGGCACTCAGTGTAGTACATTATAGTGGATCCCACTTCAATTGATATTTGTAATTAATTTATTATTTTATGCACATCCCTAAAAAATCTGATATGCAATTATCTAAAAAATATATTAATATTATTTTATTAGATTGAGTGTGCTAACAACACAGTTATAATCAGGAGTGAAATTCTCTGAAATTAAAAGTTAATTAAAAAGCTCTGTGAAGAATTTTTAATTGTTTTTTTATCAGAGTTTTGTCTCAAAAATTAATTATTCTCGAAAATCTCTAGATCTCATGTGCTGAATACATATAGAGACAGAAAAGTATTCTTGATATATTCTACGTGCCCACACACAATCTAGCTTGTTTGAGGATTGACTTGGAAGATCATAGTGTGGATCTCGAAATTTATTGTTTGTGGGATAGCAAGATCGTTGTATTACAAAGATGCTTGATTGGACTACAAGTGGTATATTTTATATCCATGTATGTCTTTAATTTAATATATAAATATATAATGGAGCCGATCTGAAAAAGTATTTTTCACTTAAAAAGTTTTTATCTTTATGATCTGCGGCGATACGATCGTTTATCATTTTATATGGTAGAGAGCTAGCATTTACTCATGCCAGCAGAGGAAAGAAAAGAGGCACAATACGAGAGGAGAGAATGATTCAGCTACTAACAAGCGCATGTTTTTAATGAAATCAATGGTTATTCGGGAAACGTTTGTTGATGAGGAGGTTATACATAGTATAAAAAGGAAACCAATATTTTTTTTAAAACACCACCACGCCTTCCGCCTCGTGTCGCTGCAGATTCTAACAATTGGTATATGAGCTGTCTTTANTATATATATATATATATATATTGATAGGTATGAATGAATGGATGGTTTGTTTTTTGAATGTATGGTTAATGATGAATCGTTAATTGCATGGTGACTTTTGGATTTAGACTTTGTTCTTTATTTTTTTTCTTAAATCTTGTGTAAGCCGTTTGGGCATATGAATTTTTGTAATTTTATTTTAAATATCATGTTGTAAAATTCTGACCGCGAGAAGATAAATAACATATGAGACGAACGAGAAAGAAAGAAAAAAAGAATTTCGGCGCCGGCAGCCGTAAAAATGGCGCCCGCGACACAACCGGCAGTGGCGCCATCGTGAAGGACACCGGCGGTGGTTGATGGCGGTGGATGGAGGAGGCGGTGTGAGAGTCTTATCGTTGGAGGCAATTGTTGATACTGCAAGGGAAGTTTCACAGAAACCCTAATACCGTGTTACCATATCCGTGCGATGTGTCACAAAAACCCAAATCATATCCTTATCTTTTAAATTTTAAATTTGATTTTCAATTTTTAAAATTTTGAATTTTGAATTTTAAAAATTGATATTTGATTTTTAAAAGGATGATTATAGATTTTAATTTATTAAAATTAAAATTTAGTTAATTGATTGGATTTGACCCAAGTTTGATGAGCCATCATATTGATTTTTTACTATCAAATTCAATTAATTTTAAAAAGATAATTAATGAGATTATTTAATTAGAAAAAATAATTTATCTTAATTAAAAGAGTTTTGATCAAAGGTTGAAGATTACAAAGATGAACCTCTGATGGAGAAGGAGTTATTTGGGAAATATGTATTTTTGAAATCATCTTTCTAATTATTTCTAGTTTTCAAATGTTGTAATTTAGAAATACTCAATAGTCACTCGGTTTATCATTTATTTATTTAATTATTAAATAAATATTTATTGATTTGATTGATAATATGACCATGTATTAGTCAATCACATGTCATACATGAAACCCCACAATGTTTTATTTCATCATGCATCTTATTAGCAGAAATATGATTGATTAGGACTTTCCTAATATGTTTATATGAATTATTTTAAGAAATCAATTGCATGTAAGCCGTTAGATCTTAATTAGTTAAAAGTTGATAATCACACAATTCTAAAGGCGATAGTAACATTTAGGATAACCAACTTTATTAAAAGAGTTTTATTAAAGTTTGATGAATGTGATTAATTAGTTATTCTAAGTTCACCTAATTTTGGCTTAGGCTCTTTAGAAGGTTAAATGAACTTAGACCAATTAGATTGGATTAACTATTAATTTTACATTCATAGAGTTATTTTAACTAGTAATTAATTTAGAATTAATTAATTAGTTATCCTAAAATAGTGAGTGGGAGAAGGTTGACATGTCAATGTAACTTATGACTTCCATTATTAGTACAACACCATAAGGTACAGTGAGAGCCTCGAGATGGATTTGTTTTCATCGCCTAAGGAAGGTTTTGAGCTTTATCAATACCAATGTTGAACCTCTTAAGAAGATAGAGCTAAGTGATATAGTCTAGTTTTGGCCAACCTTAAAGTGACATATTCTAAATCAAGTCATGAAATCAGAAATAATGGGTTACACTCACAATGTCACAATTAAGTTTTAAGTAGTTAATTGTGACTTGACCAAATAAGTGATACATTATTAGTAAAAGATAAAATATGAGATATTTTGAGTTTTAATTAATAAGGATGGGAATATCTCATAGACAGTCTAAAATTAATCTGACTAACTCTAAGATGGCACATTAATTGTTAGGTTATCTTATCGTGGATTAGTAAATGTTAAATTTATATGTTTAATATATTCCATTCAAGCATCACGTTTACTTTCCGAATTGTTGATATTTATTTCAATTATATTGAATTATGTATGTTTTATTTTCCAGTTATCATTATAGTTACCCTGAGTAACCCTATTATTGCTTTACTTGCACTTGAAAATTAAATGGTGATAATTTCATAAGATGAAAGTCAATTTAAATTTGATGCTAATATGTGAGAACCACAAGTTTGTCCGTACAGAAGAATGTTCTGAAAAGCTCGTTGACGATGCCCCGAAAAATGTTCAGGACAAATATGATGCTTGGATCATATATTCAAGGGCTACCATTGATGTTATGAACATGTTACAATTCAACAAAACCCTATTGTTGAATGAACTGTAAACTTTTAGGTCACTCAACAAGAGTGTGGCCAAAGAGTAGCGAGGTAAATGTTACTTTGCAAAAACCTTCTTCCATTGTTGTTAATAGCAACTAAAGGAAGAAGAACAATGGTAAGGACAGAATTAAGAATAAGAAAAGAAAGAAAGATGAGAATTCACCTAAAGGCCAAGAAGAACAGGAAAGATAACAACTCCAAAATGAAAGAACCAAAGGAAAATGTTTCCATTGTGGAGTTGAAGGTCAATGGAAGAGAAACTGTAACAAGTATTTCTCTGAGCTGAAAAAGAAAGGTAAAGTATGATTTACTTGTACTAAAGCTTGTTTAGCAGAATATGATTTGTCATCTTGGATATTGGATTTAGTAGCTACTAACCATGTATGTTCTTCTTTACAGATGTTTGATTCGTCAAGGGAGATGACTGATGGTGAGGTGATAATGAGAGTTGGTAGTTGTGTGCTCGTGTCAGCAAAAGCATTGGAGATAATTCGTTTAAGCTTTGAAAATAATTTTTTTGTTTTTGAAAAATTTATTTTACTCCTGGTTTTTCAAGAAATTTGATTTCTTTATCGTTACCGCGTGAACAATTATTTGATATTTATTTAATTAATAATCAGTTTATTATTTCGAATAATGGATTCAATATTTTCATGCAAAAGTTTCGAATGGACTGTATATGTTTAAACCGACTGAACGTATATTAAATAATTTAGATTTATTTAAAGTAGCAAATCCTAAGAGTAACAATGACAAAGAGTTTCTCATGATGATGACACGTATCTATGACATCTTAGGTTGTGACATATTAATCCAGATAGATTAAACCGGTCAACAAAGTATGATGTTTTGAGATAACTAAAAGCTGTGATTCTTCTAGTTTGTAAATCTTGTCTAGATAATAGAATGACAAAGAGACATTTCTTTGGAAAGGGCCAAAGAGCTAAAGAACCACTCGAGCTAGTACATAGTGATGTCTGTGGACCAATCAATGTACAAGCTAGAGGTAGGTATGAGTATTTCGTCACATATATTGACAATTGCTCTAGATATGATTATACTTACCTAATGCATAGAAAGTCTGAAATTTTTGGAAACACTTCGATCAGATCAATGTGGTGAATACTTGGATTTAGAACTCAAGAATTACCTACTGGAGTATGACATTCTATCTCAACTCATTTCACCTAGAACGCCACGACAAAATGATGTTTTAAAAAAGAGAAACCGAACCCTATTGGATATGGTCAGGTCGATGTTAAGCTACTCATCACTACCACTCAGATTCTGGGGATATGCACTTCAAATGACAATCTACATTTTGAATGGAATGCATTCTAAGTTTGTAAGTAAGACACATTTAGAGTTATGGAATGACTTCAAACCTAGTTTGCGTCATTTTCTTATATGGGGGTGTCCAGCTCACGTTCTTAGACCCAAGAATGAAAAGTTAGACTCACGGTCTGTAGTCTCTATATTTGTTGGCTATGCTCCTCTTATTTCTTGAGCAAAGTAGTTCTTGAAGAATTAGCACCTGATGAGATCAGACCACATTTATCATTAAATGGTAAACGACAATCCACATAAACTATTGTTCCTGTTCAGGAAACCTCGGTGCAATATTGTAGTGGAAGAGTTGTAAGATAACCTATTCATTATGAACTAGAGGCACATGTCCTAGTGTCTGACACTGATAAGGACGATCCATTAACCTTTAAAGAGACGATGAAAGATACTGAAAAAAGAGAAATGACAAGATGTCATGAACCAAGAAATGAATTCGATGTATTCTAATTTTATCTGGGAACTTGTAGATCCACCTGAAGATGTTAGGTCTATTAGATGTAAATGGATCTTCAAGAATAAAAGAAGTGCATATGGGAAAGTAAAGACTTACAAGGCACGACTAGTAGCTAAAGGCTATACACAAAGGGAATAAGTCGATTATGAAGAGACATTATCTCCCGTTGCCATGCTAAAATCCATCCACATCATTTTAGTCACTAGTTTAGACTATGAAATATGGAAATGGATGTCAAAACAACTATTCTGAGTGGCTCTCTTGAAGAAATGATCTACATGATGCAACCAGAAGGGTTCATAAAAAAGGCAAGATCAGGAAGTATGCAAGTTGTTTAAATTTATTTATGGATTGAAGCAAACATCTAGATCTTAGAATCTTATATTTGATGAAATTATTAAATCGTATGGCTTTGAGAAAAATGTTGGCGAATCTTGTATTTATAAATACATCAAAGAGAAGATAATGATTTTCTTAGTTCTTTATATAGACGATATTCTACTCATTATGAATGATATAGAAACTTTGTCGAAAATAAAAAAGTGATTAGTTGAGAAATTTCAAATGAAAGATTTGGGAGATGCGAGCTAAATTCTAGGCATATAAATCCTAAGGGATAGAAAGAATAAGCTTTTAACACGTTCTCAGACATCTTATATTGATAAAGTGCTGGAGAGATTCTTTATGGAAAATTTCAAGAAGGTCAACTACCAACTAGACATGAAATTATCATTTCCAAGGAGCAGTGTCCTAAGACAACTCAAGAGGAAGAGAATATGAGAAACGTTCCTTATGTTTTTTTATTCAGGTGGACACCCAAACCCCCTAGATATACTGATTCTAATTTCAATTAGATAGGGACAGTCGATTTCTGGATCAGCATTCACCCTAGGTGAATGAGGTGTAGTCTAGAGAAGTATTAAACAATCCAGTATTGCAAGATTCCACTATGAAAGCCGAATATATAATGGCTTGCGAAGCTGCGAAAGAAGCAATATGGCTCAGAAAGTTCTATATTGATCTGAAAGTAGTTCCAAATATGGACAAGCCACTGATCCTATACTGTGACAACACTTGGATGGTAACTAATTCCAAAGAACCAAGGATTCACAAGAGGGGCGGGTATATTGAGAGGAAATATTATCTTGTAAGAGAGATCGTGCATCGAAGGATGTGACTGTTATGAAGATAGCGTCAGATCAGAACCTGGCTGATCCTTTTAGCAAGATAGTTCATGTGAAGTCATTTGATTGTCATGTGTGTAACATGTGATTGAGAGAGATGCTACATTTGCTTTAGTGTAAGCGAGAGATTGTTGGGGGTAATGCCGTCAAAGCACGTGTATTGACATTTTAATATGAAATTTAATGGAAACACATTTCTCTTATAATTGTTATTATTATTATCGAATAATTTATATAAATATCAGAAAATTTCATATTTATTAATGAGACTATGATCTTGTATTGGTAGGAGATGATTAAAATCATAGATAATGAATAAAATTATCAGCAACATATTAAAGTATGTAATATTTAATGAATGGTTGCTAGTACGGCTCAGCATTATTAAAGAGGGAACACTTAATCTGTGGACGAATGCATTAGCCCTAGCTAGGGGTGTTCACAGTTCGGCAGTAAAACTGAACCGAACCGTTCATGTAAAAAATAACTGAACTGAACCGAACAGTGAGTTTCGATTCGGTTCGGTTCTTCGGTTTGATATTATTAATTAAAAATAATTTTTAAATGATACTATTGAAAAAATAATATAAAATCAAATTGGTTCGGTTCAATTTGATATGAAATTGTATATATAAAATAAAAAAATAATATTAATTTAATGTTTTAGTTTAGTTCGGTTAAAAAACTGAACATTATCTGAACCAAACCGAATATTCGGTTCCACAGCTCTACCGAACCAAACCGAATCAAACAGTAGGGACCTAAAGACCTAACTGAATTGACCATTTTCGGTTCAGTTCAAGATGCTTTTGAACACCCCTAACCCTAGCAATGGATTGATGAGAATATATGAAAAAGCCTTGGAGGAGTCTTAAATTCTTGAAAGATTCTTGGACACTGTTTAATAATTCCCTTTCATATTGCCAACTAACAATAGTTGGAGTTTAATTTAGAACAATATGACAATGGTAAGCGTTTTAGAATAATTGGCTAAGGTTGACATATGATAAATGGTAAGCTTTATAGAACAATATATTTGAGGATAATCTAAAGAAGATACAAAGTTAAGTCAATAATTTCTCTTCCAATCCAGCGCCCTCTCTCTCCCCCGTATACTTGAGGAGCAATGTTTGGTTCTAGACGCTAAAAAAATGAGAAAATAATTAAAGGAGTGATAAAGCATGCACATTGGAAAATAGATAAACAAATCTTGTTTGTTATATGAGAAATGAAAATGATAACACATTAGTACTTAATAACTCTTTTTCCATCATGGTTTCTAAGGACTTACATTATATATATAAATTCAAAATTATAAATTAACAATTTAAACATGTATTATTTAAAAGGGAGAACTATAAAAATTACTAATTTTTTAGCTCAAACTATAAAAATAGTCTGAAAATCTCTTTAATGATGGTCTAAATAATGTAAATAATTTATTTACATATGTGTAATGTTGTAAATATATTATTTACTTCGATCATTTTTGTTATTTTTGAAAAAAGAGTTTTAACAATTTTAGTTTGAACTGAAAAATATACTTTTATTGTTATTTTTCGTTAAAAAAAGAAAGAGATCGTTGATCAAATGAGGGTATTAGGGTCTTTTGAGAGAGTAAAATGGGGATAGAAATAAAAGTGGGACAAAAATCCATTGAGGCAAAGTTTCCCCCGAAAAAAAAGCCAATTCATATCTTTCTTCAAGAACCCGTTTCCTCTCTCTTTCAGTTGGTTCTTCTTCAGTCGGTCGGGCTCAGGACTTGGCGGTGAAGTCAAGGCGTGGTCTGTTTGTCTGTTCGCCATTTCAGGAAGACGAAGATGGCGGAATCATCATCAACTTCAAAATCAGACGCAGAGATAGAAGAAATGCTAGATCGTATGCTCACTCGTTTGGCCCTCTGTGACGACTCCAAACTTCAATCATTACTCTCAAAGCTACTCCCCCTTTCCATTTCCTCCCTCTCGTCTCAATCCACCGCTGTCCGGAATAAGGTTTATTTCTTTTTAATTATAAAAGAACAATTGGCACTCTCTTTCTCTTCTGCTTACATCCTGAATTTAAGCCCTCTGATTTGGTTTTTGCTTGATGTTTATGTCAATAATAATGAGGAAATGTTTGATGGAGTTGAATTAATCAATTGTGATTATAGTTTCTCAGAAATTACGTGGCTGTCTGTTCATTAATTTATTACTTTAATATGGCGGATAACTGTTTCTCATCCGGGTTTTATAATGATATAGATATATTTGTTTTACTTCGATGTTCAAGTTTACTAGAGGCAGAGTTAGGGTCTTATTAAAATGAAGTATCCGCTATTCATGGGCGGAAAATGAAGTGCAGAAAATGGCTGAAGTTTTTTTTTCTTAACATACATTTGGCTAACTTCCTTGCAACCCCTATGTGAATGACATATACTTGTTGCTTTCTATCATTCTTTTTCCTTTTCTTTTTTCTTCTTCTATAGATTTTGAAAAGTTGCATGGACGCGCTCTTTCTTTTAGTATCAGGTTTTCCTTGTAATTTTTATCATGTTTCTCCTTGTTCTACCGCAGGTTCTTGAGATATTGAGTCATGTGAACAAAAGAGTGAAGCATCAGCCTGATATTGGTTTGCCATTGTTGGAGTTATGGAACATGTACATAGAAGCTACTGCTGCCCCAATGGTCAGGAATTTTTGCATTGTGTATATTGAGATGGCATTTGACCGCATACATACAAAAGTACGTTCATAGTTTCCTTCCATTGAAGATTTAGTTTTTTGTACCTCTTTACTTTGACGATAGCTTATGCCACATTTCCACTTGATGCTTTTTCTACAGGAAAAAGAGAATATGGCACCTATTCTTGTGGCAAACGTATCAAAGCTTCCTTCTCAACACCAAGAGATTATCCTAAGAATTGTTATTAAGGTGCGTATTTGTTGTAACAGTGCAATGTGATATTGATGTTTAAGTCTTGGTTGAACACTTTCTGTTGTATTTGGCCCGCATAAGTATTATTGATTTCCTAGAAATTCCCACTTATTTGTGACAAACAATTTAGTGATGGAGGCCCATGAGGAATCCTTGAGATGTTTTGTTCCGTGACTATGGAAATGTTGCTGGTTTCAGGTGATTGGTGAATGTCACTCGAGTCAAATTGATGATGAAGTTGCTTTGAGATATAGATTAAGGAATACTTCTCAGGATCTGGGACTGTTTGTTGAACTTTGTCTTCACACAATTCTATATCAATTGCCATCACAAGGGTTTGGAATTTACTTCTAATTTCTTTTAAACTTGACCTTTCTTTTGTAAAAAAAAAGTGACTCTTAATTACTTCTGCTTGTTTTCTAGTCGAGGATGTCCACCTGGACTATCAATTGCTCAAACTAATCGTGTTGCAGGGAAAAGTTCACCAAAAAGTGATATTCTTTTATTGAGAAAGGTAATTTGACCTTTTCAGTACTAGTGGAAATGTGTTACTCTTCCTATTTATAGCAGTTGAAGCTCTAGTAATCGTAAATCCTAACTAGCGCCGGGTTATCCTTTTACAACTCATCAGAAAGCAATAAGAATGTTTGTGTGTGTATATATATTCATTAGCATCCTCAAGTTTTGTTTTAGCTGTCCCACGTTCTGTTTGCACGATGCAGCTAGGGATATTGAATGTCATTGAAGCGATGGAGCTTCCTCCGGAGCTTGTCTATCCTATTTATGTGGCTGCAAGTGTTGATTGGTAAAGTTTGGTTTCTTAGAACTCTTTTAACTTTGCATTTTTAATGAGTGAAGAGTTAGATTTTGGTTGTTATTATACTGATTATTATACTGCTCTTATGGTGCGTTTACTAAACCGTAATAGATTATAAAAGGAATTGGAATAAAATGAGAGGGAAAAGAATAGTAAATTTTATTGATGTGTTTGCTAACAATTAGGGATCGGAGTCGGCAAAAAAATTAATGTCATTGATATGTTTACTAACAATAAAAAATCAGAATGATGGTATTCATTTACCAAAACACTCTATCTGCAAAATAAGTTACTATTCACACTTTTAAATAATTTAAAATATAATATTTCGTGATAGTGCTTGTTTAAAATAAACTAGTAATAATTAAAATTAATTATCTAATCTACTAGTTAAACTAAATTATAATTTCTAATTATAAGAAATTATTTAATATAGTAGTAAAGTGATTTTTTAATAATTAGGAACTAAAATTTATTAAAATAAATCATTAATGTTTAAGATAAGTAATTTTAATTTACAAATTAGATAAGTAATTTTAATTTACAAATTAAAATAAATAAAAGATAATTATATTTTATTGACCAATTAAAATAAATGTAATTTAGTACTAATAAAAAATGGGTGATATTTTACAATATATATATAAGGGCACAATCTTGGAAAAACTTTCATAAACCAGGGTTGTGATAAAATCATATTTCAATTTCTTTCACGGGACACCTTTTCCACATATTATTTTTACAAACCCGATAATGTCCTTATATTTTACGTATGGTTGTTTTCTATGGGATGATATTGTATTATTCTTTATTTAATTGTTGAATTAATTAATTTTTTATCGGTAATTATTTATACAATTTTAAAAATAAAAAATAGTATGATTAATAATTAACGGGTGCATTTGAAAGAAATTGAAATATGATTTTATCCCAACCCTGGTTTATGAATGTTTGCAATTAAAAGACTTGTCCTTGCTTTTAACATTGACTTGAAGTTCAAATTTTACATAATAAAACCACATAAACAATTTGCTCCCTTTGCATTTTGATTGAACATTGTACGTATAGAAAACTAAGTGGTTTTTCTTTGAGTGCCCACATGCTCGAATTTTTTATTGACGGTTTGAGCAATACCGAGGAAGATTCTTTATTTTCACACATTAAATGCATTTTTTATCCGTTTTTCATGACCACAACGATGGTTGTTTTTTGATTTTTTTAAAGAATTATCTTATAGTCATTTGTGCGATCAAAATTGACAGACATAAACTAGCGTAATGAAACAATGTATTTGTTGCCGTCATGGTTTATAATAGATAGAATAAGTTTAATGGTATCCTAAATTTTCTTTATAGCAAGTTATGTATAAATATGATGGAACTTTCCTTTCATGAACTTCAAATGTTTTTCTTTGTATGGAATGTGTCAAACAAAGATAGAGAAGCTTTGCTCTCTCATGAGATCGCAATTTTACTGAAATAATAGTAAGAGAAGTATTATTATGATGTCAACGTGTGATCCACATTTACAAAAAAATTACTTGTAAGATTTTTTTTAAAGGCCTGTAAGAGGTTTTGAAATTAAATCTATTGACAAGAAATATGATATTCAACCTCTATTAGCCTAACTTTAACTTTGCATTATTGCTTACTCTATTAACAATTTTCATGTCTCTCTAATATAAATTTGCATTCTGCATTTTACTTTTGTTTGATGCAACTTAATAGTTG
Source organism: Datisca glomerata (assembly GCA_003255025.1). NCBI lineage: Eukaryota > Viridiplantae > Streptophyta > Magnoliopsida > Cucurbitales > Datiscaceae > Datisca > Datisca glomerata. Next base: position 317,992 of record QANY01011764.1, on the reverse strand, counting down.
TGTAATAATAATGGTTGGGTGACTAATGATTCATGTATGGGAAAATTAATCATTCATGATTGGTTGCAGTGGTTTTCATTTATCCTAATAATCTCAGCATCTTGAAGACAATGGTGTATTTTGACATAATATTGAATGTTACTCTGTAAATAACATTGGTAGCTCTATAGTGTATATTTAGCAGTACTATTTTTTTCAACAATTAGATCCATTGTCTTTATTATTTTTCCAGTTAATCACATATATATTGCATACTGTTACCCATACATTCATTATATGTTTGACCTTGAGGTATGCATTTCGTCCGTTATTTTCATATATTTGTTTGACCAAAGCTTACAATTTAAATCTATCTCAAATACTTTACAAGTTTGTTTTACGTAAGTTATTGATTTATCTTTTCTTCGTCCCCGTTAAAAGAATATTTTTATAAAAATACATAACAATAAGCACGTGTGTTACATCTAGTTTGTCTAAAGCAGAAGGTATTTTTATAATTTCATCTAAAAATTGGAGGGTAATTTTTTAAAATTATAATTTAGAAGGACCACTTTTATTTTCTTTTCCTTGGCAAGTATTCCTTTTCCTCCCTTTCCCTTTGTCCTTTAGTTAACATCCTTATTGGACCTTTTGATCTTTTCACTTTTTGGCTAAGAAATTTTCCACTTTTGCTTAATTAAAGTCAAGAAGCCGTTATCAAGAAAGGGGAGGAGCTTCTAAAGAAGAAAGCTTCTAGTGCTAATTTAGACGATCATCTCCTCATAAACAAGCTGTTTATGCTATTCAACGGTATGTTATGTGGCTTTAGTTTCTTAGTTTACTAGGAAGGAATGATTTAATGAAGATCTATACCATTCAATGTGAAGGGTATATTCTTTTCATGTTGGTTTCCTTCTTCTTGATGATTCTTGATACTCTTCACTGCATGACTTGTGTGTTGCATGGAGGCACTTTTGATTTACTTCACCGCCAATAAAGTGTTATGGGCTATGGCAAGGAAGATGCCTTGAGCTTTTCCATGTCATTTTGTTATTAGTTGTTCAAAATGACTTACCGACAAAAAAAAGTTGCTAAAATGACTTCATTAGAGGACTTTGTACTGTTATGGCACCCTCATATGAAGCATCGGTACTCTTCTTAGGGTAGAAACACTTGTCTAGGATATGGATGTAATTCTATGTTCTAACTCACTTGTAAACATGTACAGCATGCAAGAAGTTGTGTCAATTTCGATCGGTTTTGGAGCCTATAAGTGATTTGGCTTGGACACATACTATATATCTGTGTGACTGATAATTTCATGTTACTGAAAAAATGTTAATTTTCATTAAATTTTCTAAATTGTGTTTCCTTTACATTTTGCACTTGACGCAGGTAGTACTGGAACTGAAAACGTTGCTTCAGAATCTAGAGTAAGTCCTGGGAGTCTTGCTTTAAGAGGAAAACTTATGTCCATTTTTTGCCGGTCAATAGCAGCAGCCAATAGTTTTCCATCAACTCTGCAGTGCATTTTTAGTTGCATATATGGTATGGAGCTTTGTCTCTTCGAATTCGTGTTTCTTTCATGCTTTCAAAATGGTTGTATTTCCTTTTTGAGTTCTAGATTATCATAACTAGTTGATAGTTTGGGGAGTCTTATGTTCTACTGCATTGAGTTTCTAAATATTGTTAGGATATATAGACTCAAACAACATAATTTCTTTCAGCAAAACAACTTCGTTTGACGAGGACAAAAAAAATATCCAAAATCAAAGCTATCAAAAGTTCATTAAGGGTCAATAATTGAGATCAACCTCTAAATTTCTGGTTTAAATTTTAATTTATTAACCTTTAAACAAAAAAGAATTGAGATCAAATGGGTGCTTGCTTAGCTTAGAAGTAATTTAGATTCTTTGCTTTTGGATATATTTTCTGTTGTTATATACGTTTGTTTTTTTTTGTTTCGTCCGTATCATTGAGTAGTATAGGATGCACTAAGTTATGAACTTCCACATTTTTTTTATAGGAAACGGAATTAGATATCTCAATTATAGAAACTTTCGGAAGTTGGAAAGTTCTAGTGCATTGAGTTTCTATATCTTATTAGGATTAATATATTCAATTAACATAATTTAAGCAAAACAACTTAAAGTGTTTAAGGATGTAACTTTGAATTTAACTTTGAGAACTTGGGTTGATAGTTGTATGTAATAGTTATGTCTTTTCTTTGGTTGGATGACTCCTTGTTCTCTCTTTCTTTTCTTTGTAATTTTTAGAAATTAATGAGTTTTTTTGTTTCTTGTAAAAATGGCTTGTAGGTGAATTTCTTCTCCCTCATATGATTTCTCTTTACAAAATAAAATATGTCTACTCATGGAATAACATAGATGCTATCTAATACATTCATTGTTGATTATTTTTATTGGAAATTTTCTAATCTTCATATTTCTTTTTGAGGATAGATAGTCTTTTGTATTATATTGTCAAAGAAATAACTCATTTCGTTATATATTAATTTGTGTGTTTTCTATGCACTAATTTGCATGAGTTCCAAAATACTGATTTTTTATCTGTTTAAATAGGGAGTGATACCACAGCTAGGTTGAAACAGTTGGGGATGGAATTCACAGTGTGGGTATTCAAACATGTAAGGAAGCTTTTCTTCGCTTTCTATCTTGTAGTTTTGTTTTTGAATTATTATGATCTTCATCACCTTTTAAGAAGTGACTTGGTGAAATGTACTTCCTTTGGAATGAAAGTTTACACCAATTTAATTTGAAGGTGGTTGTTTGGTAATATTATTGGTGGGCAATAATTGGACTTACTTGATTCATTGTATGCGTAATGGTCAGAAGCTTTAGTTGACCCTTTTGGGTTGTTTTGGTCTTACTACAGATCGAAGAGTCTTGTCTTTCTTATTTCTTGTCATCTTAGTTTCTCTTTCTTCCCTCTAAAAGCTTTTCAGCCACAACATTCCGCCTATTCTTACCACAGGTCCTCATCAGTTAGTAATTTTAGCCTTACATTTTTAGAGCCATTGAGGAATAAAAATATGTAGGGTAGATGGGTCCTAGGGTTTTATTGGTCTCTAAGAAGTTGAGTGTCGGTGCTGGCACGTACCCATCATGGATATGCTTCACAAGCTCCTTTACATGTTGGACATGTGAATGAACACGCTGCGACGACAATCTGACATGCTGATCAAGATCTAGAGTAGGAGAAATCTGGGAAAAGAAAATGAAAAAAGAAAAACATTTGACCTCATTGTTTGAATCCTTCATCGCGGACTTCTTGTCAAGTTGCCTATTTTGTTTTGCCATTCTTTGCGCCATCTATGCTGGATTGGTTTCTTGTGCAGGCAGAATGGGAGAGGAAGTGGAGTTGACAAAGTTAGCAGGATGAGAGAATGTGTCTAGGGTTCTATAAGCAGGTGAAATGTGCAGCTAAGGTTTTTAGTTGAAAAGATGCTTGTTGTAACCTGTTTTGGACTTGGTAAAGTATGGGTGATAGAGTTAGCAATCAAGAACATACAATCCTAGATAAACATTTAGTATTTGGAAAAAGATCTTTAATGTCCTCTAAATAGAGGTTGAATTCCTACAAGTGTACTATTTAGTATTCTAGAGTTGTTCCAAAGAGTCTTCTACTATTTCCTATAAAGAAGTCAAAAAGTCATTTAATGTTATGAGATTTCTAAAATATTTAGTTATGATAGAAAAGCATCCAAAGATTCTAGAGTAGCCCTATTAATAGGCTTGTAATCCTTCCCTTGGGAGGCAGAATTGATGTTACAGATTTTCCAGAAATTACAACTCATATTTGGCTTTTGTATGATGCAAGTCATTTTTATATCTGATGCCTAAAAGCTCTAGGAGTGATGCTATTAGTTTTTTCCTATTCCTTCCATATTTCAATTTGTTATTCCGATTCTCCTTTGCCTTCCTCATAACAGCCCTTAAACCATCTACAATCAACCCCAGACAACATGCTTGCGAAACTTTCCTACATCAATGGGTCATGGGCTTCGTACAGTTTAAGATATGAGATTGTGTAAGAATGACCTTTGGGCTAGGTTAATACTAAATTCTCACATAAATGATATCGGGATTTGATCTTGCAGTCTCCATATTAAATTTTCAATAAATATTCAATTATTCAGATTAATAACTAAAATATGATATGGTCCAGCTCAACAATAATTTCACACGTGTTACCCAAAGTTTTTTGTTCAGCAAAATAAAGTTAGTATTATGAACAGAGCCCATAAAAAAGGGAAGCAACCTAATATAGCCAAAAAATAAAGGAAGTAGAGGACACTTAAGTGGCTAAAGGAGCTTCCCCACACCACAAGTCCTTCCCAAATCTCACTCTCTGGCCATTCCCACCTTATGTTTGATATTAGGGGAAAGAGGTAGACCACTCATGGCAAGTTCCATATGTAGGGGTTGTCCCTGCAGCCGAAAAAGGGCCATAGAACTCCCCCAAGCACTCTCCTCTCTAGTTTATACTACTATTGTAGAGTTCGACTTTATAACTTCCAAAGTTCGACTTTATAACTTTATAGGTTAGCAGGATGAGAAGGGAGTTTTAAGTTACTAGTCCGTACATGTGTGGTTGAGTATATTATATTTGTAGCTATGATTATTACTGATAATCTTGTTTTTTTATGAGAATTAAAAAATACATTTAGGCCCATATTTTTTTTTTATTTGAGTAAAATCAAGGCAACACTATATTGTTGTTTTTGTTATTTGTTGATATATCATTATTCAATAATATTGTAGAAAACATCATGCATTTTTCCCAAGAAAAAATGAAGAGTATACAGTAGAAATGTGCTTGAAAAAATTAAAAAAAAACGTGACATCATTAAAGGTAACTAATCTATTCCATGTTTTATTTTAAACTTGATCTTAATTGTTTTGTGTGACTATATTTATCTGAATTATATTTTCTTGTAAATATAATTCTTGAATAGGTCTGTGAAGTGTTTGGCCTATTGTTTCGTAATCTATATTTTGTAGGCAAACAATGATCAGCTTAAGCTTATGGGCCCTGTTATACTTAATGGCATTTTGAAGTCACTTGATGGCTCGTCTTATTCAGATTCAGGTCCGTTCTAAGTAGATAATATTACATGACATCATTTTTTAATTAGGTTTGTTTTGTTACAATAATAATGTGCTTCACTGATTCTTTCATGTTTCTTTTTTAGGTATCACTTTGTGCAATTCAAATTAGAATTGGTTGCCTTTGAAATCAAATGATAAAGTTCTTACATTTACTCAGATCCTACTGTTAGGGATACCAAAACTTTTGCCTTTCAAGCAATTGGATTACTGGCACAGCGCATGCCCCAACTTTTCAGGTTTCTTACCTATTTTAATGTGCAGTATTATTTTGCTCCTTTCCATAGATCATGATTGATTAGATTCTAAAGTGGCTTACCCGTCCTTCCAAACATGATTTTTGATAGGAGTAAGAAAGAGAAAATTTATGTCTGCTCCTTTATTTTCAGAGATAAGATTGACATGGCTGTTCGCCTTTTTGAGGCTTTGAGAATGGAGGCCCATTTTCTTCGTCTTGTAATTCAAGAAGCCACCAATTCTCTTGCTGCCGCATATAAGGTTTGATAGTTTCTTCCCTTCGGTAGTTTTCTTTTGCGATGGAATACTATCCTCTATTCAACTCCTTGGCTGTAGATCCTTTGATGGGGATCAAAGAGCTTGGCCAGTTGATAAATTCGGGGTGTTTGTGCATATCTCTTTCTTTGTTGGGAAATTCAAGAAACTCATCATATTTCCTTTAAGATAGTTTGGAAACATGTAGTACCTCCCAAGTAAAGTTTTTTATGGTTAGTGGTCGTTGTAACTTGGATATATTTTAATGTCTTTGGTGTTTGCACCATATGTTTGTTTCAAACTTGGTTTTAGTTTCTGAGTAATTTCATTCTACTTATGTTAATGATTCATACTCGGCTTGTAAAGGAATTAGGCCTTTTATTTATTTTTTATAGGAAAAAAGGAATTAGGCTTTTAATAGTGTTTGATACTCCATAGTTCATGTTTTGTAGATCTTCTAATTTTATTGCAAACTCTTATTTGCCTCTAAAGATAAAGCATCAGCTTCCCAATTCCATATATCTTTTATAAGCAGTGAAGACGTTAAGCTTTGATTATTTATATCATTGATCTCCATAAAAGTTATTATGATCTATCACTCTTCTGTTCGCTTGATGAGTAGCAAAACCAATATGTAAATCATTGTTATTTGATGATCATCAGGAGGCCCCAGAAAAAGTGTTAAAAGATTTGGAGATACTTCTCTTGAAAAATTCTCAAGAGGTATAGAGTTCAGAGTTATTTTACCCTTCCTATTATTCCTATTCTTATCCCTATTTTAATAGAACTTTCTATTTCTCAACGGAATCCTAATTGTTTGGTCCCTGTCCAGGAACAAAGTGAAGTACGATTCTGCGCTGTGAGATGGGCAATATCCTTATTTGATTTGCAGCATTGCCCAAGTCGATATATTTGTATACTTGCTGCGGGGGACTCTAAATTGGATATAAGGTATACAATGTATTCATGTATTTTTCTCTTACCTTTTTTTACATCAAAGTTTTTTGGTTAAATGTGAAAACACCCTAATCGTACCGCCTGCACTTTAAATTCTTTGAAATTAAGCTCATTGCTAGTTTTTAGAATTTTTAATCTAAAAGACGTTTATTTCGCTCTGAAAACCTTTTAGTACAAAATCCTGCTAAAACTTTGGAATAGTGAATTTATATTCAAAATTGAACGACGACTGGTTATATAGATGACACTTATTGTGATGGTGAATAGGTTGAGTAAGAAAACACGTGCAGATGGTCCACATGTACTAAATTAGCTAAAAGAAAATTGTGGGGGCGTGTTATTGCAAACAGCCCAAGTGCTATGGGTATTTTACATTTTTACCCTCTTTTAATTAGTAAAAGAATAAACGTGTGTTACTCCTCGGGAAAGAGTAGGTACAACCTAAGAACCGATCATAAAGTTAAAGGCGGCGTTGTAAAGCTAGTCAATGAAATATTGTATGGATAGACAATCAAATAATGGCAACATTTAGAAACGTCAAAGTCAGGGTTTATCTGAAATGCCTTGTCGTCTGTCTCTCTGTCTATGATTTGGCTTAACCTTTCTTTTGTGGCTCTATTCTTTTAATGCGGTCCATGCTGTACAAAAAGTCAGTTATTTTAGGTTCTTTCAGTACTTGCTTTAGAGTTCAGAATAATAATTTCATGCAGTCTCTTTTCTTTTTCCTTGATCATTTTTCACGGTATTTCTGTTTTTACATTTTTGTACAAGCCATAAGTTTTTTGTTTTTACTTTTGTTCTTCAGATGTTTCACCACTGTTTGAGATATTAGTTTTTTCTCTTTTTGTTAGGGACATGGCTCTTGAAGGCCTTTTTCCAGAAAAGGATGAAGTGCAACCTATGAGTCAAAATTATAGTATTCAGTACCCAAAGTTTGGTGTTATGATAGATTACATTCTTGAGCAGCAGCCGAAGTTGTTACATTCTGCTGAAATGAGGGAACATAAGCTTCTTTTTTCATCCAGAACATATTTAGCTATGATAAAATTTTTGCTAATCTGTTTTGCATTAGAGGTGGAGCGAAACAAGTCCATAGAAGAATCATTTGAATTTCAGTCCTCAGTCGAATTAATGTGTTCACTGCTAGAACATGCCATGGCATTAGAAGGCTCGGCTGAATTGCATGCCAGTGCTTCAAAGGCATTGATTACTCTTGGATCGTATTTACCAAAGGTTGGTCGTCAGATAATATTTATAGTAGCTGTTGTGTCGGTTCTGATGGAATCTTTCTTTGACATGTTGTATTAGGTGATAGCATCTCATTATGCCCTCAAAATTTCATGGCTAAAGCAATTATTAAGTCATGTAGATTTGGATACCCGTGAATCTGTGGCACGCCTACTTGGAATGGCTTCTTCTGCTTTGCCAACACCAGCTTCATCTGCTCTATTAGAAGAACTATTGACTTCAGTTAGTGTAACACACAAGTTAAGGTTCGTATTTGTTTGCAATGGAGTAGTAATTTTTTTTTTGGGGGAAGTTTGAATGATTATTCCCCCC
>QANY01011764.1:142703-309841 GCA_003255025.1 Datisca glomerata | reverse complement strand
CCCTCTTTGTTTTCTGATATTCAAACATGCAACTGAGTCTGGGGTTGAAATTGGATATGTTCCAGGTTTGAGACTCAGCATGGAGCAATATGTGCAATAGGATATGTTACTGCAGATTGTATATCAAAAAATCTACCCGTAAGTCGATCATTCTTTTATCTATCTTTCTCTCTCTATTATATTGTCTATATATATCTCCTTGGGTAGTTGGGTGTAGACACTCTGATGTGAAATGTCTGCTGGCTGGCCACTTAGAAATAGACAGTAATATGTGGCAACATTAGTTTTCTAAAATGCGTGTTTGTTTTCTTTAGAAGGCTGACTAACTGAGTATGGAGACTAAAAGCAATAATTCATTCTTGCAAGGAAAAAACACAAGTATTTGTTCTATCGGCAGATTTTTCACCACCCCTCATTCTAAAGTTTTTTTCATGCCAGGCCAAAATATACAATGAGGGATACAATTTCATTTTCTGTTAATGTAGCTCTTACGAATTTTGACCAGCAAAAGAAGGTTCTGGACTGAGTGAAGCGTGCCTCCTGTATTTTCTATCAATGCAAAATGCCAGATTGCAGCAGTGAGCAATACAAAAACAGATGGCAATTGGATTCCTCCCTCTCCTTACACAAATAGCATCTATCGACTGCTTAACTAACATGCGTGTTTTCTGACACAGAAGTTGGTTGTTTTAGTCTTAATGGGCCTTTTTCTTTCACCAATGAGGTAACAAGACTGTGTTAGATCATGAAGAAAGTCTTCAAAGGGTAATTGCTGTAGGACTTACAAAATTTTATACACAAAAGAAGGAGAGGAGCCGTCCACTACTCCACTATGCAATCTACCTGCTTAGATAGTTAGTTGTACGCTTCTCTATTAGGTACTTGGAAACACTCCTATTATAGCTGCTCTGGGTCTTCCTTTTCCTGATGCAATGGTTATTTTATCGACGAATTAAAGAAGTCAACCCCCCTCCCCCAACGCACACAAACCTTTTCTTAAAAAGAAAGACAGCTAATAGAGAGCTCTTGAGCAGAGTTTTCTTCTTACAAAACTATCTCCGAACTTGAGGACAGAGTGAGCATTTTCATGAAAGGCCTTATTATTTTGTTGATTTGTTCTTTCCTAATAAATAAAAGTCAATGAATCAGGTACCATATTCCAATTCCTTTTTTATTAAGGATGTGCCAGGGTACGATGTTCCATCTATTATGAACAAGTCTCTTCACCATTGCAATGCAAGTGACCTTTTTGATTATGTTGGCCAAAACTGGTACAACAAATATTGCAAATCACTCAAGGATATGCTACCTATTAACTTTCACACCACTCCCGCCATGCATGCATCTTTTTGATTATGTTGGGAGTTAAATTGTCGTATCATGTTTTTTATTTGAAATTGTACTTAACAACTCCATATTTTCTCAGATTTGTCAGTCATTGTTTGAGAGCATAGTTAAGTTCCTGGTTGACATTGTCAATGTTGAAGGTGCTACGCTGGCCTCAGTTGCAATGCAGGCACTTGGCCACATTGGCTTGCGTGTACCATTACCTCCAGTCTTATACAATTCTTCTTCAGGCAATCATTTTCTTCTATATGTCGCAAGTGCTTGGATTGCATTTTGAGTATTTTCTATGAGACTATAAATATTTGACTTAACTTCTGATTTTAAATGCAGTTGATATATTGACATCTTTGCATGAAAAGTTGGGTAAAGTACTTTCAGGCGATGATACTAAAGCAATTCAGAAAATTCTTATATCCATTGGACACATTGGCGTCAAGGATTCATCACCATCATGCTTAAATGTTGCACTTGAGTTAATTTTCAGTACATGCCGGTCCAAGGTAGGTCAATCTGTAACACTCGGCATTTTCTTACTTGTTTAAATTTCATGAAGGGTCAGCTTTAGTCAACTAAGAAATGGAGTGGTCCCAATTTTAATGGATATGCACGGAGGTTAATGAATTCTTTACCAGCCCAATTTCATCCTTTCCTTGTTATTATCAGTAATATTCTTCGTTTCTTATAAAAAGATTTACCAGCCCCAATATTATTAATAGAAAAGGACAGACTCCACAGTCTGTCCTTGAACGGTAACTAGGTTTAATTGTTGCATATTCGCTTCTACAGGTTGAAGATATCCTCTTTGCTGCTGGGGAGGCTATATCATTTCTGTGGGGTGGTGTTCCTGTGACAGCTGATTTGATTCTTAAAACAAACTATACTTCACTTTCCATGGCTTCAAACTTTCTCATGGGAGATGTGACTTCATCTCTGTCACAATATTATTGTCATGAAGCAGATGGAACTAGTGAAGACTTTCATGTTGTGGTTAGAGATGCTATTACCAGAAAGCTTTTTGATGTTCTTCTATATAGTTCTAGAAAAGAAGAGCGCTGCGCTGGAACTGTGTTGCTCTTATCACTTACAATGTATTGTGGGAATCACCCAGTCATTCAGAAAATGCTTCCAGAAATTCAGGTTTGAGGCTAGTTCATTATTGCAGGATCTATAATAATTCCCATCAATGAGAGCTGGGTTGATAGTTGTTTGTAATGTTTACGTTTTCTTGGGTTGTGAGGATTCTTGTTCTCTCATCCCTTTATTTGTACTTTTTTCTTTTCTTTTTGTGAAATTTCAGTTTCTTATAAAAAAAAGCATCATGTATTAGAAATTTAGAACAAATATTTTCACCTGAATGCAGGAAGCTTTTTCACATTTGCTTGGTGAGCAGAATGAACTTACTCAAGAGCTAGCTTCACAGGGAATGAGCATTATTTATGAACTCGGGGATGCATCGATGAAAAAAAATTTGGTAGATGCTCTTGTAAGCACTTTGACTGGTTCAGGGAGGAAGAAAAGAGCTATAAAAGTAAGTTGATATCTGAACTTGTCTTGCTCCTCTCGCTCTTCACCTTCCTCTCTCTTCCCCTGTCTGTTCCTTGTGCTTGCATTTGAAGTTTAGTTGGTCTCTAAATAGCTTGTTGAAGATTCTGAAGTATTTCAAGAAGGAGCAGTTGGTGAAGGTCTTAGTGGAGGAAAGCTAAGCACTTACAAGGAACTTTGCAACTTAGCAAATGAGATGGGGCAACCTGACTTAATTTATAAGTTTTTAGACCTGGCTAACCATCAAGCATCTTTGAATTCTAAGAGGGGTGCTGCCTTTGGATTCTCAAAGATAGCAAAGCAAGCTGGAGTTGCTTTGCAGCCACACCTGCATGCATTGATTCCAAGACTTGTTCGTTACCAATACGATCCTGAGAAAAATGTGCAGGTAGACATCTTTGTATTCCTTAACGAACTGATCTTGGCTCATTAATTAAGTGGCTGCATAAGTTTCATCCATTTTTTCTTCTCTTGGGAGGTTTCAATTATTTAGCTGGTCGTTCTTGTAAAAGAATATGTTGTTTAACTGATATGATGCATTTTTTTAGCTCTTCTCAATGCTACACTACCATTTTGAATATCTTGATAAGTGATCTGTTTGATGCCCTACTTTCCTTTTAATTTTAAAGGATGCGATGGCGCACATATGGAAGGCTCTAGTAGCAGACTCAAAGAAAACCATTGATGAAAACTTTGATCTCATTATTGATGATCTATTAATACAATGTGGATCTAGGCTTTGGCGTTCCCGTGAGGCATCTTGCCATGCCCTAGCAGATATCATCCAAGGACGGAAATTTAATCAGGTGACATTCAAATCCTTGAGGGAATCTATAATAGATAAAATCTGATTTCATAAATTATCTTCGAGTTCCAGCATGATTTTTGTAGCTCTTGAGGCACGCCCATATGAATGGAACAAATGTAATTATATTTAATACCCAAAATGCTTGAATTTCCTCTAGCATCTATTATCATGTTAGCGTAGGTCCGATCATTCATTTTTTATGCCTTCTGAACCTCTGTTGTCGTGAAGCTCTTTTTATGTGGTTAAAACAAAAAATGTGGATCCGTAAGTCGATTTTGTCATTCTCTTGACAATTGACAGTGAGTCATTATTGGAATAAATCAATTTTAACGTCATTGGAATTTGAGCCTAGGTCATGGTATGAAGTTGTGAATATCTAGAACAATCACTTGAACTTCCACCAAATTTTTTTTCTTTCTTAAGCACCTGAATGGACACTTTTTTTTTGTAGTACGCAGATAAATGGTATTAATAAAGAGAGAAGACAGCAAAAGTAAAAATACAGGGATTAGAGATCCACTTCACCAAAAGTTGAATAAAAAAACTATACAATTGCTTTCCAGTCAGTACTAAATGAACTATAACGCAATAAAAGGACTCTTGCATAACATAGACTAGAATGTTTACGTCGGCTCCATTATATCAATTTTCCTATCACAAAACACATATACTCACATAATTGTTCTGCTTAGGTGCCTTTACCAAGAGAGGACTGAAAGAGTGCTTGAGTTAGCAATAAGTTCTTCGGCCCTTTGCAATTAGATGCTGTAATATGTTTGTTGAATTTGTAGGCTAATCTGTAATCCCATTTACCCTATTTTTAATACATTTTGTGATTATACCTGATGTAATGAATTTTGATTTTCATTGTATTTTCTTTTGCGTTTCTTACTTGTTTATTTCTTAATAAGAAACACAGAATTTTATTCTATAGCATATTAGAGAGGGCTGGAAATCATCAGTGAAAGTAGAAATTAGAATGTACTAATTCATAACACCTCTCCAACTTGAAAGGACCAGAGAGAAAGGAATGTGTTCAAAGTATTTTAGAGGTATAGGTACATGTGGTCAATCTCATTTTCATGTTTTACTATAGTTGATGATTAATAAAACAATTTGGTTTATGAGTTAGAACCTTCGCAGATCCAAACACAACTTTGACCAGTTTCCTGATCAGTATTCCTACTATTGAGTTTGTTTTCTTTTGGAAGTTAGGTTGATAGATATTCTAACGTAGGGCTCAAATAGATAGTCACTTGATGATTCCCTTATCTAAAATAAATAGATGCGTGGAGTGACTCAAATAAATTTACCAATTTCTTTCCTACATCCACAGCATATGAATAGTCAGTTGATGCGCCTCATACATCTCTTGGTCCTATGTTTAAGCATGTTACATCTTCATTTTAAGACATTTCCATATTTTCTCAGAACATTGTGCATTATAGGTAGGGAAGTATTTGAGGAAACTATGGTCAGCTGCATTTCGAGCGATGGATGATATAAAGGAGACTGTTAGAAGCTCTGGTGACAAGATGTGTCGTGCTCTAACTTCATTAACGATGAGGCTTTGTGATGTATCACTAACAGAAATAGTAGATGCTAGAGAAGCAATGGGTCTGGTTCTGCCTCTTTTGCTTGCAGACGGTATATTGAGTAAAGTTGACAGTATCCGCAAAGTATCAATTGGTGTTGTAATGAAGCTTGCCAAGGTCAGTACTCCTCAGAACTTCATTCTGGAATAGATTGATCATTTATATGCTTTTTGAGGTAGAATAATCATGTTGCCGTTGATCTCGTTAGTTCAAACAACACCATTATGCTTGATTTATCTTTTAGGACCTGAAATAATCTTTTGTTGGACGATTGGATTATTCGTAAACCACTAAGTTGAGCTCTAAGTGTATAGAGTTTACTTTGAAACGATCCTTGGAGCAGGATTTGCCTTGTGTGTATACGTGGATTTTCCTAGATTTTCCTGGAATTAGTCTTTGGCTAAGGTGATGGTGTTGGAATGTTGTCCCACATCGCCGATCAGCCAATTATGTGCTAGTTATAAGGTTTCAGTACCCATCTCTTTAATACTTAGGTTTTTAGGAGTGATCGGGTTGGGCTTTTCAACTTGGTATCAGAGCTTGATTGGGCCTTTGTTTGTGCCACTTTAGTTCGGCTCTTTGTCCGCTTAGTTCAGATTATTTGATATGCTGCTTAGTTCAGCTACCATGTTGTGATTCAGGAAGGTGTGTTGGAATGTTGTCTCACATCGTCTAGATCTGTCAATTTTGTGCTAGTCATGATGCTTCAGTACCCCTCTCCTTAATACCTAAGTTTTAAGGAGTGATTCGGTTGGGCTTTTCCACTGATGGAATCAAATGAAGATGCTCGTTTGCATTGCTCTTTCTAGTTTCTTTGGATCTTCTCTTTATAGTTTGGGCTTGTAATATGTGATGCAGAAAAACTTGTTTGGACCGTTGTTTTGTTGGAAGAGTGGTGGAAGTTTCATTTGGATGCTGACTTTTTGGGCAGTGATTCCCTTGGCTAGGTTTTTGTTTGTTTGGAGACAGTTTATAGGTTGTTTGATGGCATACGAAGGCTTTTTTGAGGGGTTAAGAGACTCATAATATGATTAATAAGAAAAATTAGGAAGAATTGAGTGAGAAGTCTCACGGGCTAAAAAGCTATTTCAAAAAAACGTCAACCTAACGTGTCAATATTAAAACGAATGGTTCTTTTGTCATGTTCCAAGTCCAACTATAAAACCAAACACATCATATCTCCACAAGGTCTGCTCTTTCTTTGTGAAATTCCTACCGAAGAATGCAAAAGAAAATTGAATGTTCGTTCCGAAGGATCCACAAAAAATCTATAAAATATGTAGCAACTTCACCCGACAGAATAAGCCAGTGGACAATGTAGATGCAGATGATAAACGATTCTTTATCCCATCCTAATTTTGTCTACTAATTAGCAGAACTGAATGTTGCTTCGGCAGGAGAAGTTCTACTAACTTTGTCTTTGTTCAAGAACTTTGAATTCTTGCCATTGGGTTTTTCGCCCAGCTCTGGCTAGTGAGAAAGCCAGGGGACCCTAACCTCCTTTGTACATTGATATTTATTCAAAGAATAGTTCTACTTTTTTATAGGAAACAGAATTTGTATTAAAAAAGAGATGTACAAGAAAGTTTTTGAGGAAAAGTACTCCTTTTACTAAAAGGCTACATCTCCTTATAGATTGCTGTGTCGATGTAATACCTTCTTATGGCTACTCAAGGTGTTGATATATGCTTACTTGAAGGTGCTATTATATTGAAATTCAGATTTATTTTCTGGATTTGTGAAGCCAAATAAGTTCTCTTAAACTGGAGTCATTTTTCTTTATTATGGGGTCTGAAACAACTTTCTCCAACCTCGAATTGGCAACCCTCAAGGAGACTTATTAATCAAAATATGATGTAAAGTGAGTGTGGCACTGTCCATAATCTGTTAGAAAACAAAGACCGTTGTACTCCAAGCACCATTGGAGCCTAGATTTCTTTGAGGGAAATCTTGGACAAGACTTGAGCTGCTGTAAAACTGGATATTTTCTGTAACTCTATTACTATTCTGCTGGAAAATCTGATTACGGTAGGTGGGGTTAAGTTTCTATTATAGTAGTACATTTAAATCACCTTCAAACTACCCCATAATAAGTACTTGTAGTTTCTAGGATTATTTAATGCTCCTCAGATTTTTCTAGACTATAATTACTTCTTATGCATAAAAACAATACAACTCTTAATGACTCTATAACTCCGCAAAACTATTCCCAACACTCAGTAATTGTTGCATAATAGATGTTTCTTATAAAAAATGAAAGAGATTAGAGGAAAATTAAAAGAGAGAACAAGATATGTCTGATTTAACAAATGTCAAGGGTTCAAATTTACAGATGTCGACTGAAACGTCAATGCCAATGGAGGTTTCGGAAGAATTATGGAAACTATAGATAATCACTAGACATAGTCTTGTAGAATAGGAACTTTCAAATATGCTAGTAGATAGTATTATGCCGAATGAGAGTTTAGATTAGTAGGTTTCATATACTTGTATTCAATTAGAAGTAGAACTGTTGGCCTTTGTTCCTAGTTGTAATACAAACTTGCCACCTCAGAATTTCAACACTGCTAAGAGGAAAAATACTGTTCATGCAATTAGAAAAATTGGACGGTGGAGAAACATCTCTTAATGGAGTACGTCTCTAAATTAGGCGTGCGAAATATAATGGAATTTGTGGTATGAATGGCATAGGTGGTCTTGGCGGCCTAAGCAGAGGAGTAGGTTGTTTGAGGAGACAAGTTGGCGCTCCGTGCTAATGATTTTCCACTTCTTAACTAATTAGTGCAGTAATAAGGTTATAATTAGGTGGTTTATTTTGTTTGGATGTTAGGCTAGCGCTTTTCCTTATTTATGGTCATTTTTAGCTCCTGTGAATAGACTAAATCCTTTTGAAAATTGCCGCATGTTTGTAACTGTCTGTTTTCTTATTAAAATATTCCGGTGAGCTAATCATAACTAGTATCATGTACTTGAACAGGAGAAAGTTCATCTTCTAAAATATTATAGGTTTATTTCATATTTGCAGGGTGCAGGAGTTGCTATCCGTCCATTTCTATCTGACTTAGTTTGTTGCATGCTAGAAAGTTTATCTAGCCTTGAAGATCAGGGACTCAACTATGTTGAGGTTTGACTCGTTTGCATGCCACTTAACATTCAAAGAGTCTGAAACAATTTGCTTGTTCTTAGTTACTTTCTCTTGTAGTTGCATGCAGCGAATGTTGGAATACAAACAGAGAAGCTTGAGAACTTGAGAATCTCGATTGCAAAGGGCTCTCCCATGTGGGAAACACTTGACCTCTGTATCAAAGTTGTAGATAATGAATCTTTGAATTTATTGGTTCCTCGTCTTGCTCAATTGGCTCGATCTGGAGTAGGCTTAAATACTAGGTATGTATTATGCCAATCATGCACGATAAGCATTTGATTACATATTTGTCTTTCTGTCTTTTTTTTTTTTTGGTTTCTTCTCTTCATCATATGACTCATATCCATCATTTTAAGGCTTAATTGGGATCTTACCTTAGGACAAAGATCATCTTAACTCAATTTTATAAAGACGTAGGAGAAGTGTCCTTGGAAATTTATTTCCCAAAGTATGTCTTCATTTTCTAGCCATTACTCATACTCCTTAGGCTGCTGGGATAAAATTAGATTTTGGGAAGATGCATGGTGCTCGAATACTTCTTTGGCTTCTAGGTTTCCCAGACTTTATAGGTTATTGCATCTTCATCGCGCCCCTGTCAGATCTTTTTGGTCAGCCCAAAACTCCTGGAATTTTCATTTTTTCAGAAATCTTAATGATAGAGAATCTAAGGACTTGGTTTCTGCTCTCGACAGTTTAATGCATGTTTCCATTTCTATTCATAATCCAGATAGAAGGGTTTGGTTGTTGAATAAATTGGAGGTGTTTAGTTGTAAATCCTTCTTTTCTTTCCTGGCCTCATCCATCAACTCAGTTATAGATAATAGAAGTCAGGTTAACCTCCCCTTTCTAGAAATTTGGTCCTCTAAAATACCCAAGAAAATCAAATTCTTTTGTTGGTGTTTAGGTCACCGTAAGATCAACACTCATGATGTGATCCAAACTAGACATCTGAACATGGCTCTGTCTCCTTCGAGATGTGTGTTGTGTGGTACAAATGGAGAGAGTTTGGACTATCTCTTCATACATTGTTCTTTTGCTCATGTTTTGTGGTCTAAATGGAGATATGCGCTTAGTTTTAGTGGAGTTCCTCATGAGCATGTAGGGGGGCTGTTGGGTGAGGTTCTCCAGTTAAAAATCCACAAGAAACTTAAAACACTCTTGTGTTTTGGCGCGCTCATAAATTTTTGGTACATTTGGCTAGAGAGGAACAAATTAATTTTTTAAGAAACCTCTGACGATGTTAATACAGTCTGGGAGAAAATACAGTTTCACTTCTTTTTAGAAAGCCAATACTAAGACTTTAAGGATGTTCCTTTATTTATGCTCAGTTGTAATTGGATGGCTACTTGTATAGACTAACTTTAGTCTTTTGGTGTTCGGTTAGGAGTTCTTTTCCTCCGAACCTACTTTGTACATTCTCTCTTTCTTTTTATATATATAACATTTATGTTTCTTATAAAAAAAAAAAGATGTAGGAGAAGATGTGAAGTGTGGAAGAAGAAAATTTTCTCTATAAGGTGTAGGTTTATGTAACTAAGGTGTTTGAAGAAAGCATCTCATTTATTTTGACTGATTTTTTAATTACTTAGGAATTTGCCAAGATTTTGGAAGAGGGTTGATGGTATAGTTTTAGTCATATGTTTGAATGAAGTGAATTTGATGGTATAGTTTTAGTCATATGTTTTAATTATATTTCGTCCAGTGATATGTCTTAATTATTTCTTACTGGAAAATATATCATATTGAATCTTCACAGGGTTGGAGTTGCTAGCTTCATTTCGTTTTTAGTTCAAAAAGTTGGTGGTGATATTAAACCTTATACAAACACTTTATTGAGGATATTGTTCCCGGTTGTCAAAGAGGAGAAGAGTGCTGCAGCAAAACGAGCATTTGCTGGTGCTTGTGCCATTGTTTTGAAGTACGCAGCACAGACTCAAGTCCAGAGGTTAATTGAGGACACTGCAGCCCTGCATACTGATGATAGAAATTCTCAAATTTCTTGTGCAATTTTGTTGAAAAGCTACTCATCCATGGCCTCGGACGTTGTAAATGGGTATCATGCAGTAATCATCCCTATTATGTTTGTTTCTAGGTATGGATCGGGAACTTCTAGTTTTTTCTGTAATTTTTTGTGGTTATCTAATTCTTTTTCATGCTTAAAGTTGAGAAAATTATATCAACCGAAAAAAGAAACTAGATCAACTGCAAAAGAAAGTTAGAGAGAGGACCAGAAATCCTTGAGTGTACAGAAAACTAGAAGATGAGATGGATCATTGCTGAAAACCCTTCCAATTGAAGAGGACCAAATTGGAAGGGGTACAACTAAAACATTTCGAATCATAGGCCATTTGTAAGCCGCAAAGCTAGTCCTATCCCACATAAGATCTGGTAGACCATGTCTTTCTTTAAAGACGTTTCGCATTATTCCTCATACAAAGAATTCTAGAAAATGTGATCATTGTAAATCACGAAGGATGTAACTTTTGTTCTTTTTATCTTGTAGAAATTCAATTGAATCGATAAATGTGTGACATCTGTTGGCCAAACCCAAGATCTATTGACTTCCTGAAAAAGCTTGAACCAGAACTTGCCTGGAAGCAACGGAACCATGATAAACCCATTGTGACTCAAGCCTAGCAAAGGCACTTCACTCTATAGGATCATTTGCCCAGAAAAAAAAAGTTCAAAGAAAATGAAGAACGAATGAATAGAGGAATTGATAAAGAAGACAAATGGAATTTGGTATTCATGAGGGATTTTCCGCCCTCTAAATTGGTTGAATTTAATTCTTTATTAGACGGCTTCAACCAGGCATTGTTGACCTATTCTCGAACAGATAAGAGGATTCAGCCTCTTGAGTGCTCTAATGTATTTTCTTAGAAATCTTTTCTCCATGTTTTGTTGAATTCGTGTATCCCTTCTAAGGTTAAATTTTTTTGAGTGGCTTCTAGTATTGAGGAAGGTGAATGCTTGTGATCTTCTGCATAGGAAGCATCCTAAGGCTTGCTTCTCTCCTAACTGGTGCATTGTATGTTGTTAGAAGGATGAGGTCGCTAGATCACTTTTTTATGCATTGTTCACTTTCCTATCAGCCATGGTGTAAGCTTCTCGATGTTTTTGAGTTAACATGGGTGATATTGAAGGCATGTCAACGTTGTACTCTCGATGACACTTGAGGAAGAAAATTTTGAAGAGAGGCTCTCTTTTTGCTATTTTATGGATCATTTGTCAGAAAGAAATTTGAGAATCTTTAAAGAGAAGCAAAAGAATGTTAGTTGTGTAGGAAATCTCGATGAGAGATATTAGGGATATTTTGGAATATATGGTAGAGAAAATCATGGCTAATAATCTAGTCCTAAAATTAAGGAAATTAGTTGTGATCTTTTCTAGTTTAGTGTAACCTAATTTTTTATATATAGTCTAGTATGGATTGTAAATGTACAATAATGAAATTGAAAAATTAGAATTCTTTTTCTACACGGTATCAGTTTCTGGAAAACATTTCACCACCGTTTAGCTAGGGTCGCCGGGGGAAACATTACTGCCGATCCTTGCTCATCCTAGCCTTAATTGTTGGTTCCTAAATTATTCTCTTCGGCCTTCATTGCTGTTTCTATTTACGTTTCCTCTCTTTCACCAATTATTTGATCCTATTCAACTATGAGGGATACTTCATCTTCAACGCCACCACTGTCTTCAACAGTGGAGGAAGAACATATTACAAGGAGGACAACGGAGCTTCAGAACATCCAGGCAGCATACAAACTGAATGGAAAAACTACTTGAAGTGGTCTCAATTAGTTCGAACATTCCTG
Organism: Datisca glomerata; assembly: GCA_003255025.1. NCBI lineage: Eukaryota > Viridiplantae > Streptophyta > Magnoliopsida > Cucurbitales > Datiscaceae > Datisca > Datisca glomerata. The sequence continues at coordinate 297,589 of QANY01011764.1, read as the reverse complement.
AAAGGAAAAGGGAAGTTGGGTCACCTATTGGAGACGACATCGGAGAATGGAAAAGCTAGATTTGAAGCGTGGGAAGAAGAGGATTCAATGATCATGTCATGGTTATGGAATTCCATGATCCCCGAAATCAGTGATACATGTATGTTTCTCCCTACAGCAAAGGCGATCTGGGATGTCTTCATTAGACGTATTCCAAGGTTAATGATGCAGCTCTTATATATGATATCAAGACAAAGACAACCGGCTAGGGACAGGGGTCGAAAACAGTGACAGAGTATGCGAATTTTCTCCAAAACCAGTGGCAGGAACTGGATCATTACAGAACAATCGATTTGAATTGTAGCAAATGTGCAGTGGCTATCAAAAAGTTTATAGAAAGGGACCGAGTCTATGATTTCTTGACTGGCCTAAATTCTGAATTTGATCTTGCATGAATTCAAATTCTTGGCAGACCTGAATTCCCATCTTTAATCGAAACATTATCCTTGGTTCGCGCTGAAGAGAGCCGCAAGGGCATTATGTTAGAGTCTTCTTCAACCGAAAATTCTGCTCTTCTAATCTCTAAACCTCAAGGGCTGGTACTGGACAAAATTGCTCCAAACAAGACTAACCGGCCAAGTGTACAAGACAATCGCGATGAGTTGTGGTGCACATACTGTAAGAAACCACGGCACACCAAAGAACGGTGCTGGAAATTGCATGGGAGACCATCCACAAGCAGTCGTAAATGGGGACTGAGGGGTGGACAGCAAAGGCAGACTCATGTGTCGGTTCAAGACTCAACTCAAGTGTTTGGAGGATTTAATATGGAGGAAATTGAGAATTGGGGAGTGTTGAAAAATCAGCAACTAACAATTCTCATCTTCATTGTGATATTTGTGAGTATGCGAAACACACTCGTGTACCATTTCCTATCAGTAATAAAAGATCTTATTTTCCTTTCTTTTTAATTCATAGTGATATTTGGGGGCCATCGACTGTCCCAAACATCTCAGGGTCCAAGTGGTTTGTCACATTTATTGATGATTGCACAAGAGTTTCTTGGATCTATTTACTCAAAAATAAGTCTGATGTGAGTCATATTTTTCCTATCTTTCATACAATGATTCAAAATCAATCTGGCACCAAGATAAAACACTTTCGTTTGGACAATGCTCGTGATTAACTCAATCAAATCTTGTGTCCGTATTTCCAAAAGGAAGGAATTATACATGAATCATCTTGTATCACCACTCCATAACAAAATGGAGTGGCAGAAAGGAAAAATCGACATCTTCTTGAGTGCACTAGAGACTTACTGAAATAGGACTTATTTTCAACAAAATGTACCAAAAACATATTGGGGAGAAGCTGTACTCACATCGACTTATGTTATAAACAGAATTCCTTCTAGGGTCTTGGGGTTTCAAAGTCCACTAAAAAATCTGTCCAAATTCTACCCTAATACTCGAGTTTCCTTTGATCTCACCCGTAGGGTTTTTGAGTGTACCTCCTTTGTCCATGTTCATAGTCATAACCGTGGTAAGTTAGATCCCCGTGCTCTTAAGTGTGTCTTCGTGGGGTACTCATCCACTCAAAAGGGTTATAAATGTTATCATCCACCTACTAGAAAAATCCATCTCTCTGCAGATGTTACATTTGTTGAAAATAAGTCCTATTTCACCACGCCTTATCTTCAGGGGGAGTTACATACTCTTGAAGATAAAGAGTCAAACTTTCCACCTCTAGAGTTACCCAATTCTGAGCCGTCCAAACTTGAATCTCAAAATCATCATAAGTCCATTCCACAATCTGATGAGTTGGAAGATAAAAGGGAAGGAGATGGAAAAATCGATGACTGGTTCCGGTTTGACAAAGTGTATACAAGGAAAGGAGATGACATTGTGACTACAAAGCAAGAACAATCCTCTGGACCAAGCTCCGAAAAGGAGGTAAGTGAATCAACAAACCATTCTTCTACTAATCCTGAACCACCTTGCCTTGACCAGGACCTACAACTACCTATTGCTGTAAGGAAAAAAACCTGAGAATGCACCAAAAGACCACTATACCCGTTGTCACACTTTGTGTCATTTGAGAATTTTCCCCACTCCATCAAAGTTCTCTCCACCTTAAACACAGTTCCTATTCCTAGCTCATTGTCTGAAGCATTATCAAAGAGAGAATGGAGACTTGCCATGGAAGCTGAAATGGATGCATTAGAAAAGAATGAGACTTGGGAATTGGTTGATTTACCAAAAGGCAAGAAAACAGTGGACTGTAAGTGGGTGTATGCAGTAAAATTTAAGGCAGATGGGTCCCTAGAACGCTGCAAGCAAGGCGAGGTTAGTTGCAAAAGGATACACGCAGACATATGGAGTGGATTATGAAGAAACGTTTGCTCCTGTAGCTAAGATGAATACAGTGAGGATCTTGTTGTCTTTGGCTGTTAATTTTGATTGGGAATTGCAGCAATATGATGTGAAGAATGCCTTCCTTCACGGAGAATTAGAAGAGGAGATTTATATGAACATTCCACCGGGATTTAGTGGGGTTGACAAGAACAAGGTTTGTCGATTAAAAAAGGCATTATATGGGCTGAAACAATCCCCACGTGCTTGGTTTGGACGGTTTGCCAAGGTAATGATAGCTGGTGGCTACAAGCAAAGTCAAGGGGGATCACACGCTTTTTATCAAGCATTCGGCCTCAGGGGGAGTCACTGTTTTAATCATATACGTGGATGACATTATAGTGATAGGAAACAATGAAGTAGAGAAGGAGGCCTTGGAGGGGTGTCTAAACAGAGAATTTGAAATAAAAGATTTAGGAAGATTGAAGTAATTCCTTGGAATTGAGGTGGCTTGATCAAGGTAGGGGATTTTTATCTCTCAACAAAAATATGTTACAGACCTGCTCAAAGAAACAGGCATGACAACTAGCAAACCAATTGGAACTCCCATTGAACAAAATCATAGATTAAGTAAGGCTCTTGGAGATAAAGCAGTGGACAGAGAGATGTACGAAAGACTTGTTGGGAAACTCATCTATCTTGCACATACTAGGCCAGATATAGCTTACTCAGTCGGTGTTATTAGTCAATTTATGCATGATCCTAGAGAAATTCACCTACAAGCAGTCTACCGAGTACTTCATTACTTAAAGTCACCCTGGGAAGGGAAATTTATTCAAAAAGGGATATGAAATTGATCTGACAGTCTATACAGATGCGGACTTTGCAGGGTCACCAGTCAACAAGAGATCAACTTCGTGCTATTGTACCTTTCTTGGAGGAAACCTAATTTCCTGGAGAAGTAAGAAACAGAGTTTGTTGCAAGGTCAAGCGCTGAAGTAGAGTTCATTGTGGGTCAAAATTATCCTAGAGGATTTGAAAATTCAATGGAGCAAACCAATGAAACTATATTGTGACAACAAGTCAGCTATAAGTATAACCCACAATCCAGTGCAATATGATCGGATGAAACATATAGAGATAGACAGACATTTTATTAAAGAGAAGCTAGATAGTGGATTGATTTGATTTGCACTCCATATGTTCCGACAAGGCTTCAACTTACAGATGTGATGACAAAAGGATTGTGTACCAACATATTTCATGAGAATGTTAGCAAGCTGGGAATGGATAATCTATATTCACCAGCTTGAGGGGGAGTGTAGGAAATCTCGGTGAGAGGGATATTCTGGAATATTTGGTAGAAAAAATCAGGGTTAAGAATCTAGTCCTAAAATTAAGGAAATCTCGGTGACATCTTCCCCAAATATGTGTTCCTCAAATAGAGTTTCGGTGCTTCATAGCCAAGGACTTTGGAAGGATCCCCAACACATAGTTTTATGAGTTCCAACACCTAGCCCCTCGTTTCAGGTGAAGGCCTGGATATGCGTTGAAAAATTTGAAAAAAATTGAATACTTCTTTGGACCACTGGAAGTGTAACTTAAATATCAATTCAATTATTTGAGCATTCCTTCGACAAACTAAGGTTACTTCATTTTTGTGTCTTGGTTTTTGTAAGTTAAAATTACATCCGTAATATCTTTATAATATATTAATTAAGAACCAAGGGTTGGCTCAAGTGGTGAAGGTCTTATAGTTGGAGGTCTGTTCCCTTCTAGGTCCTCGGGTTTCGTGGTGGGATTAGTCAAGGTGCACGTAAACGATCCCAGGATACCTATGGATACCAGATTAAATACTAACTGTTGAAATAAATTCCATGGATTCTTTATTATCTTTAATACCTTTTTACATATTTTTAGAAGATTCAACATACAAACTCTTTACTTTTTTATGTAGATTTGATGATGATAAGTTTGTTTCGGGCCTCTTCGAGGAGTTGTGGGAAGAAAATACCAGTGGTGAGCGTATTACTCTGCAGCTATATATGGGTGAAATTGTTTCCCTGATAGGCCAGGGGATCACATCATCATCATGGGCGAGTAAAAGGAAAGTAAGTATGTGTTATACATATTTGTCGACCAAATGAATGTATTGTCCATCATCTTCTTTTATTTGTTGTAATTGGATTTTATCGTTGCTGGTATAGTGGTATGTAACTATACTTCGATAATGCATTCCCATCTTGCAGTCAGCCCAAGCAATTTGCAAGCTTTGTGAAGTTTTGGGTGAATCTGTATCTCCTCATTGTAGTTTTCTCCTTCAATCTCTTACGAAAGAAACTTCCGGTCGTTTATGGGAGGTAGGGATAATATATTTGTGCACTATGACAAAGTGCAAGAAGTTTGTAGTTTAGTAGAAATATATTTTGTTACATGTATTCTGAGAAAGAAAGTCTGTACTCATATTGTGGCATTCAAATATAAATCTAAAAGGCTATGAGAAACCAAAGAGTAAAGTGCAAATTTGGAGGAAAGGTGTATAGTGATAAAAACAGTATATCTATGTCTGTGCATGAGCTCTATGCATAAGCATTTCCGGTTTGAGATTTTGTAGTTTTGTGCTAGCTTAGAAGTGCTAATTAATGTGACAGGGGAAGGAGACTCTATTACATGCAATAGGAGCTCTCTCAACATCCTGTCATGAACTAATTTCTGCCGAGGATCCTGCTGCTCCTAATGCCATTTTGAGTACTGTATGTTCTGCATGCACCAAGAAAGTAAAGAAATTCCGTGAAGCAGCTTTCTCCTGTCTTGACCAGGTGTGACTTTAGCAATGGTTGCTGAACTCAATTTATTCAAATGCTTTTTTTCCCACTCAATTGAGTTACACTCAGGTTACTCACTCCAATATAATAAGCATGGTGATAATTTTTTTCGCTTGAATTATTTTATTGTGCTGCTTGTGCAAGAACTGAATAAGTGTTTTTTATTTGCTTTCTTTTCAGTGGTTCCTTTCAATCTCTTAATATCATTATAGGATTTATTCAATTACACTGTGTTTCAAACTAGTGATAGGGAATTGCATCGGGAGGGTAATCTTCTTTTAGTAACTTCATTTATTGCTTACACCTAGAAACAACAATCTTGCTTCTTCTTTTAACACTTGTGGGAATGTTCTCACATCGCCTGGCCTCGCCTCTTTGTGACGGTTGGCTGTTTGTGCCGCATAGTTTGATTGTTTTGGTGCATAGTCAGGCTTGTGTTTGGTATGGCGTGCTTTCGGCTACTATAAGTTGTGCTCAAGGAGGGAGGGTGTGTTGGAAACCTAGTTTCCCTCTGTGCTGGTTAAAAGAAATTATTTCTCCTCTTCTTAATACCTAGGTTTGAAGAAGTAGAACGTGCTGGGCTTTTCAATCTTTATCTCTTGGAACCCTTACAAAGAAATTTGAAAGATATAGACATTCTAGAATTTCTAGTTATTTATCCACTTCTCTTTATCTTTTGGCTAAGAACACCGACACGCTAGGAGAGAGAGTGGGTGTCTGAAACGAATATGCCATGGTTGCTTCATTCTATAAGTTTCCATAGGTTATGATTTTTCACTTCTTGGTTATCTTCCTCTTCGCCGTTATGAAGAGGTCATATGAGTCTAGGTATTGGGCGTGGAGTGGCATTGTTTAGGTAGTGCTGTAAACACGGGCAACTCCCGAGCAAGCCCGTTGATGTAGAACATGTTTTGGAACTAAATCTATGTTCGACTTCACTAGAAGAACACCGTACATGTAGAAGTAGAAGCGTAGAACACACTTTGGAAATCCGAAAACCCGTTGCATCTTAGACACGTCACTACATGTTGGAAGTAAAGATTGTTTACATTTATTTTTTGAATTATAAAGAAGTTTTACAAATGTAAAACAATAGTACTTCAATTGAAATATGAAATGTTAGTAAAGAAACTTGATTCTTTTCCAAAATTTCACGCATCAGACAAAGAATACTATTGCCTATTCTTTTAAATTTCTTTATAATAATTGGCAAATTTATATTGATAGTTAACTATTTCACAAGGGAATCAAATGAATCATTCATATCTATCACTAATGTGGACGCATTGTTCTTCCATTTACGTGTTTCCAGGTCATAAAAGCCTTTCGCAAACCCGAGTTTTTCAATATAGTTTACCCATTGATATTGGAGATGTGCAATGCAGCTGCTTTAAGCAAGTCTGGGCAGGCACAGCTGGCAAGTAATGGTGATAAAGCAGGTCATAATAATAATTGATTTTGAGATGCTATTTTTTTAGTTCATGTACATAAGTTTGACATTTTCAGTATTGCCTTAATCGCTGTTTGTAGATAGTATATGTGTGGAGGTACCAAAATTCATGTTCATGCCTGATTAAGTTGCTCTAGTACAAGGCACCATACCGGTTATTAAGACAGCTAGAGATGTACACAGAACCTACCAAGCCAAGTAAACTGGACCAAATTCAGCTGATTTTTTTTCCAGTATTTCACCGAAGTTTTGTTTTAATCGGTTTGGTCATAGTAAATATTTGATTGTTCATTTCCTTTGCGACTTTCTATTTGAAAATTTGTTAAAATTTTTGCTGAAACCAATGTTTTAACATTTTTTTTCCAAATTACAGAAGGAAAGAAATGAACAATTACTGTTGAACTTCATGCTTTTATTGTTAGCTTCAAGGCATATCCCCAGTAAAGCCTTTAAACCACTGGGCCAGTTTTTTTCTTATCATATTTGTCATTTTTTCTTTGTAGTGACCAAAACTCTATGTATGCAGAATCAGATGGGGTTGAAGATCTTTCAATTCCTTATGACAAAGTTTTGAATTGCTTGACATCTTCCATCCAAGTGGCACAAATAGATGATATTCTGATTCAACAGAAGAATTTATTGCATGTGATTGGAACATCCTTTACTTGTGGATTTTCATGGACCGGTATCCTCTTCATCGCGCTGTCTTTGATTTAGTCCGCTGTTTTATTTTTGAGTAATTCTAGACTGATCAAGTTTTAAGTAACCAATTGATGTGTCAATTATTCATAAGTTGGTGTTTTATAGTTCATTAAAACGATTTGTCCTATTAATTTATGAATGATTGACGTATCCTTTGGTCACTGAAAATTTGGTCCATAATTTAGTCTAGAATTACGCTTTATTTCATTGTGTTTATTGATCTAATTATTGTGTTTCAGTCAAAACATCGATATTTTCATCAATCAAAGAACTTTGCTTAAGGCTCCATGAGAATTTGACTGATTGTCAGGAGCCTTCCATACCTGACAGCATTACTTCTTTTGTCCTTGAGGTAAACGCTGTACACTTCTATTTATCATATGATTTCCTGACTGAAATATTTAACTCTTATATAATGTTTTCCTTGTATACAGTTGTTTCACTGTGTCTCACCTCAAGTAGTCCAATGCATCAGCACAATCAAGATTGCCCAGGTATGACATTCTTATACTTCTTCAGTCAGCGAAAGAAAAGAACAGAAAACATTACCACAACATGAGTCAGTCTATTCACGTATTTTTAAATGCACAAAAGCTCTTTAAAACAGAAGCTAGAGTTTTTATTCATTGAAATATCATTATTTTTAGTTAATATGTACTTGAAATTATATTTGTTTGTTTTTAGAAATATTTTAGGAAATACTTGAACAGACGTGTCTTCTGTTGAATTACATATGATTTAAAGTAGTGTGTTTGACGCGTTAAAATTGTTTTAAACCGAACTCAAACTCACCTTCAAGAATTGTCTTTATATGATTTCCAATGAGATCATAAAATAAGAAGATTGGAAAGAACCATTTGGAAGGTAGAGTAGAAATTAGTATCATAAAATATGATAATATGTTAAAAGTTGTCAAAATGAACGTTTCTTGTTTCTTGTAGTGGTGCTTCATAATACCAAAATGTGTTTCGACAAGAACATTTGTAAACAATTATGATTTACAGTAGTGTTTTTATGCGTTAAAGTGTTTTCAAACAGACCACTCACAAACTCACCCTCAGTCTCTCTTATACTGTATGACTTTTTATACTATACGACTGTTTTGTAATTTAGGTTCACATTAATGCTTCCGAATGCTTACTGGAGATCATAAAGCTATTGAAGAACCTGCCATTATCAGCTGAGTGGACAGATGTGGGGTTTAAAGCTGAGCTTCTTCAGCAATACGAGTTTGAGAAAAATCAAGTGGCCAAGTCATTGTTGAAGTTATGTATGGAGAATCTTGAAAAGCCTAGACAATAGAATGTCCATGCATCTCAAAATTATAGCTGAAGCCAAAGCAATCCTTTCTATTTCTTATTTGTTCTAATGTTGTATTCATAGGGAAAAAACAAATACTAATAAAAGATGAATACCTTACCGATTTTTAGATTAGAAAAAAGAAAAAAGCTGAGAATATTTAACTATACTAGTAAAAAAGTACTTACTTCACACGTGATGCAGCATTTTTAACAAAAATATAGGTAAAATTTGAAGTAATAGTAAAGTTAAAATTCACGTGTGATGGAACAATTTTAGATACTAGTAGAACTTGAAAATAGTATTGAAGTTAAAATAAATGTAGCCTAAAAAAGTTGAAAATAGTATTAGAGTTAAAATAGATGTAGCCTAAAAAAGTTGAAATAATTGTAATAGCTTTTGGCAATTATTTAAAATTTAAAATAAAAGTAAAATAGTAATATTAAATGATTAATTCTACTTATAGCAATATGACAAAATCTCACTGTTCAAATGTAGGAAAAATCAAAGATTCTCAGTTTGAGTCCTGTTGCAAAATCTCACTCTTTCCTTCCCGATAAAAAGTTGAAGTTTTCTCTATCAAGAATTATATAGCATACGACTTTCGATACTCTTATGCTCTATCTATTAGTAAAATATTCTCCTAATCTTCAACTGCTTTAGTTTTTAATCAAAATTTAGGTTTATGTAGGACACAAGATGCATAACCAGAGAGTGAATATTATGCATCAAGTAATTATACATTATAATCAAAGAGTCAGTCTTGCAAATCTTGGTGCATGTGTTTTGATCAGAATAATTTGGTTCATTTTCCAAAAATTTCAATATTTTAATCTGGAAGTCTTACTCATGATGCATGAAAATATAGTGTTAAACCAATTTCTTTGTATCACTCCAGACAAAATGCATTTAAATTGTCTTCAAATCATTGGATAATGAGCAAAATCTGATTTGCTTTGGTCTTATACAGTGAGATTAGACTCAATGAATTTATTTGTTGTATAATTTTTCAATATTTTAAGTATTACCAATGATGCATGAATGTGAAATTATTGTATTAATCTTCTACAAATTACATGACAAAAGCAATTATTTTTGCTTCATTGCATTAGAAAATGATGTGAAATCGTAAAGTTCATAAGAGTTAAGAAAATGCAGAAATACTCAGACACATGTCACAAAGCTAATCCACTATTGCATATAATGTACAAAAATATGAATGTTCATATCTTTATAGACCAAATGAACAATTTAGGGTTATTGTTATAAATTTGTAAGCCAAACAAATAATAATTCCTTTTATAAAACGACTAATATAATATACTACAATAAAATTACTTGATTATTAATATGATGACTTATAAGCTTAAAATCATTTAAGTATTTTGAATTAGTTGTCCAACCCAAATGTATAATTAGAAATAAATAAAGAAAATAGATAATTTGCTAATCGTATAAATTTTGTCATTTGTAAAAACAATGAATTAATGAGAAATACATATTGAATTTAAAACGAACCAATGACTAACTATGACAATAAAATGTTTCTCCTATCTTAAGCCTCTTTTTAAATAAAAGGTTCCAATCTATTTTAGTGGTTGCACGTGAATTAAATCTAAAATTTATATATAAAAATTGAATCTAAACATTTTCATGAGTATTTTCATGATCCATGGTTTTAAGTCGTAGTTGCGTTGTCTATCATATCCCGATTACAGTATCATAAAAATCAAGTATAACAGAAGCGTCGTAACAAATTGTGGTGTCGTGACCGTAAATTGCAAGTTCTAGCAATTCTAAAAGTTTAATTTTTTTTATTTGTAAATAGTATAGATATTAACGATAGCTCACATTATATTTTTCTCTTTTTATTTGAACTATCTATTATATAAAAAAAATCAAATATGGGACAATAATTCTATCTTATTTATTGAAGAGCCTAAAAGCCCATGCCTTATTCGTTCTCTCACTTTTTATCCTTCTTCAAGAAGTGTTAGTCGTTTCTTCATTCGCTTTTTGGCCTCGTCTTTGATTTCTTTTTTTTTTATTTCATCTTTGAATTTGTCTTGGAATTCATTCTCTTCTTTCTATTAATCGTGTGTTGTTCTCGTTTTTATCTGAAGGTGCTTTCATATTTTGGAGTTTGGTGTTTCTCGTTTTGCTCTGGTTGAGTGTGAGTTGAGTTTAGTGTTTCTCGTTATATCTTTCTTGGAGAAATACACAACTCTGAGATGGAAAGAGAAATCCCTTTGGAAGAATTTGAAAATATCCTGGACTTAAAGGATGTTCTGCAACAAGATAGTGATCATCATGAATCTTGGATGGTTGGCAAAGTCATTACTGATAGAGTGATCAACGCCACTATTATGGTTTCTGTTCTTCATAAAAACTGGAATATAGATGAGGGTTTGGAGATTAAAATCCTAGATAAGAATGTGTTTCTGTTCAAATTTGGAAGCAAAACTGAATTGGAAAAGGTGGAAGGGAAAAGGCCTTGGAGCTTTAATGGAAACCTGCTTATTCTTAAAAGGTATGAGTCAGAGACACAGCCATCTGAAATTTCTTTTGATTCCTGTCCCATTTGGATTCAATTGCAAGATATGCCATCTGAATGGTGCTTTGAACCCGTTGTTAAAAAAATGGCTGCCAAAGTTGGATTAGTTAGCTATGTTGATAAGTATACTCTTAAGAGGGCTCTGGTTAGATCAGTGCGTGTTAGAGTTATATTGGATATTAATTCTCAACTTTTGCCTGGATCTTTGGTGGAAAGAAGGTGAATAGCTTAAAACTGAAGCTAATATGCGAACTCCTAATGTTGTCAGGGAAATCTTCATCTTTGGAGATAAGAAAAAGGTGATTACTAATGAAGATAGGTGTGGTAGTTCCTGTGAAGGTAATTCTGGGATGGAATGTAATAAAGGAGGTTAGATGGAGAATGTTTGCATTTCTAATGATGCTAATGTTGTTTCAACCTCTCTCGAAGGAGTCAGTGATAATGGAGCAGGGAAAGTAGATGCTCTAGTTAAGAGATTTATGCTCAGCATCTAATTCTTAGAATAAGAGTGAAGGTAAAAAGAAAAGTGGAAGAGATGGACATAGAGGCAGAGGTAGGGGGCCAAGAGTCAGTCTGGCGGTAAAAGACATAGGACTTAGGAGGCAGGTTGGTTAGTTTCTGACAACCTGCTTGATATTGTTGTTAAATCCACCTTTGGTGAAGAGGAGACTGGTGAGAAGAGTTCTTGTGATGTGTTTGTTCTTGTTGACGAGGGTGTGATGACTTTCTCTTTAAAGCCATATAAGGATTGATGGATTTGATGGTTTGGAATTGTCAAGGGTTGAGGAGTTCCTTGACAATTCAAGCCCTTAAGGAGGCTTTAAAAATCCGCAATCCCCAAAATTTATCTCTTATGGAAATAATAACTAACAAGAGTAAAGCAATTAGATCTTGTAAGAGGTGGAAGTTTGATTTCTAGCATGTTGTTGAACCACTGGGTCTCTCTGGTGGTTTCTCAGTGTGTTGGAACAATACTGTTTGTGTCAATTCTCTTACTAACACGGACAATGTATGGATTTAAGTATTGAGGAGGTGAGTGACCTTTGTTTATGGTCACAGAGATGACAAAATAAGGTGGGGCCATTTCAGACTCTAAGTAAAAGCAATAAAAGCAGTAGTATCCCTTGGTTAGCTCTTGGAGATTTTAATGATATGCTTAGCTCTAATGAGAATAAAGGTGGCGAGATATTTGATAATTTAGAGCTCTGAAACTCAAGGAGTTTGTGGATAACTGTGGTGTTTTAGAGGCCAAAACTAATGGTTGTTGGTTTACCTGGAGGAGTGGTAGAGCTGGTGGGAACTTCATTCAAAAGAGACTAGATAGGGCTTTTATAAATGAAGCTTTTCTTGATAAATTTCATTATTGTGAGGTTTTGTCCCCCTTAACTTCAGGTCAGACCACAATATGCTTATTGTGGCTCTATCTAAGGAAGTAGTAAAAAAAGAGTGAGATGTTTAAGTATGAATCTAAATGGCTTCTTAAGGATGATTATTTGGATATTATCAAGAAATGTTGGTTTAACTCTCATCCTGGGAATGGTTTGGACAGCTTTCTTTGAAAATTGAAGAACTGTAAAAGTGCTTTAAAACAATGGAGCTCTAATCTAAGGGGTAGCCCTAATAAGAAATTGGATTCTCTAAAGGCTAAACTCTTATTGCTTTCTGAGGATAATGAAGAGGATAAAGGGGTCGTGTGTGTGATTAAAGCTTTATCAATAATATTTGGAAGCAGGATGAGATATTTTGGGGGGAAATAGCTAAAGCTCATTGGCTTAAGAATGGAGATACCAATTCAAAGTTCTTTCACAAATCAGTTCTTCATAGAAGAATGATTAACAATATTTCTAGGATCAAAGACACTAATGGCATTGGCAGGATGATGAACATAAGGTGATTAAGATCTTTTATGAGCATTTTACTCACTGTTTTACTAGAGAACCAGCTTCTGACACTTGGTGGGTGCTTGGTAATGTGACTCCTTCCATCTCCCTAGATGTTAATATGGCTCTTACTTCTTATACTACTTTGGAGGAGGTCAAAGCAGTTGCTTTTGGGCTAGATCTTGACAAGGCTCTTGGACCAGATGGAGTCTCTTGCTCTTTTTACCAAAAGTATTGGGACTTAGTTGGTGAGGATGTTTTCTTGGCTGCTAAGGAATTTTTTGAAAGGTGTTATTTACTTGTTTCTTTTAATGAGACTTTGATTACCCTTATTCCTAAGTTTAGCCAGCCTAAATTCTCTGGTCATTTTAGACATATCTCTTTGTGTAACTTTTCTTATAAGATCTTGGCCAAAGTCTTTGCCAATAGGTTAAAAGCTGTAATAGATAGTTGTATTTTTGAATCTCATGGTGCCTTTGTTAGTAATATATATATTCAAGATAATGTCATGATTTCTCAGGAGGTGTTTTATCACTTAAATAGAAAGAAAAGGGGCAGAAGAGGTGTTATAGTCATTAAGACTGATATGGCTAAGGCATATGATAGGGTGAATTTGGGTTTCTTATTTTTTCATCTTAAAAGAATGGGTTTTGATAGTAAGGTGATTTCTTAGATCATGAAATGTGTTTCTTCTGTGAAGTATAAAATTCAGATTAATGGAGTCCTTAGAAATTCTATTTTCTCTAGTAGAGGCCTAAGACAAAGAGACGCATTATCTCCTTATCTATTTTTAATGGTGGCAGAAGCTTTATCCCAATGTCTTGCTAAGTCTATTTTGAGAGGTGACATCAAGGCAGTGAAACTTAAAAGGAAAAACCCTCATATCTCACACTTATTATTTGCTGATAACGGCATTTTTTTACTGACGCTGAGGTAGATTCTTATTCTAGACTGAAAGATTGTCTATCTAAGTATTGTAATGCTTCAGGACAGCTCATTAACCTTCAGAAAAGCAATCAGTGGTTCGGTTGTAATGTGCTTAATTGTCAGAAATTTGAGTTGTCTGTCATTTTTCATATACCTCTTTCTATTATTAAAGAGAATTATATTAGGATTCTTATTGATTGGAGTGATTCTAAAGCCTCAATTTTTGCTACACTTCGAGAAAGAATGGATAATAAAACTGCCATTTGGAAATCAAATCTCGTATATGTTGCCGGTAAGGAGATTCTGTTAAAGGTAGTAGTTCAGGCCTTTCCATCATATGTTATGAGTACGCTTAGACTTCCAAAGAGAATTTATTATAATTTACACTGGTGGGCTAAGAATGATGATAAGATGGGCATAAGGTGGTGTTCTGAGGAGAAATTTACCAGTTGGAAGGATGTCAGTTGTCTGGGTTTTTGAGACCTTAAGGATTATAATATTGCACTCCTAGCTAAGCAAGCTTGGCTAATTCTTCATGATCCTAACTCTCTTTGCTTTATACTCCTCAAAAGCATTTATTTTTCACATGATCCTTTTTTTGTTGGCTAAGGCACCTGAATAAAGTTCATGGGCTTGGAGAAGCCTCTGGTATGGTAAGAAAGTGCTTAGGAAAAAGAGCTTTATGTGTATCGGGAATATTCTATCTATTGATATTTGGAAGGACACTTGGTTGTTCAATGGAAAGAAGCTCGAGGTTTTTAAATCTGATAATTTTTCTCTTGTAGCTAATCTTATTTTAGATTATAAATGAAATTGTAATAGATTAAATTTAATGTTCCCTCCATGGGTTGTCAAAGAAATTATTATCCCTCAATCTGGCAGATATGATAGGATTGTATGGCTCTATACTAAAGATGGTGTTTTCTCAGTTAAGCCATGATACCATGTCATCCATGAGGAGAAGCTTGGTGATAAGAATATTGAATCTACTTCTTTTGTTCCTATTTATGCTTCTTTTTGGAAATCTTTAAGGAGGATTAATATACCACAACAAATTGATATTTTTATTATGGAAAGCAATTTAGAGTTTACTATTTGTCTCTTGCTAAAAGAAGAGCTGTTCAGAACCTTGTTTTCCCTATTTGTGACTGGAGAATGAGTCTGTTATGCATGCTTTGGTAACTTGCAAGTGGAGTAGCTATCTTGGTGATGTTCTCCTCTCTATCTTAGAGACAGTTTGGTTGCTGAACTTGATTTTTGTAGCTGGTTTCAGAATAGAATTATGGAATTGGCTAAGCATCTTGATGGTGGCAAGGACGGTGTATCCATTTTTTGTTTATTGTGTTGGTATGCATGGAAATCTCGTAATTCTTTTGTGTTTGAGAAGAAGAATGTGGACCCTATTAGAACTTTTTCTTCTACTCTCAAATCTTCTTTTCATTTCCTATCTGCTAGCTGTAAAAGCTCTGTGTCTAATCTGCACGCACCTCATAATTATATTTCTCTTCATCGACATTGTTGGAGACCTCCTGATTTTGGGTGTGTTAAGATTAACTGTGATGCAGCTTTTGATGCAACCAAGGTTACGTGTGGTGTTGGAGCTATTGCCCGTGATCATTGTAGTAATAGTCTACATTCTGCTAGCCACCAAACTTAGCTAACTCCAGGGCCTCATTTATGCTAAATCCCTTCCTGCTTGCTATGTTGCTCATGGAGAGTTGTTGGCAATAGAGGAGGCCCTGGAGTTAGCTAAGTTTGGTGGCTAGCAGAATGTAGTTGTTGAATCCAATGTCGTTGTTGTGGTTAACTGGTTGCTTGGCTCATCTTGTAGTGATTGAAAGGTTTCTCATCTTGTAGTAACTTGTCCCTAGCTAGTATTTATAAGTTGAACTGGGTTTGTAAGAGTTATAATTCCACTGCCAGTGTCATTGCTAGATTTGGCTTAGATCCGAGTAGGAATCTGTGTAATAGCATTTACTTATCTTCCATTTTTGCTAGCTTAATTTCTAGGGATAAGGATGTTGTAAGAAGGAGTTGGATACCTCCTTAGTTATATTCTCTTCTCTCTCTTTATGAATATCTTTCTTGTTAAAAAAAGCCTAAAAGCCCAATAAACCCCAAAAATACAAAAAGCTGAAATGTCCAACTAAAAGGAAACCCTAATCATTTAGCTTTCATCTTCTCAGCAGCACAAATAACAATTAACAGAACAACCATCTCTTTTGATCTCTCTCAGATCGTCAGTGAGAGCTTCTTCAACCTTAATTTATGGCAGAGTCTTCAACTTCCATCCATCTCCAACGTCGAATCTCGCCGCACGTGTTAGATTCGACCAAGCATTGTCTCGCAACTTCTCTGCTTCTATGATTTTTTCCTCTGGTTACAAATCATTGGTTGTCACGGCTTATCGCGACTGTCAATTATGGTAGAAAGAATTAGCGTACCATGAATGCCCATGAAAGCGAGTCTCACCATTACTATAATGCTTTTCTAGTTTCCCTTTTCAGTTTCTTTGTGTACATTTTTTTGCAGTTGTATGCTTTATAGAAATGAATACTTAATTATTTGTCTAGCATTGAGGCACTGGCGTTCTTTGTAATTTTGGAATTGTTCCTCTAGTCTTTGATGGTATGAGAAATTTCAAAGGCTGCATATTGTGATGGGTTTTGAGATCTCATTTCATTTTCATTAGTTCATTTTTCTATAAAATAATAAAAAGTAAATCCTCAGTTGAAATGAAAAATTGATAAATATATATATAAATGCATAATTTATATGCATGACCTTTTACATGTTTAGAAGAATTCTTCATACAAAATTTTGTTAAGATATATAATTTTTTTAATATAAAAATATTGATCAAATGAGTTTAGAAATTTTTTTTTGATATTTTAGATGAGTAATAAGTGGAGTAGACGTGTATGCATCAACTGTTAAAATTTATTATTTATTAAATGATTTACTACACTTAAAAATATTATGAAAGTAAAAAATTTAAAATGTCGTTACTTAGTTAAAACAATCACACGTCTAGATTTAAAAGAACGTTAAAAACTGTCCAAAATTTTAGACTAGAAACTAAGTGACGCTCATAAAACCAAAACCCAAACTTCAAAAAACAGCTCTTAATTGAAAAATCTAGTGATGTGCAGTTGTTCCGTACAATTTGTCCCATGCTAAATCATGCGGGATGGGATAGGAAGACAAAGCTTCAAAACCCGCTGAAAATCCTTCCGTCCCGTATAATGTATGTAATTAATATCAAATAGATTTGTTTTAGCCCCTCCCACTCTCAAATTCCCCTCCCCACACCACGCGTTGTCACTTCTTTTCACTTAGTTACTTCTGCCAATTTCTTATTCAGGCGAGCAACAGATACAGTGAGAGGGAATGACAGTCGTGATTTAAATATTTGTCATTCTATGTCGTTGTATTGTCCGACGACAGTCACTCTCTACGGTTGTTTTATTTTTTATCTTATTTTTTTTGTAAAACTTCTCTCATCATTATTTTTGACTCTCTCTCTCATCGTTTTGCTCAGCCGCTTTACGTCAACTCCAAATGGTTTGTGGATTATTTCTCAACACAAGTATGATTTATTTTAATAGAAAATTTCCCTAATGACATAATCAGCATAACCTTTAAATGTAATCTAAATAAATGCATTTTTTGCTATTTTTCTGCGGGGCTTGAGTAAAACAATCTAAATTTTGACCAAAAAAAGTAAAACAATCTAAATGACAGAAATAAACAAAGGTTTCTACTTTTCTGGTCTTCTCCATCTGTAATTGAGATTGGTGTAATTTTTTCACTTCTTGAACAATTATTTCCTTTCTTGTTCTGTCTTTTTGTTTCCTTCATCAATCTTTACGAGTAGTATGTTGTCTTTGTCTTTCTTGTTTCTCCTTTTTTTTTAAGATGGGAGTTGTATCAAGATCTCCACTCTTGAGTCCATATAGAATTAACACAGTGATTTTTAGACTCTAAACGTGAAGATGTTCACTGCATTGTAGTTTAAGAGACTTTTAAAGTCCAAAGCTTTAATTATAGAATGTGTCGGTCTAAGATCTGCTCAATGATCCATGTATTTCATTGATAGATAGTAATCAAATGTTCAATTGGATTATTACATGTTCTATTGTAAGAAATACAAATTGTAAATTAAACAGGAACTTATGAGTCTCAACATGTATGGAATTAAATATTTTTCAAGGGTATTTAGGCCATTCAAAAATTTCTCTATGCGCATGTTGAAATAAATATATCATCATCTTTAAAAATTATTCTACATCTAAACTAAAAGAGAAATAGTAATAATAATAACTTGTTTATAATATTAAAATTTTAATGATATTTGAATAGTATAAAAAATAATTTTATTTTATCAATTTATCATATTCTAAAAAAAATTATATCATATTAAAAGATATTCTCTTATATATAAAATATGTTAATGTCTTTCTATAAATTTATTTATAGTTTCACTGATAAAAAAATATTAAAGAATATTTAATATATAAATTAATAATGAATAAATCATTATTAATTTATAATTAAATATTAATTATAAAATATCTGAAAATTAATATACGGATATTTACATCTTTAATTATATAAGATTACTAAATATTTTATGTTACTAATTATAAATGAATTATTATTAGATTGAAAAATAAAACATTATCAAATGAATTAAATGAGTAAAGAAGTGAAATACGTCATTTGTGTTATATTTTAATAGACTTTAAAAGATAAAAATGAGAATCGAAAGTTTCTCTTCTTTAAACCTCTTTTAATATAGTATAGATTAGATAAACTAATGTGGTAATTGACATTGTCACATAGTTGTAGCTGTAACACAGATTCAATGACATAAAAATATGTGATTATATATTCTCATATGTTGTTACAGAATAGATTTTAATTTCAATTCATGATCGTAACGCATATCTTTGTCGGGATTAGATTTAAATTAGGCAGAAATTTTAACCTCAAGAGATTGGCCTAGTGGGAAGGAAGAATACTGGAATGTGTGGATTAGGCACAGGTCTCAAGTTCGATTTCTCCTAACGTCAATTTCTTAAGACCACTAGGAGGTCTCCCGGTCGAACTGTCTTATGAATAGTCGAGCGTCAATTTCTTAAGACCACTAGGAGGTCTCCCGGTCGAACTGTCTTATGAATAATCGGGCGAAGCTGGGATATCCACGGTTATAAAAAAAGATTATTTTCAATATATACTGTCATTTACTTCTTTTCTGGTAATTGTTTGTTGAAAATAATCTCACTTTGGAGATGTTACAATCATGAGATTCATTTGAAAATAGGAAATTTTTGTAAGCATAGATACTGATAAAAGGTATTGACAAAAATAAAGAAGAATCAAATTCATCTACACTCCGAATGCTAAAATTTCCTCATGTTACCGAATTGAAATTCACAAAATTAAATATCTCAATGGTTAAATCGACGGTAAGAGTTACATTTGGAAAAGATTGTTCATTTAAAAAGTTGGGATCAATTTTTTTAACATTAGTTAGAGTTTTCATATTCCAAGAAACATATGTTTTCATTTACTCAACGACATTGTATGTATCCAAGCTAAATATGAGAATAGAGTGGACAAATTCGCAAACAGTTCTATGAATTTACCATAATATATTGCATGTTATTAAATACAATAATCTCACTTTTTCCTACAAGAAGATAGTGAATATAAGCGCATGAGAAGAGAATCATAGAATGGTAGAGGTAAATTTAGCTTTTGTATATTTTCGTTAATCCATGATCATGATTTATATAGACATATAGGCCTATGGATCCATACATCTCGATCGGGAAAGTATCAATAGAAAAATAAAGAATGGTAATTCATCGACATATTTTTTTAAACAAACGAAAGACGAAACATAAATCATGGATCAATTACACCCTCTCAGGGACTTGCTTAAGAATAAGAAAGATGAATCTCATGTAAGTACCATGAAATAAGGTTTGATCATATTCATGAGGATTCCGTAAGTATTCCATTACAAAAAGAGATTTCAAAACAATTCGGATTTTTTAGAGATTAGATGTAGTTACTAATTCATGATCTGGCATGTACATCCCTCTACAAATCAGGTCGAAGCAGCTCAATGTCGTGAGTTTTGTTTCTCTTCCCCATTCTGTCCTGTTCGTGTATGAGTGTATTAATATGACAAAAGAAAAAAGTTAGGCCTAAATAATTCATTGTCATCAATTTTGTGTTTCCTTCTCATCTTGTTGTGTTTGTGTGTCAGCGTGTGTTAATATGACAAAAGAAGCACAAAATGAGGTAGAATTGGACGTGGAATAAACCTAGTCTAGAAATAAACAGAATTTTTAGTGGATAGACCACTTTCTAAAAGGTAAGTTATTAATAGGCGTAAAAATTAAGTAGTAGATAAAAAGCTCTTTTTAACTATGATATTAATAACTTTTTAGAATGACTTAACATTGAATGAATAGAGTATTAACATCAGATGCCATTGTATTAACGTTTATTTAAGATCATAACTGCTTCTAATATTGTATTAAGATTTATTTAATACAATTATGAATGATAAAATTTGATGGACGGGAGACGGAACCTAAGTTTGGGGAAAAACATGAACAGTAGAATTTACAATTAAATTAAAAAATAAAATTATCCGTAACTTTTATAACTACTCCTACGAATATAGGATAATTGATGTCACTACTATTTATTTATTACACTAATTCTAAAGCTGCACAGTTCATATTTTTTGGACTTGAAACTGGGCTGCAAATGGTAAACCATGTCGCACTTATAGGTCTTTTAATAAGCTTCGATTTGATTTCTTACAGGCCACGTGGTTTCACCCATGTCAAAAGTTATGCCCTACGGAAGTTAACATGCATGTGCGACGATCCGTCTGTTACAGTAATTCTAAAGCTGCACAATACATGTTTTTTGTACACAAAAACTAGGCTGCGATGGGTAAACCTTGTCGCACCTATAGGCCTCTGAATAAGCTTCGATTTAATATCTTACATGCCACATGGTTCCACTCATGTCAAAATTTATGCCCTACGAAAGTTGACATGCACGTGCCACAATCCATATGTTACAGTAATTCTAAAGCTGCACAGTTCGTATTTTTTGGACTCGAAACTGGGTTGCGAATGGTAAACCCTGTCGCACTTATAGGTTTCTTAATAAGCTTCGATTTGATTTCTTACAGGCCACATGGTTCCACCCATGTCAAAAGTTATGCTCTACGGAAGTTGACATGCATGTGCCACGATCCATCTGTTACAACAATTCTAAAGCTGCACAATCCATGTTTTTTGTACACAAAACTAGGCTGCGACGGGTAAACCCTATCACAGGGTAAAACCTATCGCGCCTGTAGGTATCTGAATAAGTTTCGATTTGATATCTTACAGGCCGCGTGGTTGCACCCATGTCAAAAGTTATGCCCTACGGAAGTTGACATGCACGTGCCACGATCCATCCATTACAGTAATTCTAAAGCTGCACAATTCATGTTTTTTGGAGTTGAAACTAGGCTACGACTGTAAACCCTGTCGCACTTGTAGGCCTCTTCATAAGCTTCGATTTGATATCTTACAGGCCACGTGGTTCCACCCATGTCAAAAGAAATGCCCTACGGAAGTTGACATACACGTGCCATGATCCGTCTGTTACAGTACTTCTAAAACTGAACAGTAAATGTTTTTTGGACATAAAACTGGGCTGCGATGGGTAAAACCTTCTGTACCTATAGGCCTCTAAATAAGCTTCGATTTGATATCTTACAGGTCACGTGGTTCCACCCATATAAAAAATTATGTCCTACGGAAGTTGACATGCACGTGCCACGATCCGTCTATTACAGTAATTCTAAATCTGCACAGTTCATGTTTTTTAGACACAAATATGGGCTACGATGGGTAAACCATGTCACACCTGTAGGTCTCTTAATAAGCTTCAATTTGATATCTTATAGGTCACGTGGTTCCACCCATGTCAAAAGTTATGCCCTACGGAAGTTGTATGCACGTGCCACGATCCATCTTTTTTAGTACTTCTAAAGCTGCACAGTCTGTATTTTTTGGACATAAAACTTGGCTGCGATGGGTAAACCCTTCCGTACCGGTAGGTCTCTAAATAATCTTCGATTTGATATCTTACAGGCCACGTGATTCCACCCATGCCAAAAGTCATGCCGTATGGAAGTTGACATGCACGTGCCACGATCTATCTGTTACAGTAATTCTAAAACTGCACAGTTCATATTTTTTGGACTTGAAACTAGGTTGCGCTGGTAAACCCTGTCGCACTTGTAGGTCTATAAATAAGCTTCGATTTGATATCTTACAGGCCACGTGGTTCCACCCATGTCAAAAGTTATGCCCTACGGAAGTTGACATGCACGTGCCATGATCCATCTGTTACAACAATTCTAAAGCTGCACAGTCCATGTTTTATGTACACAAAACTAGGCTGCGATGGATAAACCATGTCGCACTTGTAGATCTCTTAATAAGCTTCGATTTGATATCTTACAGGCCACGTGGTTCCACCTATGTCAAAAATTATGCCCTACAGAAGTTGACATGCACGTGTCACGGTCCGTCTGTTATAGTACTTCTAAAGCTGGACACTCCGTGTTTTTTGGACATAAAACTAGGCTGAATAAGCTTAGTTTTAGGTCTCTGAATAAGCTTCGATTTGATATCTTACAGGCCACGTGGTTCCACCCATATCAAAAGTTATGCCCTACGGAAGTTGACATGCACGTGCCACGATCCATCTAAATCAAGAATCTTCAGGTGTATTGTAAATGATAGGTCTTGGGTGTGGAGAGATTGGATTTTCTTCTCTTGAAAGAATGGGTTCACATTTTTGTCATTATTCATATCTTCTGTATCTAGAAAGTTGGTTCAGACAGAGAGAGAGAGAGAGAGAGAGAGTGTGTGTGTGTGTGTGTGTGTGTGTGTGAGAGAGAGAGAGAGATGCCTTCCTTTAGTCTAATTTTACCTGTGACAATGCACACGCATGGTTCCTCAGTCTACTTGTTGCCTATTTGATCGTGTTAAATACATAGTTGACAAGAGGACCATATTGATGAAAAATACAAGGTATGAGGATCACATTGACTAAATGAGAACTACGAAGATGAAGTTGCAAATATAGGAATAGGACCAATGGTAAAATTGACCTCATCCTTTATTGCTTTGTTTTTCATCCTTTTGCTTGTTTACTTTGTTGCATTAAGATCTACCATACTATGGTTAGTTAACTTCAGTTTTCTATCAATGTAGCATGGATAAAATGATTCTTGAAGAAGCTTGCAAGCATGGAATGCAAATGACTGAAGTAGTCGGTACTCGATGCGAGGTCGGGAATCTTCAAGGAGTCATCTTTGAGATCATTCTCCTATAGACTCTCCGGACAGTTTCGGCCTGAACCTTCCACATGGAGAACCTTTTTGGAAAGAGCCTCTGCTTGTGGTAAACAACTTTGCAATGATATTTTAAAATGTTTAAAGACGGGAAAAAAAATAACACCACTCTGTTTACCCTGATTGCATGAAATATGTAGAAGACTTCAAAATCCTAGGTAAAACCTATCGTACCTTTAGGTCTCTGAATAAGCTTCGATTTGATATCTTACAGGCCACGTGGTTCCACCCATATCAAAAGTTATGCCCTACGGAAGTTGACACGCACGTGCCACGATCCATCTATTACAGTAATTCTAGAGCTGCACAGTTCATGTTTTTTGGACTCAAATCTAGGCTATGACGGGTAAACCTTATCGCACCTGTAGGTCTCTGAATAATTTTCGATTTGATATCTTACAGGCCACGTGGTTCCACCCATGTCAAAAGTTATGCCCTACGAAAATTGACATGCACGTATCACAATCCGTCATTTACAACAATTCTAAAGTTGCACAGTACATGTTTTTGTACACAAAACTAGGGTACGATGGGTAAACCCTGTCGGACATGTAGGTCTCTGAATAAATTTCGATTTAAAATCTTACAGGCCACATGGTTCCACCCATGTCAAAAGTTATGCCCTACAGAAGTTGACATGCACGTGCCACAATCCGCCTGTTACAGTACTTCTAAAGCTGCACAGTCCGTGTTTTTTGGACATAAAACCGGGCTGCAATTGGTAAACTATGTCGTACATGTAGGTCTCTGAATAAGTTTTGATTTGATATCTTACAGGCCACGTGGTTCCACCCATGTCAAAAGTTATGCCCTACAGAAGTTGACATGCACGTGCCACGATATGTCTGTAACTACAATTCTAAAGCTTCACAGTCCATGTTTTTTGTACACAAAACTAGGCTGCGATGGGTAAACTCTATCGCACTTGTAGGTCTCTTAATAAGCTTCAATTTGATATCTTACACGCCATTTAGGGCATAACTTTTGACATAGGTGGAACCATGTGGCCTGTAAGATATCAAGTAAAGTCTTCGTGAATAGATCTACCAGGTTTTTGACTGTCGATATGTGTGTTACTACAACATCTCCACACTTAACAATCTATTTTAATCAGGTGATACTTACGCTCTATGTATTTGGATCGTTTGTGCTTCCTTGGTTCCTTCGAATTCACTATAGTCCCACTATTATGGCAATAAAGTGTCATGGGCTTGTCAGCTTTTGGAACATCTTCCAGAGTCTTCAAGAAATTTTTAAGCCATACAGCCCTCCTTTGCAGCTTCACAAGCTGCCACATACTCAGTTTTCATGATAGAATTAGCAATGCAAGATTGCTTGATATTTCTCAATATAACTGCTTCACCGTTCAGGATTATTTTGTTGTTAATATATTTGTTAGTATTTACATCATATCTTGAATAAACGTTAATATCATATTATGCGTTAACACGCTAAATAATATATCATATACTGAATAAATGTTAATATCATATAAAATAAATGTTAATACAATAATATATATTATTATAAATAAATGTTAAGACATATTATCTGATTGTTAATATATTACTTACATTTCATCATAATATAAATATGATCTATAAATTTATAACAACTAAACATTCACTTAATATGAAACTCGTATTTAATCAAACAAATATTATCATAATCATATAAGTTTAAAGAAATTATCATATTTAAATTTGAGAAAATAACTAAAAATTTTGAATAGAAACATAAGATAAGAAAATCATAAATAAATCATAAAAATTAAATTAATTAAAAATTATCATTTATCTATATCAATTTTATTTTATTTTTTTTAGTTCAATTACGAATTATTACTGTGAAAGTCCCCCGGTCTATGCCATTTTCCCGGAAATAAAACCTCAGAAAGCCCAAGTCAGAAAGAAAGTACAAACCCTCTATACGTAAGAGATAGACATTCAAAACTGCAGAACAGCGTAGGAATGGAAGGAGAAGAGGAAGAAGACATAGTTTGTTTAGATGAATCTTTCTTTATTAATGACAAGTACCTCTCTCTCTCTCTCTCTCTCTCCGAAATTTTCCTCATAATTCTTTGACTATTATATAGTATGATGTTTGAAAATGTGCAGCTACCAGCTGACAACCTTTACATTTGGGTCTCATGTTATTGAGCTTCTCTGTCTCCAGTCTGCGTCAAGTAAGTTTTTTTTCTTATGCAAAATTAAGATCCAATTCGATTTACTTGCTAATGTTTGATTTTGCTATTAATCTCGCGGAGAAGATTTCTTAGAGAGTTTGTTAATTGAAAGAAATGATTTGATGTTCAATGTCATGGAACAAAAATCACCTAATATCTTCTAATTTCGGTAACCTGCCTGAAGTAGCAACTATTTCTTTGGAACAGCTGATTTTGATTTGACAGGACAGTTAGTATGGCCCGGTGCCATGCTGATGAATGATTACCTTTCAAATAATGCTGAGATCCTACAAGGTTGCGTTGTCATTGAATTAGGCTCTGGTGTTGGTGAGTAATCTTGTAAGAAAATCTAACTTCGTTTGGTGCTGAATTTACTCCATGATAAAGAATGCAGTAGAGTTAGTCAATCAGCAGGACAGAATTACTTGGTTTTGGGGTTACTAGAGTTAAATGCGTGTTGGATGGAGGATACTAAACATGTATTCAACTTTCTAAACTACAGGTATTACTGGAATACTTTGCAGCAAATTTTGCAGGGAAGTTGTGCTAACAGATCACAATGATGAAGTTCTAAAGGCAAGGTCACGAGATTCAATTTGTATAAACTAAAATGTTAGGCTCTTCTAATTATACCATAAAATTTGTTGCAGATCTTAAAGAAAAATATACAACTCCATGCATCTACTGATAACCTCGCATGTAGTGCTGGTGCGGGAATTTACTTGGAAAGGATGATACCTGTTTGGATGAATGCAAATATAAATTGCATTTCTTCTATGCAGGTTTAGTAGCTGAGAAGCTCGAATGGGGAAACTCTGATCAGGCCATCCAAATTTTGAGTAGATGTTCTGGAGGATTTGACCTCATTCTTGGAGCTGACATCTATATCCTGAACGTGTATCATTCATCTTTTTCATCTTTGTTTATAAAAAATGAGAATTGCGTTAAAACTTAAAAGACTACAGAGAAAAGAGTGCATGATGTCCTCCTAAAAAACTGAAAAACAAAAACTATGACCAAACACAAGGCCATGAAGTTATGAACACAAAAAAAAAGTAAAAGCCCCTCCCAGTTTTACATTAGGAAATTTGCATGATAACCATCTCAACTTTTTCTAAACTTAAACATTATCTATGAATTATTATGCAATCAACCATGTTTAAATGTAGATTATAAACTAGAGTTTCGTTGTTCTCAGACTTTGTAGTTTCTACATCGTTGTCGACATTTGTTGGCGTCTATTACTTGACCTAATTGTATTAGCTCATCCATGCTGGCCTCTCTTAGAAATTATATTTTGCAAAAATAAGAAAATGGTCAGTCTTGTGATAAACAAATTCTATAACCATAAAACAATGTCAAATTTCACCTTAAACACTCAGTTTGATTATTTTATACAAAATGTGAGCGGAAGGAGATACTCTGCTTCAGTGCTGCTTATTTGCACATAATATTGCTTATGATGGAAACTATTCATACTTCATCTCTACCATTGCGCTCTTAAAGTAACCTTGACGGTGAATAAGCTTTCAACAAGCAAGTGTTCCTTTGCTTTTCAACACAGTGGAACAGCTACTTAGAGTAAGAGAAAGAGGACAATGCAAATTCATACTAGCCTATGTTTCCCGAGCGAAGAGGTACGTAGGTTACTATAGCTTGTTGATTTTATCCAAATTTATTGTAAAGATTTGTCCTCTTTAGTGGGATTGACTGTGCAAGTTCTCTGGTAGAGCTCAAAGTCTGCAATTGTAGTCATTTCTCTTTATGGGTTCCTTTGGATGGACGAGAAAAAAATCAAGAATCTTCAGGTGTATTGTAAAGGATAGGTCTTGGGTGTGGAGAGATTGGATTTTCTTCTCTTGAAAGAATGGGTTCACATTTTTGTCATTATTCAGATCTTCTGTATCTAGAAAGTTGGTTCAGACAGAGAGAGAGAGTGTCATTATTCAGATCTTCTGTATCTAGAAAGTTGGTTCAGACAGAGAGAGAGAGAGAGAGAGAGAGAGAGAGAGAGAGAGAGAGAGAGAGAGAGAGAGGCCTTCCTTTAGTCTAATTTTACCTGTGACAATGCACACGCATGGTTCCTCAGTCTACTTGTTGCCTATTTGATCGTGTTAAATACATAGTTGACAAGAGGACCATATTGATGAAAAATACAAGGTATGAGGATCACATTGACTAAATGAGAACTACGAAGACGAAGTTGCAAATATAGGAATAGGACCAATGGTAAAATTGACCTCATCCTTTATTACTTTGTTTTTCATCCTTTTGCTTGTTTACTTTGTTGCATTAAGATCTACCATACTATGGTTAGTTAACTTCAGTTTTCTATCAATGTAGCATGGATAAAATGATTCTTGAAGAAGCTTGCAAGCATGGAATGCAAATGACTGAAGTAGTCGGTACTCGATGCGAGGTCGGGAATCTTCAAGGAGTCATCTTTGAGATCATTCTCCTATAGACTCTCCGGACAGTTTCGGCCTGAACCTTCCACATGGAGAACCTTTTTGGAAAGAGCCTCTGCTTGTGGTAAACAACTTTGCAATGATATTTTAAAATGTTTAAAGACGGGAAAAAAAATAACACCACTCTGTTTACCCCGATTGCATGAAATATGTAGAAGACTTCAAAATCCTCAAATAAGTGCGATGAAATTGATCCGAAAATTGCCATTTACGCAGCTTAATTGAAATTGAGACGGTTATAAAATTCAAGTTGAATATAGCGTATTTACTATGATTTCTATCATTTAAATACGTTTTTGAGCCCATAATTTGCAGCTGACTTACTTGACATATTTAGGTCTATATCCCCAACATAGAAACATTCTTGGCCTATAATTTATCATCCTCATCTTGGCCAATTCTGGCACCTTTTTCTCTTCACTGCAATTGGCTGAATTGATAAACTTCAAGCCACCAAGTGTCCTTAAAATTATAGGCTTCTTCATTGATACACTTCTTAATAAAAATTTCTTAATCTTATCTCTCTTCCTTTCCTTTCTATAAGACCCGTCACTTTCTCTCTCTTTCCCACTCATCTTCACCTTGGTTTCTTCAGGTTTGGTCATTTGATATCCCATTTTCACAAGTCTTATTCTTCTCGCTATTGCCAATCCTTTGGGCTCAGCCAACCTTCTCTGGCTTTCTGGTGTTGGTTCTTTCTGGCCGGCTGAACCCGCGCTAGCGAAGATATTGGGCCTTAACGGCCCACTTAGTAGCATTTGGGGACCCACTAGAGGTTCACTTGTTTGGCGGTTTGGGCCCAATGGGTTGTTAATGGGCATTTTCGGGTTGGCGGATTTCACTGGTGAAAGAGACCTAGCCCTTCTGTGGTTGTTCCTTCGTATCTTCTCCCGGTTTTCTTCTTTGACATTCTTCAAAGCCACCAAGAAAGGATCAAAATCATCATTGTACAAACTCCTCTGCGAAAATTTGATTTTAAGTACGGAACTAGGTGATTGTGGAGACGAGGCGGTCGAGCTCCGGTCATGCTGAAGACGGGGCGGAAGTTTGAGCGGAGGGAGTAAGGGAAGGACTTTCCCATCACAAAATAGCTCATCAGCAAAAGCCATTGTAGGCCGAGAGGAATCCCCTGGCTCCTCCTTCTGCTGCTCAATCGCTTCAACGTCGATACCAATATCATCTTCATTGAGAATGAAACGTCGTTTGGTTTCAAATTCGAACTCGTCGAAAGTAGAGTTTGCATCTTCATAAGTCCCTGGTGTTGGTGGTTGAGATGGAAATGAACATGATTTAGGACTGTTTGGCACACTGTAGAAATACATGTTATCCATTTTGTATACTTCTGGAGTTGTTGGAGCACTCATATATGAGATGTCATTTGAAGCTTCCATTTCAAATATGAAAGAACAACCAAAATAATTGGAAAGATGATTGAGTATAGAGGCTTTTGCTCCTGATTTGGGGGTAATATCTGTCTCATTATATATACAATAATTATATTCCTTAAAAAATGTTTTTTTTTTATGAATTGTGCTGTTTCTTGTACTTACGTGGGTATTTACTTATCTTAAATGAATATGATGATGATATTATGGATTTTATTTTGGTTTTAATAAATAATTAATTGAAATGGTTTAGAAAGAGAATCAGACATTTTAAGTTACGGATATAGATTGTTTAGTTGATGATTAGAATCATATACACCTCTTTAGAAAAAGAGGCATTAAGATCGTGAAATTAATTAAATATAGTCAGCACAAACGGTGAAACTATATTTTATATATGTACCTATGTACTTTATATTTTTCATTACATGATACATTACATAATCACATGAAACTCTATAGATAAAATTGATTAAGTGACACTCTTTTAAATGTAGAGTATTCTAAAACTTAATCAATTTGATATGTCAAGTCATTATTAACTTCACTTTTCACACACAGTTTTTCTTTTTTTTTTTATATAAATGGGTTTAAATTTAATGACTATATTAGTTTCCGGTCTATTGGTAACTCAGAAATTTTCTCTTATTCCTTGTTTTCCATCTCCATTTACATTTATATTTTTACGTAGTTGTAATTTACAATGTATTTTGGTATATGTCATTGTCAAGCCCAAGCAAGATCGTTATAAGAGTTACATAAATAATATATATTTTGTTGTATGGCTAAAAAGCTACAAGTATCTATAAATTTATTTCCCCTAAAATAAAAAGAAAACAAGAAAAAAAGAGAAATAGACCACAGTTGTGCAGTGCATCAATGGAAGGCAAATTACATGGACCACACTCACATTTTAATAATGAATTCCCCTCGTAAAGACAAAATTAAATATAGGAATAATATCATAGGATCTTTTAAATTGTCTCAAAATTAATTTATCCTCGTAAATTATTTTTTCTTCTGAATTGGTACTTAAATTTTCTCTATTCATCACTTTACCCTACTGAACTGAAATTTTGGGTTTAACGCCGTTTAATACGTGTATTGCATATGATCAATGAAATATCAAAACTGCCCCTATTAAAAAATCACCCCATCACTTTGCCCATTCCCCCCAACCCCGTGCGACCCCTCCATCTCCCTCCTCCATCCGTGATTTTCATCTCCTCCTCCATCGTAGATTTTTCTTCCAGCACCTCCATCTCCTCGAGTTCATCCATTCTCCATTGAGTTCATCTCATCTCCGTCGATTTGGCCTCCTTCTCTCTCAAGTTCTCTCTCTCCCTCAATTTTCCAGTCATCCAAACCCTAACCAGTTAGCCCCCTAACCCAAACCAAAACAGCCATAACGGAGCTTCCTAACTCTACCCGAAAGTTTCGATTCACTCATTCTCCTTTGATTTCAGGTAACTTCTCTTTCTTTTTCATTCTTTCTTCTATTTGTGACCTGATTTCTATTTTAGTCTCTTAAATAGGGGATTTTTTTATTGATTTCTTAAATTAGGAGTGTATTTTGATCCACATCGGTCAGTCCGGTATTCAGGTTGGAAATGCATGCTCGGAACTTTACTGCCTCGAGCACGGTATTCAGGTCAGTACATCTCTATCTAATGTTAATTCTTTTTCACTTTGTTTGAAAAATTGATCGATCTAGTTCTGTGATGCAATTGCGCGTTGCATGTCTTTACCATTGAATGTTGTTTTATTTGTCAAAGTTATCGTATCAATTACGTTCAAATTGATGCATTACTTTTTATTACTCATTCTTTGTGTAATTGTTAGATATGCTTGTGTTACAGTTATTTTTTTTCAAGCAGGATTATAAGTTGATGTACTATGTGATCTATTTATTAGATTCAACCCTAGCTTTTCTCTTGCATTCAACCTAGCCAAGATGTACAACGATTATCTCACAATTCCACTGTAGGGAGAAGAGGAAGAGGAAGAGGAAGGAGATGATCCATTTAGAATGTCTTGTTTTTGTGAACTATATTTAGAACTTCTTTTTTTGTGAACTATTTAGAAAGTCTTTTTTTGTGAACTATATTTTGAAGCATATGATATGTGGATATGGCAATTATTCATGGTAGGAACAATGTTAAAACTTTTTTGTGATAGATGGAAAGCATGAAATAGGCTTTTGATTTTGATGAATGATATGTTATGACAGGTGATATGACAATTATTCAGTTATTTTATTGATAAATATTGTAACTATTTTGTTGAATGATAGATATGACAGTTATGTTAGTTTACTATATTAAATATTGTAACTATTTTATACATCCGTTCAAAATAACATATAATAATAGGTCTTACATGAGAAATGCTCTTGCAATTAGAAAATGAATTTTTCTCTATTGATCAAAACATCTACATATTTTAAATAACTTTATACATAAAAAAAAACAGTGAAATAACATACAAGGTTTTTGAAAAACATTAAGTTAAGTTGATCCTTTTCAAAAAAAATTGACAAATTAGTGAAGAGGAAGATGTAATTTGTGGATGATTTTTTTATGGGAAAACATGAGAGATATATACCTTATAAGGTTGAAGAAATGGGTAAAATTAAAAAAAAAATAGGTATGTGTTGTGCATGTGACCATTTAACAGTCATTTAACGGCTCAGGGGTAAAGTGATGGATGGAGAAAGTTTAAGTACCAATTTGAAAGAAAAAATAGTTTAGGGGAGTAAGTTGATTTTGGGACAAAGTCCAGAGGATCCTATGATATTAACCCTTAAATATAATTAAAAAAATTATAGAAACAAATTTTAAAATTAAAAACAAAAATAAAAAAATATATAATTTAAAAAGAAAGTAAATAGAACATCCTCCAAATTAGAACAACTTTAAGTAAATTCATTTACAAGTGAGCTCGAAAGCAAAAGAGAGAGCTAAGGAGGAAAAAGTGTAAATGGAATAAAAATGGTTAGAGGGACAATGATTGATGCCCCGTTTACACAGACAAGAGCACGGTGGATTGAGTTGCCAATGAGAGGATGCCACTGAAGTAAGAGGAAAAACTACTTGTAATCCTACTTTGGCTACTTGTGGTTCCTTTCTTCTTTTTCAACTTTAACTACCCCCCCTCAAACGTATGGGTGTTGGCAACACACCCAGTTTGTCTCTGTGAAGCTGAAACCTTGAGTGAGACAGAGGCTTCGTTAAGCAGTCTGCAGTTTGGTCTGAAGAAGGTACATAACTTATCTCTAACTCCTTGCTCAAAACTTTATCTCGAACAAAATGTACAGCAGTTTCAATGTGCTTAGTTCAAGCATGATAGACTGGATTAGAAGCTAGGGAATTTAACTTAGATTATCACACCAGATGATAGGCACTTTGTTAAGTGAAAATCTGAACTCACTTAAAAGTGTCTGAAGCCAGGTCAGTTCAGCTGCTAGGAGAGCTAGAGCCATGTACTTTGACTCTGTGCCAGACCTTGAAACAACATGTTGATTCTTCGAAGACTAGGACACTAGAGTGTCGCCAAGGTAAACACAATACCCTGCCACTGGTCTCATGTCATCTGGCCAGCTTGCCCAGTCTGCATTTAAGAATCCAACTAAATTAAGATTTTCATTGTGTTTAATGTGCAGCCCTAGGTGCATTGTTCCCTTTAGATACCTCAAAACTCGTTTGATAGCCTGCCAATGAGTTGTAGTAAGTGCTAGAAGAAAATGACTTAGCTTGTTCACAGTAAAGGCCATATCTGGTCTTGTATTAGGTAAGTTTTGAGTGCACCTATGACCTGTACATATGGTGCTGGATTGACAAGAGGTTCTCCTTGGCTTAATAAGAGTGTTTGACCAGTGGCAATAGGTGAATGACGTGGTTTGACATGCTCCATTTTTGTTTTTTCTCAAACGATCATGAATGTACTTGGTTTGAGTCAAGTACAATCCAGTTTCATCTCTGACAGCTTCTATTCCAAGGAAATAGTGTAAGGGTCCTAGATCCTTCAAAGAAAAAGAGGAGTTCAGATTGGTGATGAAGGTTTCCAGAAGTTCTTTGTCATTACCTATCATGATCATGTCATCTACATAGATAAGGAGCATGAGAATCTTGGTCTTGGACTTGAAGAAGAACAGAGAAATGTCTTCCTTTGATTTTTGAAAATTCCAGTTTAGAATAGTGTTCCTTAGTTTGACAACCATATGCTTGGTGTTTGTTTTAACCCATAGATTGCCTTGATGAGTTTATAAACATGTGTAGGCCTTTTTTGATCCACAGACCCCTCTGACTGGCTCATATAAACATCTTCTTCTAGGTACACATTCAGAAAGGCATTATTTATGTCTAGTTGTCTCACACCCCAGTCCTTTGACACTGTAGTAGTGAGAATCACTCTGATGGTTGAAGGTTTTATAACTGGACTGAAAGTCTCTGAGTAGTCAATGCCATGGGTTTGGTGGAAACCCTTGGCAACTAGTCTAGCCTTGTACCTTTGTAGGCTTCCATCGCCATTGTGCTTTACTTTGTAGACTCATTTGCTTCCTACTACATTGTACTTTGATGAGTAGGGAACTAAACTCCAGGTTCTGTTTTTTATTAGAGCATCCAATTCAGTTTGCATAGCTTATTTCCAATGTCTGCTACTTAAAGCCTCACTAACTGCCTTGGGTTCAGTTTCTGTTAGATTTGTTTGCTTATCTACTAACCCAGTGTATATAACCTTAGGCTTGTAGATTTCACACTTAGATCTGGTGAGCATGTTGTGGCCTATTGCCTGTTGACTTTCTACATTTCTTTTCCTATTTTCCTGCGCAATTTCATTTTGATTGTGAAGGGAAGCATTTTTTGTTGCTCTTTCTGATCTGAGACTTGTCACACTATTTTCTTGTTTAGATTCATAGTAATGATTGTTATTAGAACTAAACTCACCTTGCTGAGATGATCCATCTTCACTAGATGAGTTTGGTGTTGCTGAGTTAAAGCTTTGAGATTAGTTTATACTAACTACTGCAGGTGTTTGACTAGACTTTAGAGTTGGTAAAGTAGGGAAGAGGGAGTTAGAGATGACTACTGACTCGGATTTTTCTCTAGTATTCAGAAAATTTAAGTGAAAAGGGAATTCCTTTTCATTGAAAATGACATGTCTAGATATGTAAATCCTGCCAGTTGAGCTAAGACACTTATAACCCTTGTGGGTTTTACTATACCCCATAAACACATATTTAGTTGAGTGAAATTGAAGTTTGTGAATCTGGTAGGGCCTTAGACAATGAAAACAACTACAACCAAAGGTTTTTAGACTAGTGTAATCTGGCTTTTGTGGAGCAGTGTTTCATAGGGTGACATAATCTTCAGAACTGGTGTTGATCGTCTGTTAATTAAATAGACTGAGCTTTGAAAAGCCTCCCACTAGTACCTTAATGGCATTTTAGCTTGAGCTAACATTGTTAGGCCCATTACTACAATGTGTCTATGTTTACGTTTAGCCATATCATTTTGGACAGATGTATAGGGGCAAGAATGCTTAAGAAATATCCCTGAGTTTTGAGCAATTTCAGTGAAGGGCATGTATTCTTTCCCACAATCAGAGTAGACTTCTTTTATCTTCCTATTAAATTGGTTTTCTGCCATATTTTTTAATTGAATGAAGGAATGAATAGCTTTACTTTTATGTCTTAAAGGATAGATCCAAGTATGTCTACTATGGTCATCGACAAAGTGTATATAGAATCTGAAACCAGAAGTCGAGATAACTAGAGCAGGGCCCCAAATATCAGTATGTATAAGGTCTAAAACATGCTTAGCGTGAGAGAGAGAGTTTTTAAAGGATAAGACATGAGATTTACCAAGTTGACAGGATCACAAAAGAGAAGTTCTTCATTAGATTTCAGGGACAAATTACATTGTTTGAGAACTTCAAGAAGAACTTTGCTTGAGGGTGACCTAGTCTCCTATGTCATTCCTCAGCTTTACAGAACTTAGACATTTGACACTAGGACTTGATTCTTGACTAGTACTACTAATTAAATTTATCGAAGGACTGTGACTAGATTTAGGCTGACAATGTAGGTTGGTTGAATTGGATCTTTGCTTATAAAGAGGGATGTCAAGCTTGTACAAACCATTCCTAAGCTTCCCTTGTAGCACCACCATTCCCTTCTGCAAGTCCTTCACAAAATAGTAATTTGAGTAAAATTCAACAAATAATTTACTACTAGCGTGAGTTGTGCGACACTCAGCTGATTTTTAGTCACATTAGGTGCAAGCAAAACATTATAGAGATTAATAGGTTTCTTGTTGAAAGAGTGAAATTCAGTGTTACCGGTGTGAGTTATGACCAATTGGTTTCCATTTGCAATTGTGAAACTGTTCTTACCACTGTATTCAGTCTTCTAATTGAGGTTGTTCACATAATTTATGACATGATTGTTTGCACCTGAATCTGCATACCAGGATGGATCATTCAAGGTGTTGGGAGAAGCAATGTAACCATTGAAAGGCTGAGCTGGTAGACCTCATTTGGGTTCTTCATTCTGAGCATGTAAGGATCCCATGTAGTTTTGATCATATTTGTTCCAACAAATGGCTGTTGTGTGACCTAACTTACCACAAACTTGACAGGTTGGCCTTGATTTACTGTTTGAGTTGCTTCCTCTGCGAAGAAACCTTCCCCTATTTCCTCTATAACCTTTTGAGTTCGAGTATCTTGAATCTCCTCCCTGGCCTATGTTTCCTAAGAACCTGTTATCTTGTCTGCTCATGGTCAGATTTGCATTGGCTTGTGTAAGGTTAGATTGACAATTTGGTAGGTGTTGAGCTACTCCAATCTTCTTTCATATGTGAGTAAGATTGTTTGTAACTCTATCTAAGAGATGGTCTCTCTGTTGTCCATTTGAACTATAATGGGTGTGTATTCAGAGTCTAAACCAGCAAGTATTTGAGTGACTAAATCACTTAGAGGAATGAGACTCCCAGCTAAGGTGAGATTATCAACCAGATTCTTCATGACAGTGAGATACTCTGCTACTTTCATTGAACCTTTCCTTGTCCTTTGTAGTTCTCCTTTAAAATATGTGACTCGGACTCTAGTGTGAGCTCCCGAAAAACTTTTTGCTGCATTCCAAAGTTCCTGCGAAGTTTTTTCCCCCATCAATTGTGAGGCTACGTCGAAAGTCATTGTGCCATAGATCTATCCCAAAAGCAGTTGGTCATTGGACACCCAGTCTTCATAATCTGGGTTGGTCACTATCTCTGGTTTTGTTGTTGTTCCAGCATTTATTATGGGTGGTGGACATTCTTTGGTCCCCGTGATATACCCTTCTAGTTTGTGTCGTCTAATAACAAGGAGGACCATGGTTTCCCATAGTAAGTAGTTGCTTCGATCCAACTTGACCGAGCACACTTGGGTTAGAGTAGTTTTGCTGCTCACTTGTGTATTTGGAAGAGATGCAGCTGGACTTGATTCAGATTCTTTGTTTGTTTCGGTGAAGCGAGTTGGGGAATCAGTGCTAAATATGCTAGCGTTGGCCTATTATGGCTTTGATACCAAAATAGAAATGCTAGAAAGTGTATATTATTGTATTGATTTGCCCAACCTCCTAAAATAAAGTTGTCCTTTTATAGAGAACAAAGCTAGGTTAAGGAAAAAATATAGAAAAAGGAAATGAAAGCAAGAAAGAGAGAGCTAAGGAGGAAAAATGTGTAAAGGGAATAAAAACGGTTAGAGGGATCATGATTGATGTCCCCTTTACACAGACAAGAGCACGGTGGATTGAGCTGCCAATGAGAGGATGCCACTGAGGTAAGAGGAAAAACTACTTGTGGTCCTACTTTGGCTACTTGTGGTTCCTTTTTTCTTCTTCAATTTTAACTACGTATTACTGGAATACTTTGCAGGAAATTTTGAAGGAAGTTGTGCTAACAGATCACAACGATGAAGTTCTAAAGGCAAGGTCACGAGATTCAATTTGTGTAAACAAAAATGTTAGGTTCTTCTAATTATACCATAAAATGTACTTTATTTGTTGCAGATCTTGAAGAAAAATATACTACTCCATGCATCTACTAATAAACTCGCATATAGTGTTGGTGCGGGAATTTACTTGGAAAGGAAAATATGTGTTTGGATAAATGCAAATATAAATTGCATTTCTTCTATGCATGTTTAGTAGCTGAGAAGCTAGAATGGAGAAACTCTGATCAGGCCATCCAAATTTTGAGTAGATATTCTGGAGGATTTGACCTCATTCTTGAAGCTGACATCTATATCCTGAACGTGTATCATTTATCTTATTCATCTTTTTTTATAAGAAATGAAAATCACGTTAAAACTTAAAAAGACTAAAGAGAAAGGAGGGCATGATGTCCTAAAAAAACTGAAAAAAAGTGTCAAAAACTATGACCAAACACAAGGCCATGAAGTTATGAACACGCAAAAAAAAGTTTTTAAAAAAAAGCACCTCCAAGCTTTACATTAGGAGATTTGAATGATATTCCATCACAACTTTTTCTGAACTTAAACATTATTATCTATGAATTATTATGCAATCAATTAACCATGTTTTAGTTTAGATATAAGCGAGAGTTTCGTTGTTCTCTGACTTTGTAGTTTCTACATCCTTGTCTACATTTGTTGATGTCTATTCCTAGACCTAATTGTATTAGCTCATCCATGCTAGGCTCTCTTAGAAATTATATTTTGCAAAAAATAAGAAAATGGTCAGTCTTGTAATAAACAAGTTCTATAACCATAAAACTATTTCAAATTTCTCCTAAAACACTCAGTTTGATTATTTATACAAAATGTGAGCGGAAGGAGATACTCTGCTGCTTCAGTCCTGCTTATATGCACATAATACTGCTTATGATGGGAACTATTCATACTTCCTCTCTACTATTGCCCTCTTAAAATAACCTTGACAGTTAATAAGTTTTCAACAAACAAGTTTTCAACAAACAAGTTTTCCTTTGCTTTTAAACACAGTGGAACAGCTACTTAGAGTAAGAGAAAGAGGACAATGCAAATTCATACTAGCCTATGTTTCCCGAGCTAAGAGGTAAGTAGCTTACTATAGCTTGTTGAGTTTATCCAAATTTATTGTAAAGATCTTTCCTCTTTATGGGTTTGGATGGTAAAGAGAAAAAATCAAGAATCTTAAAAATAGAAACAGCCTTGGTCTATGATATACCATCTTCTCGGCCAATTGTGACACCTTTTTCTTCTCACTGCAATTGGCTGATTTGATAAACTTCAAGCTGTGTCCTTAAAGATGATGAGTGAGAAAGAGAGAGAAAATGAAGGGTCTTATAGAAGAGAGAGAGAGAGAGAGAGAGAGAGAGAGAGAGAGAGAGAGAGAGAGAGAGAGAGGATTAAGACCCTTCATTTTCTCTCTCTCTCTCTCTCTCTCTCTCTCTCTTCTATAAGACCCTTCATTTTCTCTCTCTTTCTCACTCATCATCTTCACATTGGTTTCTCAGGTTTGGTCATTTGGATATCCCATTTTCACGAGTCTTATTCTTCTTGCTATTGCCAATCCTTTGGGCTCAGCCAACCTTCTCTGGCTTTCTAGTGTCTGTTCTTTCGGGCCGGCTGAACCCGGGCTAGCAAAGATATTGGGTCTTAATGGCCCACTTAGTTGGGGACCCATTAGACGCTCACTTGTTTGGCGGTTTGGGACCATTGGGTTGTTAATGAGCCTTTTCGAGTTGGCGGGTTTCACTGGTGAAAGAGACCGAGCCCTTCTGCGATTGTTCCTTTGTATCTTCTCCCGGTTTTCTTTGACATTCTTCAAAGCCACCGAGAAAGGATCAAAATCATCACTC
This sequence comes from Datisca glomerata, assembly GCA_003255025.1. Taxonomy (NCBI): domain Eukaryota; kingdom Viridiplantae; phylum Streptophyta; class Magnoliopsida; order Cucurbitales; family Datiscaceae; genus Datisca; species Datisca glomerata. Next base: position 258,294 of record QANY01011764.1, on the reverse strand, counting down.
CAACTCCTCCGCGAAAATTTGATTTTAAGTACGGAACTCGGAGACCGTGGAGACAAGGTCGAGCTCCGGTCGTGCTGAAGACGGGGTGGAAGTTTGAGAGCAGGGAGTAAGGGAAGCACTTTCCCATCACAAAATAGCTCATCAGCAAAGGCCATTGTAGGCCGAGAGGAATCCCCTGGCTCCTTCTTCTGCTGCTCAATCGCTTCAGCGTCGATACCAATATCGTCGTCATTGAGAATGAAACGACGTTTGGTTTCAAATTCGAACTCGTCGAAAGTAGAGTTTGCATCTTCATAAGTCCCTGGTGTTGGTGGTTGAGATGGAAATGAACATGATTTAGGACTGTTTGGCACACTGTAGAAATACATGTTATCCATTTTGTATACTTCTGGAGTTGTTGGAGCACCATATATGAGATGTCATTTGAAGCTTCCATTTCAAATATGAAAGAACAATCAAAATAATTGGAAAAATGATTGATTATAGAGGCTTTTGCTCCTGATTTGAAGGATAATAATATCTGTCTTATTATATACAATAATCATATTCCTAAAAATAATTTTTTTATTTATTTATTATGAATTTGTGTTTTTTTTACTTACGTGGGATGGGTATTTACTTATCTTTTATCGATAAAGATGATATTATGAATTTTGTTTTGGTTTTAATAAATAAATAATTGAAATGATTTAGAAAGGAAATCAGAGATGTTAATTTTGACTCTCATATCTTCTCAAAACATGAGTCATGGATATAGATTGTGTATAGTTGATAATAAGAGGCATTAGGATCTTCAAATTAATGAAGTTCAATTAGCACATATGGTAAAACTCTAATTTTTTATTTATTTTTTATCAAAATTACATTATAAATTATAAAAAAAATGGAGAATATGACTCGAATTCATGATCTCTAAAATATGAGTGTGAGATTTTAACCTATTGCATCAACTCATTTTGTTAAAAACTCTATTTTTTTTATATCAAAATCCTTTGTATTTTTCTGTTTTTTAACAAATGAGTTTAAATTTAATGAGTATATTTATTTATGGTTGATTGATAACTCAGAAGTTTTCTCTTCTGACTTCATTGTTTTCTATTAAAATTTATTTTTTTACGTAATTTACAATTCGTTTTCGTAAGAAAAATACATTTAATATTAATTTGTATCAAATGTAATATCAAATGTATTTGGGTATATGTCATTGTCATGCCCAAGCAGGATCATTATTATTTTCATCATGACCACAAAGAAAAGATGAACTTATTTTTCACTTTAAAAGTTACCATAAATACTTGATATTTTGTTGTAAAAAAAGCTATAAGTATCTATAAATTTATTTCCCCTAAAAAAATAAAGAAAACAAAACAAAGAGAAATATACCACAGTTGTGCATCAATGGAAGGAAAATTACATGGACCACTCACATTTTAATAATGAAATTCCCCCAGAGAGAGAAAAATAAATGTAATGAGAAAACAAAAGACAATTTTACAGAAACAGATTTAAAAATTAAAAAGAAAAATATAATTTAATTTAAAAAAGAAAGTAAATGGAGCATCTCCACATCAGAACAACTTTTAAGTAAATTCTTTTATAAATGAGTTCGACTCAGTAGTTTAAACTCATATATAATAGATTCGAGTCAATGTAATAACAATTCTTCCCCCGAATTATAATCCGAATTATAATGTAACTTCTGAAAAATAAAAAAAAGAATCCTCTCTCAAAGGTCTTCTTCAACTGTCAATTTATCCAAAAGCTTCTTCCACATATGGCTGAAAGCTTGCTTCTTCTTCTTGTTTGCTATTATTCCAAGACCTCAACTGGCCAAAGCTGCTTCCATTTAGAAATTTCTTCATCAGTACAAAGCTTCCTAATTCCGCCATAGAACCCATCTGCCTCATTTCCTTCCTCACTGTGGCTTTTCCGGTTGATAGTAGTGCGTCTCCACCGTGATCCCCCGGTGTACTGATTGAACTCCAGCACCACCGTGTCTGTTTCAATTATTTGCATTATTTTTAAGAGTTAAAGCTTAACAAAGGATTCCCACTATATTATATAGTATATAATCTCATAATTTTTCTAACAAAGAAAGAGCAATTATTTTAAAGTTTACATTAAAACAGTAACAAAATCATGACACCTGATATATATATATTAAAACAGTAACAAAAAATTTCTAACAAAGAAAGAGCAATTATTTTAAAGTTTACATTAAAACAGTAACAAAATTATGCCTTATCCATTTTAAAGCGGTCTGATCTACGAGAAAAATCATCATTTAACTATTTAACTAGTAACTTTAATTTTCAAAATCATGACACCTGATTAAACAAAACAAAAACAAACATAATAAAAACCTCTAGGTCTGATGTAATCAACCATTAAAAGAAAAACTCATACAAACAAGTAGATTAAAAGTAGGATCTTGGATTAGTCAGATACAAGTTTGGATACATATGTTATTAAAAAAAAGCCAAAGATACTTGATGTAAAAAGAATAATCCAAATATGAAATACAATAGGGACCCGAATCCTCTTATGTTCTAACAAACAGGAGATGTAATGTCCGATCTGAGCCATTGTATGTCACTTAGAGACATGTGATGCTTACGACCCAGATCAGGTTTAAAAAAAACATTAAATCATAACTTTTTTTCGGTCTCCATATTCGACTAATCTGAATAACTGAGATCTAAAGCCAACAACTCAAATCAGTTGAACATATCAACTTTAGGAAAGATTGAAGTTCCTTAAATGCGTGATAGATCATAAATAAATTATCTGAGACAGAGAAACGAAAGGTGGTTTAGTCATTAATATTGGCACTCAGACAGACACTATCAAAATGTTCGTGGAAATTATAACATACTCCCCAATAGTGTCATGGGGACCAACCAAATACCAAAATAGCTGTGGTCCTTCTATATGACAATATGGAACTTGCACAAAACTTGTCACTTGTATTTATTTATTTATAACTAAGTCATTTAATATGATTATAATCATAAACTTTTAGAGCTGTTAATTAATGACTCCTAAAATATTTACGTAGTTTATCAGGGCATCCTATCCTGCAAATTTCAAAACACATCAAATCAACTGATGTAGATTTGATCTACAATGGAAGACCAGGATTTCGCCAACTCAAATCTCATTACACAAATACTATATATATGTATGTGATTGTGTGTGTATATGTGTGTGTGTGTGTATGTGTAGTGTGTGTGCGCGCGCGCGTGTGTGCGCGCGTGTGTGTGTCTAATATATATATGTGTGTGTGTGTGCGTGTGTGTGTGTGTGTATTTGTATGCAGTGTGCACCCTCTGCCCTTGAAGAACGACATAGAATCTCGATCACAAATCAACAACCCAGAAAAAAAAAATATCTAATCTTAGGAAGATTTTGTATATGTGTACAATACTAATACATAAAATACTAACATACTTATTCCAATGATTGAGAAAATGGAGAAATAAGATATGGGAATCTTGTGAGAATATGATTACAGCCATTATTAGTTGTTAGATTACAAAAAGTGTTTTTCTTTTGTTCGTTCATTCATCATATTCATATCAATCAATTCATAGACCTACTTTGCAATGAAAAGGTTGGTTTAGTAAACTCACCACAATAATGACACCGGCAACAATTTGCATTCCCATCACATGTCTCTAAGTGACCTACAACTCCATACCACCAACCTGCATTGCATATGCCAAATCTCATCAACCTTTGCTTCATTACCACTTCTAAAAGATTTAATGACAGGTTAACCATTTAAGAAGAATCAGATTCAAATATATTTTTCTCCTCTACTTTAAGATTTTTTCAATCACAAGAAATCTCTCTGTATGATGAAGCTTTTTCCTTGACTATTCAGAAAGCTGGAAATTTGCAAGTCTACAAGAAAAATTAGACAGGAAAGATTGGAATCAAGAACAAACCATAAGGAAACTCCTTGTTCCTTCTCCACTGTATTTCAATGTGATCAGCAGGTCGTAATTCATTCAAACAGTCAGAGATGTGAAGATCATGCGTACTAGTATCGACAGGCGGTGCTCTAAGCCTTTCCCATGGCACCCCAAACTCAACTGCAACTGCCCTTCTTCCATGTGGTGGGTATCTGTAAAGCCAAAGACAACCCACTTTCTACTTTATGAAATAATACAAAAGGCACCTAATAATGGTTGCTCAATTACCTAGCATGGAATGTGTCAGTATGATGATCATAGCGAACTTCAGCATCATAACATGACAGCATAAACCCCACATGCCCATTCTGCGAGACAGAACAAACATTTTTCTGATGATATAAGGATAATATACTAATAAACACAATCCAATTCCAATCCACCCACTTCAACTAAAATCAACGGAAGAGCAAAATTGTAGCTTCATATGGTAAAAGTCGATACCTCACGGTTATAGACCTGAGCAGGAAACCAAAACCTTCCATTCTCGAGAGCGAGATACCGCAACATAATTGAATCAACTGGCAAAGAGCACCTCTTCTTACTACCATTATCAATCTTTGCTCTAATCCATGAAAAGTACCAACCAAATGATAAAAGTCTTAGCAAGCCCTTTTGCTTGTTTCTCTTTAGATTATCCAAATCTGCTATTGAAGAAGAAGCAATATGCCATTGCCACTCTCTATAGGCAGCCTGACCAATAACTCTACCCCATTTCTTTTTCATGTGCTTCTCCCAGAGGTAGTCCCTCCTACATATCTCCCTCAAAGAACTACAAACACCAGCCATGCTACAAAGCGCATCGGCCGGAAGCCTATCGAGAATGCATTCCAACACTGATTCTGGCAAGTCTAACACCGGCAATTCTTCGTTATCGACGTGTTTTACTTTTGAACTAAAAGACTTCTTCTCGAGGGGCATTTTCGAGGAAACAGAAGACATATGAGCAATCAAAAACCTATTCTTTATTAATTTATAAATAGGGAAGAATGATAATTCCTTCCAAAACCAAAGGGACAATAACCTCATCTCAGTTGCCCATGGAGGAAGAGGTTTTACAGGAATGGACTTTAAGAAGAGGAAGAAGGATATGAAAGTGATGAAGAAGCAAAGTAGCATTAGAAAATAGATATACTTTATGATGAGTCAAGATTTTTGGCATAAACTATGAGAGAAAAGATGAAAGTAGGAACCAATTAAGAAAAGAAAAAGGCAAAGGTGGATATGCTATGAAGAATTCTGAACTGAATTTTCTTTCACTTCCTACACTCTTTGAGGATAAAAAGCGATACATATAAGCAAAATGCGATCATTCAAACGTGGGTTTTAATTGGTTCAAAGAAGCCCACCAAACCCAACAGTGGGCTCCTCCTCAAACTAATCAGAATAATAAAAGAATTTGATGTCCCTAAGCCATCTCACAAGACAAACTTTGGTGGGAAAGTGGCGTTGGCCAATCCAAGAGCCGAAGATACCTACGAGTTTCTTCACCTCCAATGATCTTCCTTTGAAGAACCAAAATTACAGACACCACAAATAGCTGTCATACAATACGAACAGAAAGGGTTCTATTAGATTAACCCAAGAAATTAAGAAAAGTCTTATTGAAATGAAAATGTGGGGGCAGTCTCGGATCCGATATTGTTCTTCTGACACCTGGAAATACCACAAATAATTAAGATGAAGATAAGTCTAGATACAAAGACCCATATCTACAAAAAAATCTCTTGATTAATTTTCTTTAAAAAAAAACAAATCCTAACAAATAAGAAAGAGGAAACAGATCCGGGTTGTTGGGATATAACCAATACCTTAGTTTTATGTATAAAATACGGATATTATACAAAGGACGAAGACAAAAATTGATCAAAGGAGAGTGGTGGAGGGGCAATGTAGTTAATGACGAAGAAGAAAGAGATAAGAAATTGACGAAGTGTAGGGTCCCTTGCCTCTCACACTTCGTCAATAACCTCTTATAAAAAAAAATCCTCCTCCACCCACAGACCTCTCAATCTTTCGTCCCCTCTGAGACAAATAAACAAACAGGTTGTGGACAACAGAAAGGGAAATCAATAGAGACAAGAGAACAATGAGTATTTATTAGATTGAATGAACGGTTAAGGTTGAAAAGGAATAGAAAAATGGGGAAGGATGAATTTGTGTGGATATTAGCCAACTGTGAAGCTTAAAGAAAAAGATCAATTTAGTAAAAATGAGTCTCTCACCTTCCCTCTTTCTCTCTGTTGTCGTTGCTCCCAGATTTTCTAGCTCTGTTCGTCTCTTTCTCTCTCTAAGAGGTTGGAGGGAAATCCGTGTAACCAGTAAAAAGTTTACCCTTGAGGATGAAGATACTTATTTTTCTTTTTTTAGAAATTGTGGAGGGAAGGCTTTTCTAGAAGAAAAAATGAAATTACATACTGAATTTTTTAACGTCATATAATTTTTTTATAAAGATAAAAAGATTAAGTTAGCTTGCGTTTGTTTCAAAAAAAAAACTCGTGTTCGGTTTTAGTTTAGCAAGTTTTTTATGAGCGTGAGTGTAAAATTAATTAACTAAGTCAATTTAAATAACTAGCATCATGGTGCTCGTAGCTATTATGACATGATAATTTACGTGTTGTGGCTACACTTTTTTTACCTCATAATTAAAAAGAGTAATTGTATACCGGTCAAATTTTAAGTGATTAAATAATGTGTTATTAATTCATAAATTGATGTTTGATCAGTTATTAAAATTATTTATCAAATCAACTTATAATGATGGGTCACATAATCACTTAAAATTTAATCAATAACTTAATTGATCTAAAATTATTAATTTCTCTCAATAAGAAAAAATTACGGATTCAGGTTGTACCGTACTCACTTAAATGAAAACTTGAGACTTAACAAAAAATCAACATTTTTATAATATTATTTGATAAATGTTAAATTTTTTAGTACGATAATACTTAAATACTCTAAATTAATAGAGTGAGTACTGTAAATTTTTTCTAAACATTATTAGAAATGATCTGGTCCCACGTGAGAACCGCACGGACCAGTAAAAATAAACGTAAAAGTGAGTGAAACGAGTAGCGTACCTCGTCAGCGCCAAAGTAAGAAAAGTGGTTGAAATGTGTGAAAAGAGCCCAGCTTCATCCTCCAATCACAGCCTAGTTTAGAATTTCAGGATCATCGCTGAGCACGTGACTCGATCCGCTTTCTTTGACGTTGGTTCGATGGTTCTATATTTTTCTTTTCTTTTTTAGTTTTTGTCGACCAACTCACGCCTACTTCTAATATTTATTATATTAAAAATGACTTAATGGGAGAATATTTTTATTTTTCATTTTACATAATATAAGGTAAAAAGATTTTGGGTTATTTAAGTTATTTAAATTATATTAATTAATTATTCTTTTATTAATATTTTATAAATTTAATATTTTATACTATTATGTTATTTGGAATGTGATGAATTAATTGTACTATTTTAGATATCTTTATATCGTAGACATTATTTTATCAATAACAATGAATTATTGTGTATCTATAAGACTTTTATTTTGTTGTTCAGTTTTTTGAATGTAATAATTTTCAATGTTCATTACTCATAGTAAAATAGTTTGTCACATGTAATTTATATTCTCAAATTATTATAAGTTTTGTTTCATTTCAACATATGATATTAATTTTCTTTGGATCGTGTGTTTTTTAATTTAAAAATTTGTGTAGTTAATTCATCACCTCTATGTTCTTTAATTTAAAAATTCATGTAGTTAATTCATCACATCGAGGTGATGCATGTCTTATTCAAATTTCAGTGTATCTGCAATAACTATATTGTAAATATATCATCTCTAGCTAATGCACGACGTGTTCGAATTTTCTTTTATCTGCAATAGTTTAATTGTAAACATTAGAAAATTATCATTTTTTGTTGTTTTAGTTTTACAATATTTTGAAAGTTAACGTATTTATTTCAACATTAATAATAATTTTAGAACTTATTGTATAATTTGGATTTTTCAATACGCGCGAAGCACATGCTTTTCTACTAGTATGTTTAAATGATAAAAATATTTCTCCAATTTAAAAAATGACATATAAATCACAGTTAAGAAGATGTTAATTTACGTGTAAAGTGATAAGATTATCTCTATAACCAAGCTTACACAACTATTTTTTCTAACCCGAAATAACATAAATAATATTGGGTATGCATATAAATTAGGTGAAATTGGTTTGAAAATAAAAAATTTGATTTTAAGGTGTCAGAATTAGAAACAAGTAAGCAATTTTGGTATTACATTATATTTAAATGAAATTAGATTAAAATTTAATGGTTTTGAATTTTTTTTGTTACATAAACTAAACATGAAGAGATGTTTGAGATATTTTTTAAACTAAATGGGGTCCAGCCATTAAAGCAAATTACAGTGTAGAGGAACTTCCTCCTTTTTTTAAATTCAAATTTGTCTTCCATAAGTCACTAGAGTAGTCGAATCTGTTAAAGTTTTCTTCCGTATCACATTTTTTTCATGAAAGGTGAAAGTATCGACGTAATTTCATATACTCATTCAATCTGAATGTTGTATGAAGAACATAAATCATATGAATAAAATTTGAGTGATTCGACAAATTTAAATTCTTATGCATCCAATCATGCTTTAATGTGTTAGTCGTCTGATTTGCTTAAAATTTTATTCATATTGGATTAAACGATTTCATTTCAAGCATCTACTTATAACTTGACAGGGCAGGAGATGGTGTAGCTTTGGTCTTTGACAGTAAAACGTGATTCAGGTTGTGTTTGACAAAATATAAAGGAAATAAAAATGAGAGCGATTGAAAGAAAAGCAAATGAAAATATTAAAATAGTAAAAGTCATTTTTATCCTTATGTTTCTCTTCCGACTCCATGTAGACAATTACATACGAAATTCTACAAATGTTTTTCTTCTCCATCTTCTTCACAATATTTATGATCTAGACGTAGACTATGTTTAACTCTTAGAAATCCGAAGTGAAATAAAAGAAAATGGTGAAGAATTACATTTTCGTTGTTTAAATATTTAGTTATTTCGAAACTCAAAAGAAAAACAAAATAGAGATTAAATTGTTAGTACCATATTAATAATTAAATTTGATTCTCTCTAATTCCTATTACAAATATCTATATAAAACTTAAGTAAATAGGTTTTAAGGGAAAGAAAAATACACATGTAACTATAATTAACTTTCCATACAATAATGTTAGTAATGGCTTCAGCTTCATAGTTAGCTATGGCTCAATATAACGATTTGTATCAAATAAATTTTATTTTGAGGTTTTAAGTAAGAAATAGAGTTATTAACACACATGCAACAAGTCTAATATTTTTGTTGATTTACTAAGTACACAGAAAAAGACTTAAACATATCCATTTTTTTTTCATTCTAAAATAAGAGATAATGTATTAATTTTTAATATTTATAAATTTATATTTATATTAAATATTAAATTAAATAATATATAAATCACAATCCCTAATTAAAAAATAGAATAATCTCATCTCTAAACAATGTGTCTTAAGATTCATTCTTGCATTCTAGTCTCGCTCTCATTTTTGTCGCCCATTGAATTTTCATTACTTGACTTACGATTTAAAGGATTATGTGATGTATTAGTATTTTCAGAAATTAAACCCCCATGCCACTTCAAAAGGGATAGATATCATCTTTTGTTGAGATTTTTCAACAAGAAATAAAGTTAAAGAGATTAGGCCGTTGAGCTCACATTATAGTAATTAAATCAGCTCAGTACAAACGCTAAAAAAAGTGAGTCTGACGTTTTTTACTGCATTTTAACATTTATTGTTTTATCTTTTAGTAAATAATTCTCTGTTGTTCTAACAAAAGGATAGGACCTAGGAGCCTCCAAGGTTGACACTCAAAAAGAAAGAAAGAAAATGAAGAGAGAAAAATGTAAAATATTTTTTTAGTGGACAACGTGGCTTGAAATTAGCTATATGACAACCCCAAAAAAAAGTCAAATTTTGAGGAATATTTGGAGATTTATGGATAGATATGATTATAGGTAAAGCATATCTTTTATTGATGGGTTGAATAAATTAGTACCATTCATTAATTGGTGGAGCTTGTTGCATAATGAATTGAAAGAATGATACGTGTGATCCTGCGTATTTCATGTAACACATACAATAGCTTTTTGCTCCTAAGGATAACTTTCTAAAGTCATAGACCAATTCTATTAGACAAAAACGTTTAGTAGAGAATTTTAAAAAGAAACTCTTAAAAAATTAAAATTAGTATCTGATTTTTTTTAATGAAATTTAATTTTTTTAGAAAAGAAATGACTAAGTTACTATTCTTTTATTTAAAATTTTAATTTAAAAATATTTTATTAGAGTTACTGATTATATCTAACTAATATATTTTGCTAGACTATAGTCTAATAAGTATTAATATTAACGTCAGAATGTTAGATTAGAGTCTAACGCAACAGTAACTCAATCTTTTCTCACGTAAAAAAATTAAAATGTCTAGAGATTTTAATTTCATTTTTTTCTTTTTGAAGGGTCTTCCTACCATAATTTTTCAAGGATTAAATTTTATTAGGTGACACCAAGATGATTACCATTAAGTCAGATGTCAACTCAAATTTTCTAAGCATTGCATCGCTACAGAGCATTTTTTTACTATAGAACATTCAATGTACAATTTTATTTATCCTAACTTTGTACTAGTATTAAAATATTAATGCATAATCACATTAGAATACAAAATGTTCTTATATTAAGAAACTCGTGCTAGCACAAATCGGAATGAAAACTTTCTCAATTTTAGTTGTAACAATCACTAGCTTTCCCTCTTTCTCTACATCTTGTCACAAGGAAAAGTCATGAGATTTGTGAGAATAAAGTATGAATTAGATTAGAGGTGTATAAATGGGAGAATTAGGCACATTCTTTATGGTCACTTTAAAGAAGTTCCATTAAGGCATACAGTATCTTTCGTGTTTGTCTCCTAAAGTTGAAGCATCTCTTCTATCATCATCGTCTCCACTTTTATCATAATCAACTGGTCCATCTCTCTCTCCCCATCTCTCTCTACAAAACGAATGAATGCTTGTAAGCAGAATGATTTGGACCAATTCTTATGCTTTAGATTATTTAAGGCATATATTAACTCAAGATGTACTAAATGATATGTAATGAGTTATTTATCATGTAAAAGAAGTTTTTAATGAATGAAATTGAAAAGATGGAGAATAGAGAGAAATTTGTGGAATGAGGTAATGAAAGAAAAATTATGGTAGTCAAATTATTAGAAATCACACTAAATATACAACTTTTCAAAATCAATTTAATAAATGTCGGGTTTTTCTTAACGTTGCATAAATATACAGGTTTTTAGTTCCTGTCATTTATCCCACAAATAATGTAATGTTGTTTTATTTATATACTCTTGTTCATTCTTTTTTTTAATAATTTTCTCCTCTATTTTAATGGGATTGTTTCTCTTAGATTGTTTTTGTTTCTTTTTAAATAAGTGAACCAGAACATCACAGTTAAGTTGGTACATCCATGCACTCTCATCATTTAACCTAACATAAACTATTATTAAATTAAAATAAAAGAGTCAACAAAAGAAAACATAAAGAAGAAAATCAATAGAACCTAAATGGATGTATATTACAAACATCATCGGAAATAAACGAAAAATAAAAATTTGGAGCATTCACCACCAAGTTAGAGTAACCATACTGGAAGTCTAGGATGTCAAACAATCTGCAACTCGATGACCCTTTCGATAAATATAAGTGACAACAATATTCATTTGGTCGATTAAGTTTAAACATTAATCTTAAGCAGTACGACAACGCCATAGAATCTTTTTCAAGATCTAAAACGAATGATGGACACCACATAAATAGAATCACTTTCTAACCATAGTTTTATCCATCCAAATGTTGATCATAAATAATCACATGAATAGCAACAGCCAACTCGATCTCGAAAGCAAAGCATACACCAAGGTGAATAACGTAACAAACTTTAATAAATCCTCTAAACGAATGAAAACGCCTCCACAACCTGCAAGTTCAGGACTACCAAAAACACTTCGTATGTATTCATCTTAATCCAACATGATGGGGGAGGACGCCAAACAACTTCAAAAATGCGTGGGGCTCTAAAAGGACCACCTGAAATATAAAACTGTTGAAGTGTCAAAAGATACTCAATTGAACTCTACATTGTGTCAGTCTTAAAGGAGTCTGCTTCACGAACTGATATCCTTCCTAAAAACACTTGATACGGCATCACACAGTCCACAATAAAGGACATTCTATGAATTGATGATGTAAGTCCTCCTCTACGGCACAACAAAGACGACATCGAGAAGGAAAAATATAACCATGAGCACGCGATGTAGAATCAGTAGGCATCTTACCATAGAACAAGCGTTAAGTAAGGCTAGACCGAGAGGGTGAAATAAATTATTTCCAAATATGCTTACACCAACTAACAGAATTCTCAATCTCAGTAAGAGAGGCATAAGCAGCTTTACAAAAAATAACATCCAAAGAACGTGTCCAAACTAAAGAGTATGTGTCAGAGCTAACCAACATTCTCTCAATCTCATAAGTGAGTGTCGGATTAGAAGAATGAAAAGATGTAGGGAGACGTCAACCTCATGGATCAGTGTACACATCTCTCACAATGGACTCCAAAGGAGGATCTAACGAATGACGATCATCTACCAAATCAATCAACAAAGTTTCTAACCAATTGTCTATCCAAAAATGAACTTTAGATTGACTACCAATTAACCACCTAGACTCAAGCATCAAATGAGTATAATGACATTTTAGGTTAGGCCAGACTATTGAAGAAATATACCATGACCTCATTCGTTGATCTTGTGTGAAGTAACAAACACGGAGATAATTGAAAACCATAGAGTTCTCAGTCAATAACCTCCAAGTGAGCTTTTTCAACATTTCCTTGTTAAGAATGCAAACGTCTTTGATAACAAGATCGCCTTCCTCTTTAGGTTTGCAGTAAAACTTCCAAGATACAAGAACAGACTTACGAGTATCGACTAAACCTGTCCAAAAGAAGTTTCTAATAACAGTATTTAAATCTTTCAAAAGAGAAGAAAGCCAATGATAAATTTGAAAGGAATGCAAAAATGAACGTTGGATCACCGAATTATTGAGACATAATCTTCATATCATAGATAAAGTAAAACCCTTCCAAGATTCTAATTTGCTTTTAATTTTATCACCCCAAATGATCAACCACTGACATTTAGGCGCACCAATAAAAATAGGAACCCCTAAATAAGTCATAAAATTTCCTCCCTCTTTTTCTGTCAATGGGAGGGGGATACATCATGGGGTTTGAACCCCTGACATTGAGGTTAGAAAACTCTCTTATAACCATTTGACTTGAAAGGCCTGGTTATAGAATCTCATCCCTTACACATTCTAGACATTGACAAAAAATTGATAATTTGAGTCCCTAAATTGCCCCTGCCGAAGTAAATGGATGATTCATCTCAATTAACTTGTTGACCGAAGAGTGAACCATAAAGCTCAAAAACATCTAAAACCGAATGTAGATTCTTAGAAGAAACCTTGCAATGTTTCTGTTAGATTGTTAAAATGACTGAAAACATAAATAAGAGGAAACTCACAGCCATTGAAACCACTTTGGTACTTTCTTATTTGGTAAGTTGAATATGGTGAAAATACATTCTTGCGGTGTGATCAGTGGCACCCTCTAGGGATCCTATTTAACTTATATGGGTGGTCTTTGATCGAGGCCACAAGTTGGGATAAAAGCACCAATGTCTATGATATTATTAATGATGAAGAATGGAGATGGCATGCTATTAATACTCAAGCGTTTATGGAGATTAAAGGTATCATTGTGGTATCTCCTGTTACGTCTTCAATGGACCGATGGGTTTAGAAAGCTAATCTGAATAGGAAATTCACCACCAAGTCTGCCTATAAGGTACTTAGGGGGATTTATTATAATATTACGTGGACTTAACTCATTTGATTCCCTTATGTTATCCCTTAACATGGATTTATAACTTGGTTGGATTGTCGCCAAAGGTTGGCTACGTTTGATCGTCTTCATTCATGAGGATTGAATGCTTTTATGGATTGTACGCTTTGTATTGGAAATGTGGAAAATATTAGTCATATTTTTGTTATTGCTCTTATATCAAGAAGATTTAGCTGGATGTTTCCAATAGGTGTGATATTATCATACATTGTTGTAACTGGAATCAACTTATGGATTGATATATTACTCATACCTAGGGTATGTCGTTGCGAAGCTTGATTATCCAGCTTGCATTTTCAGCGGCGATTTGTTTTGTTTGGCCTCACGGAATTCTCATTGTTCTATTGGTAAAACATCTCCTGCAATCGTCATTATTTTAAAGGTTCAACATGTAATCTAGGATAGACTATGGAATTTGTGTGATATTCCTGATCTAAAAATTAATAGGCGTATTTATAATAAATGGAACTTGAATGAAAATGTAATTCAATGAATCTAGTTGTTTAGTTTGTTTTAAATCTGTTTTCCTGTTGAACTTTTTACAGAAAATATGTAGTTTTTTTAGATGATGAGTTTCATTTAATTTTAATACTTTTATGTACGTATTTTGGGCAGATGTTATATAAAGAATTGTTAGAAACCATGTTTCCCCTTCATTAATTTCAATAAATAAGTTATTCATAGGTCAATTTTGATTTCTTACACATGTACACAAAGAAATACTTTTCAGTTACATCATTATTTACTATTAGTACATCATTGAAATTAAGTACACAAAATTAGTATATGATTCAATTTTATGAAAAATCAGGATACACAATTATTATTAGTGTGTCACAGATAATTGATCAGAATTTATGAAACATTGTATTATTTATGAGTTACATATCATTGAAATATTATGGATTTTCGTCATATATTTCAATGATGGACAAGAATTTTAGGAATGAAAAATCATGCTGTAATTATATAATTCTTAATGTATATGCTTCGATGATAATGTATCAATGATCAACGATTAGTTCATCAACGAACATTCTTAATCCAACTACTAAGGAGTATTTCATTGGTTTACAACTACAGGTATCATTAGTACATATCCAATAAGAGCCTTTTGCAATATCAATACTGTGTATATTTCCTATCAATAAGTCTGAATCTATTATGAATCACAAGAAAAATATCCCAACAATTCAACATCTTCATTACTTAAAAAAACAATTCAACATCTTCTAACTGAGGATTACTTGATTCTCTTAGGTTATGTGTTTACTATGATTTTGAAATCCAATTTTAGGTGGATCACACAACATTGATCCAAATGAATTTCTTTGACTTCATGAGAGGAGATTCCGCTTAAAATGAAACCAAGTATATTCTAGTACATCGAGATTTCGTTTATACTTTTAAAACTATATATGAATCCACCTATATTAAGTTTTAAAACTTTTAAAAAACTGACGTTTTATCTAAATCCACCTATATTTATTTATTGTTTATTGACTATGTAAGTGTAATTTCCCTAAAATTATATTCCCAGCCAAAACTAACTTCGTTCTTTTTTTATAAATATTAGGAATCTATGGACTCGTAAATTAGGCTTCAAAAAGAGATCTGCTAACACAGATGGTTAAGACACTTGGTCTTATATTAAACGTTAAATACAAATTAACAGTACAAACCAGTCTACGAGTACATTAAGAGGTTCACTAAAGGCTAAAACAACTAAATGCCAAACATAAAAGAGATGGTGAAAAACCTGCTTGGCATCCCAGAGTTCATTCTAACCCAACTACGGCTATCAACATCCATCCATCCTAGAGCAGAAAGTAGCATTACAACATATATACACAAACTGAACATAAAACGGTTCAAAAACATCTCATAAAGATGGTTCAAACATCTACTGGTGGATTGATTAACTTCAGGGCTGAGGCCTCAACAGAAGAACATTGAGTTGCACACTTTCTCCTCTAACCTGGGCAGCTGAGGAACAGGAACAGCTCCAGCGGATGTTAGCCCGCCATGACTTGAGGATGTCTCCGACGTATCCTCAAATTTCATAAACTGTCCCACTTGAGTTGCCGCTAAGTGTGCATAGCAAATAGGAGCAACTGCAAAGCCAACAAAATTTACCCGAAAAGAAAAAATTAAATCATCAAAATTTCCACTCAAAAATTTAATCATCTGACGGGAAGAACTAATTACCTACGGATACAGCAGTAGTACTTCTTTGGTACCTGAAACAATAAATAAATAAATAAATTTAAACTAGTGCTGGGTATTTTACCCTCTGATTGATAATGTCATTGAAGAAGTTAGTGTCAAGTGTTGTACTTACACATATGATAGAGAATGAACAAGTTCTTGTAAGTCATCTGCTGAAAACCCAACCTCGTCGAAGAGAACGTGGTAATGCGTTGGCCTCGTAGTCCCCTTAATAGCATAAAAATACAGATGAATTCAATAGGTAAATAGTTTAAAAATATACGGGGGATATAACACGGGGTCAATAGCATCAGTAACATAAGTGGCAGCGAGAAATAGAGAATGGAGAGGAGAGAAACTCTTTACATCTCTCTCTCTCCTCATCTCTCTCTCTCTCATCCCAATATGTGACCGTTAACTGTAACGTAACATAGATTTTCCCCAATAATAATGATGAAACTCACAATCATCCCAGCATGTGCACAGAGATAGAAGTCATAGTTGCGTGGATGACAAATTTTGTTGTCGATGATGGTTCCTAAGAAAGTAAAACAAAAGAAAAATCAAGTCATTGAATTAATATGAAAATAAATAAATAAAACTTCTTGTTATCGTCTTGTAAATACCAGGAGGAACATTATCTGGGCATCCTGATTGGAAGAATTTCGTGTGATGGTTCTTTTGAGCAACAATCACAACGAATTTGGGAGACCAGGTTTCATCGAGAAACTTGCAAGCCTGAAAAATTCAACACGAAGTTCATCTTGTTTCCAAAGTAACCAGTTGATGATGGTTCTTTAAGTAAATAGCTTAAGGGCATTCGACAGCTTGAAAAAACCTACCTCAATCATTTGATCCAATTCTATATTCAAGACTTGGTTGAATTGAGACTCGCTAACTCCATCCCTATGTCCGGTACACAACAATAATTAGCATAAATAAATTGGAGGTTATACTTAAAACTGGTTTATCTATATATGAAATATGTTTCTTCTCATCATGTGCTCTTCATATTAGGCTTTATAGCCAAACTTAACATTCTCAACCAGAACAAATACATAAATTAATAGATTGTGTGAACAGAAAAACTTGAAAGTATAAGTGTGTACTGTGTGTATACTTGTAATGCATATAGATTTCAATAAATAAATCATCGCATTCATTACGCTCAAAGAGGAGAACGTTACATGGTCTAATAAGACAGCATTCCTGCCTAGAGTTACAGCAATAAGGGGATATCCTAAACATTGAGGATTAAGATGTTTCTGCACGAAATCTCAGGACTACCCTCTACTTTAAGTTCAACTGAAATAAATCAGTTCTAAAATTCCAACATGTCCAAGATTATGTTTCTTTCCACTTTGGGAAAATCTAGGGTGTCTGAGGATAAGGCAAACTCTTTTGTTTTTGAGGTTTTAGAAAAATTGGACCGTTTTTTCTCTTGAGAAGATTGAGATAGTCTACGGTTGGGCTGATTCTCTGCATCTGAATTAAGGCAGGAATACTTTGTAATCACCCTTTGACGTTTTACAAAAGAAGGAAGTCATGAACACACAAACTGCACAGAAGAAAGTTTAACTTCCTAGTTCTATCGTTTAAAAGGGAAACCTAAAATGTAGTTTTTATCATGTTTGAAGTTTGTTTAAACTGGCATTTTCCTACACAAACAAAACTGAGGAAATCCCTGCCTTAATGACATTACAAGTAAACTAATACAAGTGTAGGTGTCCTGCAAACCTGAATACAATAATCTGATCAGGTTTCCTTTTTCCCGAACTGGTATAGAAGTCCAAAAGAAGCTCCCTGAAATACAAAATGTCTTGTCACCTCCACAAGCGAGCAATTTAAGAAACGTAGGTATAGGTAAGTCTGCTAGTTAATTTTGCACCCAACACTGAGGATGATGGCGAAAATTAAATAAATGAACAAACTAATGCGCCGAATAGCACAAAGTGATAGAAGGTCATCTTACCTGAAAATCCCATCATCCTCAGTGTCAGATATCCGCTTATACAGAGAATCTATCATTTCTGTTTTAGGGGACTGAGTACGAACACTTGCCCTGTACCGAGAAATCAATGGCCATTGCCTCGAGCTAACCACCTATGGCAACATAAAAAAAATAGTGAACATACAACTCAATAAGTATGCTGCCATTTAAATATTTTAACTCAAGATGCATCTTATCCTTAGCGTTAAACTATGCCCATAAAATGGAAGCAAGAAAGACAGACATATTAAGTCGCAAGAAAAGTAAAAGCAAGCAGGTCACCGCAGCAATGGACGGTATGTCAGACTGCCCAGGAGAGCCATGTGATACATCCATCCCAAGGATGATGGTGGGAACCTTGGAAACCAATGGAATTGAGGGAGAGTGTTCAACTGCTAGCAATGAGTTCAAGCCACCAAGCTGGAAATTAATGGTAGATGAAATAGTAAGGTACGATTATATAACATCCTAACTTAAAAGAAAAGAAAAGAAAAAAATCCCTAAATTAGGAAAAGAAACACAAGTAGAAAACAAGCAAAAAACAAGAGCAATACTATGTAGCACTACAGTGCTCAGCACTGCTGTGACATGGCAATAAATGTAATGTGAGAACACTCATACACCTCGTAATCAATAGTTCATTTTTCTCCTTACAAATTCATTTATTATATGTCTAAGGTGGGACCATATACCGCCAACTCATAATGGTGTTGAGCAACATAATGCCACAAAGCAATTTTCAGAAGAAAAAATACAGAAGAAAGACGATATTATCCACACATGCTCACCTTTGCATTGATCTTCAAGAGAAGATTAGTAAGATATTGGTCATTGAGCCTGGCTGGGGCTAGGCATTGAGTTACAATTCCATAGTCAGCGAGATTCTTCCGTTTCCAGGGACCTGGAGATACAATAAATCTCGTCAATTGAAGTTTTTTCGAATAGAAACAACACATCAATAGACAATAGTAGTCACCGAGAATATCAGTTTCACTTAACCATAAAGGTCACAGTTTTTCCTCTCAGGAAGTAGACACAGAATGAACAGTGGCTGCCCAGGAAGCTTTGACTGTATGTCCTCGAACATCTTCTCCACCCTAACCATTGGTGGCGCTCGTCTAAACTGCGGACTTTCTTCAAAAACGTCAAATGGAGCCTCTATGGTCTGTGAAAAACAAAAATAGACTTCTATCAGTTGCCTAATTACATCCTCTTGTGGTTGTGTAAAATGGCAGAACTTACAATTCCTTTCAGTTCAGCAATTCTCGTAAGATCTCGTATAAGCCCTCGTATATCACATCGTGCTGAGAAGTTAACGACTACCCATCGTTCTATCTTTGTGGGTTGGACGAATTTCTAGAGAGAAAATAAATAGCACGTGAATCATAAGAAGAAAGAACAGGATGAAATGAGGCAGACTGGCAGAGATAAGAGAAAAACCTTATTGTTGAAGTTCCATCGCCCATTTCGAGGAAAGAAATCCTCCCCGTTACCCACTTTCAACTGCAGAACCATGAGCTCCAATTACTTACTAAGATAGCAATGACCAACAGTAAACCAAATTAATCAATCCAAGAATTCAGAAGAGCAGTTCCCAACATGCAAATATAAAATGTTACCCTAGGAGCTGGTAGAACACGCCCTTCCACTTGAGTAAAACTTGAACTGATTGCAATGCCACATGATCGTAGCAAGGGTTCAGAATCATAATTGCTGCTTTTTAAAGACTGCATGAAACCCCAAGAACAGTGAAACGATTGTACAGTATATGTAGGAATAACATTAGTCAGCATTAGGAAGAAACATACATCAGACAAAACCCTCATCCTCTCCTGCGGCTTTTGCCTTGATTTCTCCACCAGTGAAGCTCTTTGAAAAGTGGTAAGTGCTTTTGTGTACCTTTGCAGGGACACTAAAGAACAAAGCTTCAAACCAAAAAGAAGGCATTAATTCAATTCAATAAGAAATAGCAAATTAATTAGAACAAAGCTTCAAACAAAAATGATACATTTGTTCAATTGAAACAAGGGGTAACAAAAAGAAATTATCCCGCGTATAATAGCATGAAACAGCAGAATTCACCTCAAGGGGTATATAAGTCGGGCGCTTTGGCTTCCCCACGTTGATGCATGGTAGATCCCCAGAATAGCGCAACTCTATGCGGCGATAATTGACAAAATAATCATAAACAGTAATTTCTGTCATTTCTGGTTCACCATCCCCATCTTTACCATTTTTCTGCTTCAGAGTAAACCTACAAAATTTTGATGGGAAAATCAAAATCATAATTTATTCAAAGATAGAAAAGCAACATGATTGAATCCGAGCTAAAACTAGAACGAGAATATGAGAACATAAAACTACGTTTGTTCCTTGCAGGGCTTCTCGCTCAAGCCGGTTATCTTGTATTCTGCATTGGACGGACTTGCCTTAATCCTCAAATTTTTCAGTGTCCGTTTAGCCTGTTGTTTGAAACAAATAAAAAAGTTAAAAAAGAGAATTAAAGAAAAGGTAAAAAACAGTGATGTAACAGAGATGATGAATTGTTGACACCTTCGTCCAATCAAGCGAAAAAGGATCCCTTGCGTTCTGGTTAGCAATTAAAAAGTCCACCACGGGCCCAGGCTGTATAATCATGGTTGTAGAAACATCTGACCGAGAAAATCAACATGGAAGCATTTAGCTTTCTCTAAACTTTGTACAAAGAGAAAGAGGCAATGTAGGACAATAAAATATATGTCAATTATAATTATTTCTTGTATTTTGATACTTCCATGTAATTTTTGAAGTTTTAGATTTACATAATATTTCTTTAGATTTTAAGAGGGATTTCCGCAACTTCTTATTGAATAGAGTCCATAATATTGTTGTAGTATAGGTTAGAGAGACTTTAGGAATATTTAAATTCATGTTTTAGCGGCTATGGAACCTATAAATAAGACTTTTTCTAAAATGATAATAACTTTTGATTCAATGATATAGAAATTTTAAGAATTTTATTTTCTGGAGGATTCCAAAGTTATTTCCATATACATCCTAGGGATTCCTTCCACTAGAACGATAATCTAGCCCCGCTCCACTCTCATCTTGCATCAAGGTAAAGATAAAGTATTACCTATATTGAGAGACAAACCACTCTGTGTGGTTCTGAAACTTGAATGGAATCCTCTACAGCCAAGAACGCCACCTCCAACGTCTGCGAAATTTTTTGGGTCATTGTGAAAAAATGATTGTCTGACAAGGAGGCAACCTCTGCAATAACCCAGATTCAAGGGGAGTTATATCAGATTCGACTACATCTAGCCAATTGAAATGGGGAGGGGAGTAAATTGAACACATTGCACTAACTGTTTGGATGCATGCTGCCTCAAGATGATATCCAGCACTCTTATGGCTTCTTGGGAATTCTCCGATTCTTGCCCGCGTAGAGCACTTGCGATTGCCTGCATCGGAATTTTCGCAGCAAAACTGATCTCCACTTTATATGTCTTCATCTGAGATGGACGACGAAACCTCTTGCGATCACTCTCATTGGGACTTCCACGACCATCAGGACTACAATTTCCATTATTATTTCTGTGGAGAAGAAAAGGTTAAAGGTCAGTACTCAAGTTATTATCATTTTTGCTAAGTTATAAGCTTGTGTATAGAAAAGAACCCCGAGAAGGGGTAATTACATTGACCCATATCTAAAGCGAGTCTATACAGGTTGTTCACACTTCACCCAGTTTCCTGGGGTAATTTGGGCGAAAAGGGTAATTGCAACTGCAATTTGAACACGGATTTGAAGCAGCAATCAAGCAGAGTAGTGCATGCCAACCTATTCGAAGGCATATCCTCGAGCACAACAGTGAACTCAAATTTGTTTCTTGGAAGAGCACCAACTGTGAATAAACTCTTTTCTCCATCATATGCAAACTCTTTACCAGCCAACTCGCTATTATAGGTCTCGTGCACTCTATCAATCACTTTTCTTCCAATGCCTTTACCATCAACTGGGCGGTCATCTTCATAAAAGAGGGCCACCTGATCAAACATGTGCAAATTTATCAAAAGAGTCTCAGAGCAATTTGCATCACTTATAATTTATAAGTTATAAAAAAAGATTAATGGAATATGTATACGCACAAACATGGGGAGAGAGAGAGAGAGAGAGTACACCATACGCTGTAATGAAAGAAGTGGCCTTCAACACTTGACACATTAACTTTAAAATGATTGGTGAGAAGATTTATCTTTTGGCCTTTGGATCCAAGACCTCGCCGAGCTATTGGAGTTCGCACAACTTTTTTCTTCACTGGTTCAGTAGACTGATCTTGTTCCGCTCGCAGTGGAACAATATCTGGTGGAATTACAGGAGGTGGAGGTGGCAAAGCATAAGCCCCATTTCCATTTGGCTCACCTGATTCCATGTCCTACAACTGGAAAAAGAAAAAAAGTTACCCATGAGTAAAGGAACTATTCTCGCAAAGTAACACAATGATCAACATGGTTCTTTTTAAGGAATATTATCCATAAATCATGTAGAGAAAAGTAAACCAGCAGTTTCTGATGCTGATACTGCAGAACCTCAAATCAAAACCATTAACTGCGTTTACAAACATTACTGCCATTAAAACTAACAGTTTCTCATATCATGCACATGAAAACCGTTAAGAAAATCAAATTACTAACCACAGTGTAACATAATTCACGAAGAATAAAATAGAAGTCCAAAAAACTTCATACGACTTTTCCATCAAAATGACAAGAAAGCTCTAAATTCTCCAAAATGAGTGTGTATAAGAACAATCAACAGTGACTTCGATGAAGGAACTACAAATGGAAGCGTTTCAAAAATTAGAAAGCAGTGGAAGAGGGGAAAACTAGCAAAGACTCCTAATGACCACGACCACGACCACAGACGCAACTCAGTTTATAAAAATCGAAGTAAGAATGTTAAGCCACACATACACCACCGATAAAATGACATGCAGATTAAAGTAGAGGGAAAATCCAAAAACCGTATCATCATTTCAGACGAATTTCTTAAAAACCCATAGTTGAAACTATGACAACAGACACAACATGCAAAAGGTGCATTGACCAAAACATGAAAGGCCAGAAATACTTTCGTAGCAAACTACTTACTTAGAAAGAGTAAGGTTGCAGCACGTCAACCTTTAAACGTCAACCTCTAAAGCAAGCATGCAAGCAAAAAAAGAACACACGATAATGGAAAATCTCTTTCCAAAAATAAGCAATACCTTGCTGTATAACAAGCTACCCACTGAAAACCAATTCAAACAGGGACTCTTCTAGCACTGCAAGCAGAGGAGAAAAAAATTAAGCGTATAATTTACTAAAAGCCATACAAGAAGAAAAAAAAACATGGAACACTTACAAAAGAAAAAATGGAAAGACTAACTTTACAGAATAAGAAGAAACCCATTAAAGAAATAGGGTGCTCAGACAAACAAAACCTAAGTTTACAAGCAACAATATAAAAAGAACCCAAAAAATGGTGGATGAAAACAATGCAGAGAGAAACAGATGCGTAAAAAAGAAGCATGGATCGTCTTCAAACAGAGAAAATACAAGTAACTACCCTCATAAAAAAACGTAAACAAAACAACATTGTGAGCCCTGACCCTCAAAACACCTGAAATTTCATTTCTTCGAAAAATGTGAAAGAAAGACCCTCAAAAAACCGCTAAATCTCCTCTAACAGAGAGCATCGCAAGCGCTCTGTAAAGCTACAAAATGTACAAATTTCAGACCTGAAACAACAGAGGAAAGACGAATGAGTAAACAAAACTAAACCCTAAAACGCATAAACCGGAGAAGAGAGTGGGGCTTCACCGAGTCAAACTCTCACTCGTTTCCTTCCTCTCTCAATGACTCTTCAACTCCGTTAATATGAGACATCATCAGCTCATAAGGCAGGAAAATATTATATACAAAGTCATCAAGGACTAAAGTTCATCTGAGACGTTAATTTTTGTGGGGCCGTTAGAGCAATCGTCCAGATCAACTTGATCGGTATATGATAACTACTGAAGCAGTTCCTTGGGCTTCGGTTAATGGATACTGATGCGATTTTTGCAGGTGACGATAAACTAAAGTGCGCACACCCAAGCGCACGCTTGAAGCGCAGTAACGGATACAGAACTCTCTACACCTCGTTTGCAACTAACCCGAGGACAGTACACAATACGTGTCCCACTTTTTCGTCAACAGATTAAAAACATATGTCCTCTCTCCTACTGCATAATTTTGTATAATTGAGTAATTTTATATCAATTAAATTATAAAATAAATTTTAATTGATTAAATGAAACATCAATCACTTATAAATTTTTATTTTATCAATTATTAAAATAATTTATTAAATTAATTATGAATGATGAGTGTAATATTTAATCAATTAAAATTTATAACTTAATCAGTTTAAAATTATTCTATTTAACTAACATAATTATCAGAGATTTTGTTTCTATAAGAACTAACCTAGGTTCCCACCGTTTTAAAAAGTCATCAGCTTTTCTATATGTTGTGATTGCCAGTCTTATATAGTGTTTTCATCTCTTTGTCTCAGTGTGTTGAATATCGTTTGAGAAAAAAAAAAAGAATGTTACTAACTATATAAGTATTTTGAGGGTCTCAACAAGTTATCAACATTTTTAGATGTTCTGATTGCTAGTTTCATATAGAGTTTCCCTTTCTTGGCTTCGTTATATAATTGTTCTCATGGTCTTGAAAAGTTACTGGCCTTTTGAGATTCATGCAGTACTACTTAACATGTAATGTAATTGACATGACATCCAATTTGGAATGAGTACTATAGTCTTGCACTTTAGTACGTCAATCATCATATTAACTAACACGTAACATATGATGGAGATTAGATCATACTGGATAATAGCAAATATTATAAAGTAGATGCTTATAAATTTTAAACCTAGAATTTGAAATAATAAATGTAAAATTAAATGATATGATTTTTAATATATAATGAAGTTAAACTAAACGTGAGAAAACATTAAAATTATAATTTTGTTTAAGAAATAAGATTTACTGATTATCAAAAATTAATTGCAACAACTAATTGTGTCACAGTGACTAATAATCCCAAGTAAAACATTCTCAATAAAATGAGAAAATCCTTTATATTAAAATAAACAATAAATTAAAACTTATAATAAGGATCATGGACGTATAACATGAGTCACGTATTTTTTCTCTGAAGACTTTTAAATGCATGTGCTTGAAGATTCATTTAACAATCCTGATCAATCCATTGTAAAAGATGTTACGAATGAGCCACAAAAATATAAATCCAGACTCATCATTGTTAAAAATAACGAAAAAATCTCAAGACCTAAGAGCATCATAGATCAAGAACTAAATGAAAACTAACCTATACAAAGAAAATAAAATGAAAAGGACCCTGAGATAATAGTGAAATTGTCACAGCTCGAAAATCGATTAAGATTACTTTAACATTTTATGTAAAAAGCTCACGGAAGCATGTCATTTTTTAAACTAATAGTGCATTTAAAATTTTAACATACCTTTATTCAATTCAAATCATCTAAAAGTATTTGCTTAACAAAGATTAAAAGCTAAAACGTTTAGTAATAATAATGTTAATAGCAGAAATGGCAAAAAATAGTTATACTCTAGTATATTCGTAAAATTTTATTGACTATTGTCTCATGTTAGAGACCCTAAACCTCATTTGTATCGAACACATCATCGTCATCTATAATTTTAAGAATAAAATGGAGTGAGTATAAAAATATACACAGTGAGTAAAACTTTACATACTATTATAATCACGTACAGTACATATCATTCATTCAAAACTTTCAAATCTTTCTTACAGACTTCGCTGACTAGCTTCCATTATAACTCGCAGCACAGAACATTACATAGATTACCCGTCAGTAATTGCTAGCTTGTGAGGTATGTACAAGTGACTTTCCTCAGAGTACCCTCCGCACCCCTAAAAAAGTGGAACCAAAAATCAGATAATCCCCCACAATGTTAGATTGTGAGGTACGTACAAGTGACATTCCTCACAAGTACCACTTCGCACCTTTGAGAAGGTGGAACCAGAAATAATATAGTATCTTACAAGTCAAACTAGAGTATATGCAGAGACATTGTCCTGTAGGATAAGACAAACATAGCATAATAGTAGGTACGCGACTCTAATGACACATAGCATTTCCTTTACATTTTCATGCAACATTCTTTCTTATCTTATAACATGTATTACATTAAAAAAATCAAGTTCACACATCACAAGCACATTGTAAAAGGAATAAAAATGCACCTCATAACGGAATATTTACATTGGAAACGGAGATATATCAAAACGGGAAGATATTTACCTCATAACGAGTAAATGTTTACATTGGAACCGAAATATATCGGAACGGAAGATGTTTACCTCAAAACGGGTAAACATGTACCTTGGAACGGAAATATATGTACCTTGGAACGGTAATATATTTACCTCAAAGCAGAAATATATTTACGTCAAAACAGAAATACTCTTACATCATAACGGTAGATATTTACCTCAAAACCGGCAAATATTTACCTCAGAACAGGAATATATTTACCTCGTAATGGAAACATATTTATCTCAGAACGGAAATATATTTACCTCATAAAACGGAAACATGTTTACATCAAAACGGAAATATATTTACATTAGAACCGAAAAATATTTACAGTGGCATAACGGAAATATCGTTTACTGAAGGGAAATAAATTTACTTAGATACTTACCCTGATGCATATGCCTTTTGGCGGTCAGCGAATGATGATTAGTGGAAATGTGATGAAATAGTTAGAGAAAATCAAAGAATCAGTTGAAGATCAAGTTAAAAAACTACTTCAACTAGTAGTTTCTTATATCAATAATCATTCCCATTTTTCAGACTCCATAATAGGGAATAATGGCTATCTTGTAATCGATTAATATCTTAATTAAGCCTATAAACAAAGGTATGTTATTGTAATTAAGAGGAGGACAAAAAGTGTATACAATAGAATCTCAAAAGTCTTCCCGGGATTTTTCTTCACATTAAGGGTTTCAACGTAAACTATCATGTCCATTATTCTTCATCTATTTCTTTAATTATTTTCTCATTATCTTGGAAAGATAACTTACGACTAACTCTATAACCAAAAATTTCATGAATGCCGATAACCAAACCAAATACAGTTCTCAACACGAACCGAAGCCATGAAACCCATAAACACACAGACGGATGACAAACCGGAAAACACGACGCTGCAGAAGATAAAAACGGTAGACGACAAATGAAAAGGAAAAGTGAAGATGTTGTGCATACAGGAAACCAAAACGAGCAAGAACATAAATAAATCTGGAGGAGCCCGATCTGGGGGCATCTAAGTTGGATCTCGATGATAATTTTGAACAAATGGTAAACTCGTTCCTTGCATATTCAATCAACATTAGTATTTTGCATGTCTTTACACCGTTACAATTCTCAACAAAAAAAACATGAATAGATCTGAAAAAATTCGTAGAAATTTTGAAGGGTTTTATTAAAAGTAGCTATTAAAAGTTTAAACTATATGAATCATAAATATCTTATCTAAAAATTTGTTATGATAAGTTTTTATTTTGAATTTAAATCCTAAATCAAATTTTGAATTTGAGTTCTAAATAAAATCTTGAATTTAAATTCTAAATCAAAATCTGAAATTGAAATCTAAATAAAATTATGAATTGAATTCTAAATCAAATTTTAAATTCTAACTCAAATTATAAATTTGAATCAAATTAAATTCTAAAACGAATCAAATTTTGAATTATAAATCAAATCAAATATCGAATTTAAAATTATCTCAAACAATCAAATCAAGTTTAATATGTGTATTTTTAAGTTTTTCTCTTTCCTTTTCTTTGTGCAAAAGTGCAGGAAGATGGAAAATAAACAAACGACGAAACATAAATGACAACTCACAAAGTATTCCGCAACGGAAATGCCCAATCACTTCGTCTAAATATCAAACTGAAGTTGCTCGCAAAATGGGAATACTGTACGAGATGGGAATGAATTACATGCCGAATCATATATCATTAGAAATATATGAAAGTCTATTTCTTGAAGAATTTTATGGAATTCAATTTGAAGCTCCCGATAAAAAGTCATGACAACTTTCATACAAGATGTTTAAGAAAATAAGGATGTGCACGTCAATCAAATTGGATCTAACTGTATCAATTTAGATAGTACTACATGATGAGAATATATCAGTAGAAAGATACAGAAGTTAACTTCTTGAAAAAAGTTATGAAACTCAATTTTGAACTCCCGAGCAAAAGTAATGATATTTTTTATGTAAGTTGTGTAAAACATAAGATTGTGTAGATCAATCAACTTTAGGAATTAAACTGTATCAACTGAAAGAAACTTACACGATGAATTATATGTTGTTAGAAAGCTACATAAACACTTACTGAAGAATTTTACAGAGTGAGATTCTGAGCTTCCGAGAGAACGTTACAACATATTACATGCAGATTGTTCAAAAGCAAAACTAATCTGAACATAAAGTATTTTGGTTTTGAAATGGAGACTCTCCTCACAAAAAATCAGGAAAGTAATTATAGATCATCGCTCGATATTTATTTCTGACAAAATGATTTTATTATGAAAAAGATGGACACGGCGCATCAAACTCAAATCCTGGTGATGAAATTGTGAAACGGTATATTAGTTCCTTACTCATTCCATTAAATTATTATATTAGTGTTACTGTACAACATTATTGACGCAAGTCTTAATGTGCGAGAAAAATAAAAAGAAAAATAAGCAAGTGGGAGAAACTTTATTAACGAGCTCGTAAAAAAGGAAACGGGATAAGCTCTACCAATGAGCTCGCAGCGAAATTAACGAGAGAAACTCTACCAATGAGCCCGTAGCAAAAGAAACTAGGGTTATAGTTCTACAATGAGCCTAAGTTCTTAAGAATTAACTGCACTACAATAGACAGTTATTATCTAAAGAAAATCAGGATCATGATTTTACAACGAGTATAAGTCTTTGATAATAGACTGCACTACAATGGAAGCCATTTTCTAAAGGAAATCAGGGCCATGGTCCTGCAATAAGCCTAACTTATTGGGAACAAATTGCACAGCAACCAATAACCGTTCTCTAAAGGAAACTTAGGCCATGGTTCTACAATGAGCCTAAATCATTGAAAACAAATTGCATTAAAATGGGTAGTCATTCTCTAAAAAAATGGAGCAAGAATTTTTTTACAATCTAATGCAATGAGAACGAATTATACATCATTGGAATCAAAATGAAGATGAAAGCACGAAAGTATTCCATAACTAGAAAAGCTTCAGAGCAAGTCAACGTCAGAACAAAGATGAAACAGAATTATGCGCTTCACGCTCCCATTGCGACAGCATAGGAAAATGCAAAGCACGTGGGGCAATTGTAAATGAATAAAAATGCACCTCATAATGGGACATATTTACATCGGAATAGAATATATATTGGAACGGGAAGATATTTACCTCATAGCAGGTAGTTATTTACCTTGGAACGGAACATATTTACATTAGAACGAGAAGATATTTACCTCAGAACGGGCAAATATTTATCTCAACTAGCAGTTTCTTATGTCAATAATCATTCCCCTTTTTAAGGCTCCATAATAGGAAATAATGGCCATATTGTAATCAATTATTGTATAAATTATGCATATATATAGTAGTCTCAGTGTAATCAAGAGGAGGAAAAAAAGTGAATACAATATAATATCAAAATTCTCTATGTTATTTTTCTTCTCATCAAGAGGTTTCGATGCAAACTATCGTGTCCATTATTCTTCATACATTTCTCTAATTATTTTCTCATTATTTTATGAAGAAAGTTGACGGCTAACTATATAGCCAAAATTTTCCTCCACACACATCAAAATATAAACTATAGCAACACTGAGAGAGACATCATCAAAACAATAATCATCACCTTATAAAACAAACATAGTTTCTTTCTTAAGTTTTCAGACAAACATACATACAGTTATATATGTAAAATTCCACTTACTTGATCAGGTATGGAAGTTAAAGAACAAAATATTCTCAAAGTAATACTATGTTTCCTTAGAACGATTTTTGACAAACGATTATGATTTGAAAACTAACGTTATGACATGACGTTAGGTAAGACCGTCACAAAAAATTATGTGGTTTCATAAAAATACTAAACTTTAACCCAACAATACTATATACTTCAGAGTTACTTGACTAAATTTTCGTATTTTTTGTGAATATTGACAATAGGTAAAACTACTTTTCAGCCAAAACAGTAAATTTTGAAGGAATGTTTCAGTAAAAAATTCCTGAAAATTTTAAATGTTAACATGAATATACTCAAAACGTTACAGTAAATTTTTTAGATTAAATTGGCTCAATCTTGATAAAAAATAACCTATAACTCAAACATTATCAATATGTTTTAATGTACTTGAACAACAAATTTCTAACATTTTTAGAAAACACGCAGGAATCTCGTTTTCATCCGAATCCTTTATAGTAAAACATTGACATGTTGGGAATAACTATAAAAGAAATTAGATTAAAATACCCTGTAATGAAGCCTAGGATTTATACAAACGAAAGCAGTTTGTTATCAAGACTCAGTGAAATTTACATACTTTGATGAACTGTTGGGCAACTCAAATCACATCAAAATCATGTGAATTTTTGCAATATTTAACAATTACTTCCTGGAATTTTTATATTCAAAGTAGTTCGTTTGATTAGGGAAATATTAAACGTTTTTAACGCTGTCAGGAAAAAACAATTTTCTAAAAAATTATGTTCGCGTTTATAAAATTATTAAAATGATTTTTCATGATACTTAAAACACAAATTTTATAAAAACAACGTGTTTAGTAATATATATATAACATTAAAACTAAAGTTTTCGAAAGAACTTACCAAATCAAATGTTTATTTTGTTGAACGTAGGGCATAGTTTTGAAACACTTCAACTTTTGATCAGTCATTGTAAAGGATGTTTTCCTTCACCCATAAGTATTGTTGATCGCCAATGATAGGAGTTAATGAGAGTAGCGAGGGACTAATATGTGTAAGTATGAGAGAGAGAATATTAAATGTTTTGAGTTGTCTTGAATGTGTCCCCCATTTCATTTATTACACTGATTTTATATAGGTTCCCATGGTACAATAAAGTAATAAATACAGAGGGGTGATAGCCCTCCCACATAGATTTAGGAGGTCTTCATGATGCCTGCAAGATTTCACTCATACCCATAGGATCTTTGGTCAGGCATGGGCCCCCTTTCTTCACTGCCTTCTTCCAGCTTGTCTCGTCCAAATTACTCAATCGCCAATTCAGTCATGGCCACTTGGTGGTCTTCCAGCTTGTCCCGTCCAAGTCTTTCAGTCGTCGAGTCAGTCATGGCCACTTGGCGGTCTTCTTTTTCCCGCTCTTGTTGGTCTAGTGATTCCTCGTGACTCAAGTCCCTCTTTTCCCGTTCCAGCGTGACTTAGTCATGGCCCCTCTTTTCCTGTTCCCATGTGTCTCAGTGGATGCTCTACCCGTTCAAAGTGGTCTATCGCGATTCAGTTTCTCCTTTTATTGTTCCTGAAGGTGTGGATCCCCCATCAGTCTTTTTCCTTTGCTCGATCAGCTCCTTCCTGTTCCCATGGAATGCATGGACACTCTCTACTCGCTCATGGGGGTCCCTCGCGACTCAAGTCTCTTTTTTCCGTTTCCACTTTCCCACTGCTTCTCATTGGCTCTTTGATTGACTATCCCTATCCACGTGGCAGTGGATATTTTTCACTTGTTCATTTACCGCCATTGCACTTTGACGAAATTCATCAAAGTGCGATGAATGCCTCTTGTTCGTGTTTGATTTGGGGATATGTGGCTTTGATTCCTTTTACCTTTTTGTTGCTTCATTGGCTCTGCAAAACATTAATGGCGCTCATAAAAGCCGTCATAATAAATGATAGAAAAAGCATACCATCATTACCTCATTTCTCACCGTCGCTGACGTAGTAGTCGATTTCGTTTCGATTTTTTGAAAAAAGAAAAAGTTTCGGATATTTCAGTGTTTTGATATTCCATTTCGGAAACAAATTAAGGACATATAAAAAATTATTATAAATAATATAATAGATAACTAACAAGATATACATAATTTTCATTAAAAACTTTTTTATATTAAAAACTCATACTTTATTCTAAGCATTCTAATTTATTTAGGTAATTCTTCACATGAAACGTAACAAAATAATATACAAATCACCCAATTAATCTAAAAATAACTCATTTAATCTAAAACTAATCATTAATTTATTTAAATTTATAAATAAATAATCATCACATTTAATCTAAAACAAGTTGTCTATTCTAAAAAATAATTATAGAAAAAAATTAAATAAAAAAATTGTAATTGAACAAAAATGAAGCAAAGATAGAAGTTTGCATGCAAGGTCGAATCTTGGTGTAGAAAGTGAATTTCAAAAGACTAGTCACATGAGTTGTTGCACTCTTGATTAAAATATTACTTTCACTAATATTTATTACATTTTTTACAAATAAAGGCTTGTTTTAGCATATTTACCATTTCACCCATTCTGAGCGAAATCGGTATATTCTGGCCGGAATATTTCTTTCCGATCGGAATTGATCGAATTTGGGGATGGAATTTTACCATCTCATATTCTTTTCCGTTTCCATCCAAAAACTGAAATATTCTAGCCATTTTGGCCTGAACGAAATGGAATTGACTACACGCTCATTGGAAATCATGTTTTATCTTTGCTTTGCGCCGTTTTATCTTCTTGTAGTTGGGTTTTGGCGCTACACACATGTATGCAGGACTTTACTTTTAATTATCACGTGTCTCGCTTCGACTACCCGTTCTTGGGTGGTGCGTGTTCTCAGGACACGCTTTCCCTTTTTCCAGTTGTCACTACGCTACTCACATGTTACAATTGATGGTTGGTACTGCCAGTCATTCTTCTCATGCGCTTATTGCTCCTACACCCTTTCAGAATTGATTGCGTCCCATTTTCCTTTCAAATCTGTCAATTCCATTAGATTTTTCCTTTACGTCTGTAGTCTATATAGTGTCTCCATCTTCCTTATTTCTTCATTTACGCTTACTCAACGTTTTATAAGTCCCTCTTCCCTATTCTTCCTTCGTCTTCGCCATTCCCCTTCTATTTTCTTCTCTGTTTTTTTTCCTTTAAGGCAGTAATAGGAGAAAAACCTTTTAAGGTTACGATCCTGTTAGTTAAAACCAGGATGAGTTCAATCATTTTTTAGCCTATCATAAGAATGTCTTCTCGTCGGACGTAATCTGTGACTTCGGAGACGGGATACCCAAGTCCTTCACATGTAATCCTCCGTATCAGATTTCTCTAGCCCCCATATAGATGGCCTTAGGATTAAAACTTTCATTTTCCTCCCATTTTTCAAGAGTTGTTCGGTACCTTCTGTCTTGCCCCCTCACCATATAGGATTCTCTTGGGGGTAGAAGCCCTCAATAAGAGGTATAACCTAAACATAGGTGTAGATGAAATCCGCGTCGTGTACATGTCAAAAAGCGTGGTACTTCCTATTATTTGACCCCCCCCGTGCTAACGAGAAGTGGGTAGGATTAGTCATTAATCTCCCAAGCGGGGATAAAGGCTGGGAGGAGGGAACTCTTCTAGTAGGCGGGAATGGGGGTGGTGATGGCCGCTAGATCATCTCCCAGATTTGGGGAGAGTTCAGTAAGTAGCCGGAGCTCCTCCTCCTCCCTCCCTTTTCTGTTTCTTTTTCCTTCTCACCCCCTTTGTTTTTTCTTCTTTTCCCTTTTTTTCTTTTTAAGTACTAACCCGTTTGTTTTTTATGCAGACAAAAAATTGAACAAGAGATCGCTCGTCCCGAAGGATGTCGTCGCGCGACTCTGTACTGCTTACAGCTGCCCATAACAGGATTGGAAGGATCTCCTCGATCCAAGGAGACGGATCGAGGCCGTGGTTGCCCCTATTCCCGTCTTTGAGGCTGCCGGCCCATCGTCTTCCACTGTAGAGATCCCTCGAGCCATCCCCATACCCGTTTTTTACCACGTCGTCGCATCTAGTTCCTCCGAGTCTTCCGAGTTCGAGCGAGATGAGGAGGAAGAAGACATAGAGGAGAGAGAGCGGGAAGCTCATCTAGAAGCAGAACGGAAATAGGCCTGGGAACAAGATGTTGGGGGGTCATGCTCTCAAATCGTTTGTATTAACATTTTGATATGAAATTTAAAAATGATTACATTTTTCTTATAATTGTTCTTTTAAATTATTGTTGAATAATTTATATAAATATATGAAAATTCCATATTTATTAATGAGACTATGATCTTGTATTAGTACAAGATGATTGAGATCATAAATAATAAATAAAATTGCCAGCGACATATTAAAAGATGAAATCTTTAATGAATGGTTGCTAGTACGGTTCACTAAGGATTATGAATGTGTGTGATCTAGATCTAGATTATTGATGTTGATAGACATCTTAGTGCAGATACTTGATGTAATAAGATTATATATGACATGACCGATGTGAATATTAACATGTCGTTTATCATAAAAATTTAATACACAGCAATTCGATAATCATATGTAGATCAGGCTGAATCTTGAGTAGTCGTTAACTTATATGCATGTCTACTGAATTTTTTGATTCACTCATTAAGGTCTGTTTGTTAACTAGACAAGTGACTTTTGTTTTGGAGATTCAATGATGTGGATGGTTGGGAACATGTGTTGGGGGTTATGCCCTCAAAACATGTGTATTGACTTTTTGATATGAAATTTAAAGAATATCAATTTTTCTTATAATTGTTCTTTTAAATTATTGTTGAATAGTTTACATAAATATCTAAAAATTCTATATTCATTAATGAGACTGTGATCTTGTATTAGTACGAGTAGATTAAGATCATAGATAATGAATAAAAATGTCAGCAACATATTAAAGTATGAAATCTTTAATGAATGGTTCAAAGTACGGTTCACTGAGCATTATGGATGCATGTGATCTAGATCCGGATCATTGATGTGGATAGACATTTTAGTGAAGGTATTTTATATAATAAGATTATATATGACATGACCGATATGAAGTAATATTTTTATTAACGTGCCGTTTATCGTAAAGATTTAATACACATCAATTCGATTATCATATGTAGATCAGGCTGAATCTTGAGTAGTCGTTAACTCATATGCATGTCTACTGGATCTTTTGATTCACTCGTTAAGGTCCGTTTGTTAACTAGACTAGTGACTTTTATTTTAAAAATTCAGTGATGTGGATGGCTGGGGATATGTGTTGGGGGTTATGCTCTCAAAACATGTGTACTGGACTTTTTGATATGAAATTTAAAGAAGGTTAATTTTTCTTATAATTGTTCTTTTAAATTATTGTTGAATAATTTATATAAATATCTGAAAATTCTATAATCATTAACGAGACTGTGATCTTATATTAGTACAAGGGGATTAAGATCATAGATAATGAATAAAATTGTCAGCAACATATTAAAGTATGAAATCTTTAATAAATGGTTCATAGTACTGTTCACTGAGCATTATTAATGCATGTGATCTAGATCCAGATGATTGATGTGGATATACATCTTAGTGAATGTACTTTATATAATAAGATTATATATGACATGATCGATGTGAATTAATATTTTTATTAACGTGGCGTTTATCATAAAGATTTAATACACATCAATTCGATGATCATATGCAGATCAGGCTGAATCCTGAGTAGTCATGAACTCCTATGCATGTCTACTGGATCTTTTGATTCACTCGTTAAGGTCCGTTTATTTTGAAGATTCAGTGATGTGGATGGCTGGGGATATGTGTTGGGGGTTATGCCCTCAAAACATGTGTATCGACTTTTTGATATGAAATTTAAAGAAGGTTAATCTTTCTTATAATTGTTCTTTTAAATTATTGTTGAATAATTTATATAAATATCTGAAAATTTTATAATCATTAATGAGACTGTGATCTTATATTAGTACGAGGGGATTAAGATCATAGATAATGAATAAAATTGTCAGCAACATATTAAAGTATGAAATCTTTAATAAATGGTTCATAGTACTGTTCACTGAGCATTATTAATGCATGTGATCTAGATCCAGATGATTGATGTGGATATACATCTTAGTGAATGTACTTTATATAATAAGATTATATATGACATGATCGATGTGAATTAATATTTTTATTAACGTGGCGTTTATCATAAAGATTTAATACACATCAATTCGATGATCATATGCAGATCAGGCTGAATCCTGAGTAGTCATGAACTCCTATGCATGTCTACTGGATCTTTTGATTCACTCGTTAAGGTCCGTTTATTTTGAAGATTCAGTGATGTGGATGGCTGGGGATATGTGTTGGGGGTTATGCCCTCAAAACATGTGTATCGACTTTTTGATATGAAATTTAAAGAAGGTTAATTTTTCTTATAATTGTTCTTTTAAATTATTGTTGAATAATTTATATAAATATCCGAAAATTCTATACTCATTAATGAGACTGTGATCTTGTATTAATATGAATGAATTAAGATCATAGATAATGAATAAAATTGTTAGCAACATATTAAAGTATGAAATATTTAATGAATGGTTCATAGTACGATTCACTAAGCATTATGAATTCATGTGATCTAGATCCGGATCATTGATGTGGATAGATATCTTAGTGAAGATACTTTATATAATAAGATTATATATGACATGACCAATATCAATTAATATTTTTATTAACGTGTCGTTTATCATAAAGATTTAATACACATCAATTCGATGATCATATGTAGATCATGCTGAATTCTGAGTAGTCATGAACTCCTATGCATAACTACTGGATCTTTTGATTCACTCGTTAATGTCTGTTTGTTAATCAAGTTAGTGACTTTTATTTTGGAGATGTAATGATGTGGATGACTGGGGACATGATCTTACACAATTTGAAATCTAAGCTTTCATAACTGATCTTATATTGGTTCTCTTAAGTGTTAATTCTGGAATTGAATGGTTATTGGGCTCAGATTTATAATAAGATTATAAATTAGCCATTCACTAGTGAATTAATTGTACTTAAGGATCAATAGATAATTAGAAGGGTAAAACAGTAATTTTTACGAGTTCTAATTTACGAACAAATATTGGAGTACAGAACTACATGAAATGATTATGTATGTGGACTACATGATAATACTTTGTAAATACATTCTATAATCTCTAAGAGTGCAATTCCATATTTATAGTGGAGTAATGATGGAATTAATAAATAAGATTATTGAATTAAAGAGTTTAATTAATAATCTAGTTTATTGAAACTTAGGATTATAGGTCAATGATCCCCAAGTTCACCTCTATACTATGTTGTTTAGGGTGTGAGTATTTCAGAACATGAGAAATGACTGACTTGTAAAATTTTTTTTATTCTGGGACAAGTACATAATTACGAGATGATTAAGTGTAATTAATTAATTGAATTAATTATATATTTAAATAGAATTTTCAAAAATTATATATATAAATAATTATCGATAAGTGAGACAGAATATCTAATTTGTGAAATTAGACAATAATTTAAATCAACTAAATATATTATTTGTGAAATAACAGATAACTTAGTTGATAGAGATGATCAGACATATCAATTTTGAATTAACTAATATCTAGATAATTATATGATTAAAATAAATTTTTAATTCGTAGTAATTGCCACATGACAATCACTGATATGATATCAGAAATTGACATGGACTATTATAGTACCACGTGACACTATAGTAGTGAGTGTGCAACACTGTAGTGGCGCATGACACTACATCGGCGCCGTGAGACACTATGCTGGCTCACGACACACTGAAGTTGTGCACAATTGCGGTGAGTCTCACTGCAATTGATAATTTTATAGTTAAATATTATTTCAGTTTATCTCTAAAAATCTAATACGTCATTATCTATAATATATACAGATATTATTCTAATGACATTGGTGGTTGAATGAAGAAAGAATAATCAGTTGATGAGATCATCAGTTCATCCAATCAAAAGTTGAATTGAGAACACAATTAGTGTCGGAGAGATTTTATTCTGTGATTAGACATTATTCAAATCTCTAAAAGAATAATCATCACGTTCTTTTAGAGAATCGTCTCACTAAATTCTTTCTCAATAAATCTCTAGACATCATGTGTTGAGAACATCTAGAGACATAATAAGTGCTTTGTAATATTCTATGTGCCCACACATGTCCTAGTGCATTGAGGATTTGATTTGTAAGATCTTGGTGTGGATCTCAAAGTCTACTGATCATTGGAACGATTTCGTGAGAACGGAGGACGATCAGTTTTTACAAGGACACTTGATATAGACTACAAGAGATATATGGTTCCTAATCTTGTATTTTATAGATTTACCTTATAAATATATAATGGATACTGACTAATTGAAAAATAGTTTTTAATAAAAAAATTATTTGGTTATCGTGGCGTTGCGTAAGTTTTATTTTATTAAAATATTCAATTTTTATTTAAAGTTTAATTTTTTAAAAGGTCACGCGCCTCCACGCTTCCGCCGCGATGACTAGCACAAGACTCATTATTCCAATTCGCATATAATGAGTTGGAGATATCGAAGCTTCTCCAGAGCAACCTGTTCAGGCCTGTTGAAGAGGAGAGGAATGTCCGCCCCAGAACAGGGCCCCCCGATGCCACTACGTTGTCGTCTCCTCCTCCTGCTCCAGCTGTTACGCCGCCCTCTCCATCAACAAACTCCCATGCCCTGATGGCTGAGGGAACTTCAAAGCGGGAATGTGTTCCCCCCGCTTCTCCTCCACCTGCCTCGAGGTCGGCTCTTCCATATGCTGGTTCCCAAGAGGTACCTGGGGATGCTGACATCTAGAGGTGGCATCAGTTCTTGGGGGCCCCGCTCATTCCCGTTCAGCGAGCTTTCTGAAGGACCCCCACCCTTCTCATATTGTTGCAAAGGGCATCAGATCGGGCGTGGATATGGCCTCCATGCGACAAATGTCCATCCTTAACAAGGTCGTCAACCTTAGCAACACCCTAATGCAGATAACCTTTTCTTTTTGTCACTTGTACTTTCTGTTATTTTTTTTGTTTGCTAACATGTAGTCATTTTTTCTTACAGGCTGTGACTTACCGCAATGGCTCCAGGCAGACATGCATGCCATGGAGCCCCAACTGATGAGATGCGTCAAAGAGGTGTGGGAGATTAACTAGGCTCGCGGTGTCATTCTTGCTGAACGGAATCATCTGAAGAAGGTTGAGGTCAAGCTGCAGTAAGTCATTTCCGGTTTGACTGTAAATCTAGGTGCTATAACAGGTGAACGAGTGAGGCTAGAAGAGTCTCTTCGGGAATAGAGATGATCGCCGAGACCAGCGGGGAGAATTTAACCATCGTCGAGGCGAAGCTGGCTGAGGCAGGGACGAAGCTAACCGATGCAGAGATGAAGCTGTCATCAACTAAGACGACCTTGATTGAGGCAATGGAATGAGAGACTAGTCTCGAGGACGAGTAACATGCCATCATCGATAGGGTCGAGATGATGGCTTATACTGCGGGCTAACGAGATGCCAAATCTGACAGGGGTTCCCCAAATGCCTTTAGTTCCTCTTCCCGGTAGGAACTTTAATATTTTACAACGAACTGATGGGAAAA
Source organism: Datisca glomerata (assembly GCA_003255025.1). Classification (NCBI taxonomy): domain Eukaryota; kingdom Viridiplantae; phylum Streptophyta; class Magnoliopsida; order Cucurbitales; family Datiscaceae; genus Datisca; species Datisca glomerata. The sequence goes on along the minus strand of QANY01011764.1, from coordinate 218,261 downwards.
AATAATAAATTACTGGAAGACGAGATACTAGATTGAGAAGAAGCGAGAAAAGCAATATTAAAATTACAAGAAAAAAGACCAGAAGGCTCCAAGGACTAAAATAGTGTCACTAAAAATCTGTTTCAATTATGATTCTTGAGAATTAAGTAAATTTATTATTCATTTTCACTTTTATTCATTTTTTCCTTTCATTCATTTCTAACTCTCAATAAAACTCATATGGTTTAGTAAATGCACCTAAGGTGAGACTCCAATTAATCATAAAACTATAATCGACTCTTGAGTGAACGAGGAGGAACTCCTCTTTATCGCTAATGCAGACTTATACTATTGTTCAATAGGTTGACAAATTAGGAATACCATTCTCTTAATCACTATTAATATTCGTGTGCTAATGGCGAGACTTCTTTTTACCAGAGTTAAACGGTGAAACTTACTCTTTTAAAAGTTAAATATAAATTTAAGAAGTATAGTTTGACAAAAAAGAAGTATAACAAATGTAACGACATAATCAGACAACATCAACAATAATGACGAACTCCTGAGGAGACCAGTAGTCTTCTTAATTATAAAGAAATTGAATGAAAACTATAATAGATAATTATAAATGATTGATTTTTTCACCTCATTGGTTACGAAGAGCTTATCCCGACTAGGTTAGAAGTCAAATACTACCACTTTCACATTATTAGGCTGAGATTACAACTTTAGAGTAAGTAATGCACGACAAATTATACATTACTAGTCGATTAATGTGCATCTAACTAGGGATGTCAAGGGATAATGTGTGTTATGGATAGTGTCATACCCAACCCCGTACCCATGAACATTTCTCATCCCCATATCCAGGAAAATTTCATGGGTAGAGTATGGGGAATACCCATTTGGGTATGAGTACCCAATGAGCTTTTCCTACCGGTAAGATGTAATTGATCAGAAATAAATTTAAAAATAACATGGAATTATTTTTATATTTTCGTATCAAAGTCTCATTTCATATTAATAAAACCAAAACAAACATAATTTAATATACATATAAGTATTGCAAACTTCTAAATTTTAAACTTTCTAATGATCATATTGGTTTTTCTTTTATTCTTAGATAGTTTCACATCTTGATCTGTACACCATAAAAATATACATATAATTATTTAACAAAAATAAAAATAAATGCATACAACTATAATGTGTATGTGTGTGTGTATATATATATATGGGTAAATGAAGACATATACCCCTAAACCCGCACCTTACTCATATCCTCATGAGTAATTTTTTGCATGCCCATACCCTATCAAAGCCCATTTTTAAACCCCCATACCCTATATCAATTAGGACCGAGTACTCGTGAGTACCCAAATCTATAGGTAATATTGCCATCCCTACACCTGACCCGACTTGATCATTATTTTATTTAATAATTATTTCTTATTTGTGCGTAGATATAAATGAAATGCATACTTATTCCAACTTCTCCTAATATTTGTGTCTTTATAAACACAATCATAAAAATTAGGAAAAATTACTAATTTGACCATCGTAGTTTAAAAAGTCTTAATTTGGTCATTTTAGTTTACTTACCTTCTCAATATGGTCATTCTGTCACTTTTCATTAACTAAATTTAACGGGCACGCTGATGTGACGCGTTAAATGATGACGTGACATGTTAAGTGATGCGTGACAATCGTGAGACTAATAACTAAACAATCATCCATTAAAATATTATTTTTATATTTTCCCACTCATATATTATATATTTTTATTTTATTAAAAATATATTTTTTACTTGTACTTTTAAAACAAATTTTTAAACTTTTTTTTATCTTCGATGTCTTCAAAGCTCCCATCTTCAATTTTACATTCGTATCAAGCTTCACCTCCAATGGCAGACCACTCTCGTTCTTCATCTTCCCATTCCATCCCCAAACCCTCCTTTCTCTCTCCCCCTCATCCCTTGACTCCATTTTTCGTGCATTTTTTCCCTTTCATTTTCGTTCTTTTTTGTTTGATTTTCTCTGAAAACTTTCGATTTCCCCAAACCTCCGTGTCTCGTTCCTCGCCCTCCGTTTCTTCTCATTATAATCGTCCTCACTGTTCCTTTCAACTCCCTTAAAGCGCTTACCAATGGTGGTTTTGGTGAGGATTTGGGGATGGAGAAAGAGAGAAATGAGGGTTTGAGGATGGGGAAATAGAGTTTTCAAGAGAGATGAGAGATTATGGAGAGAGAAATAAATAAATAAAAGTAAAAAATGTTTAAAAGAACATCTATATCAATATTATATTAAAATGAGCTTAAATGAAATAAACTTTTGATTCTCCTTTTTGCCATTTGAAGTCTATTAAAACACAGCACAAATTATGCATTTCACCTATTTTCTCATTTAATTCATTTGATAATATTTTATTTTTTATTCAATAATAATTTGTTTGTAGTTAGTAAAAAAATATTTTGGTAATATTATGTAATAAGAGATGTGAATATCCGTATATTGATATCAAGATTTTTTATAACAAATATTCAACTATAAGTTAATAATAATTTGTTCATTATAAATTTATAAATTAAATATTCTGTATTATTTATGTTATATGTAACATGAAAATTCATATAAATAAATTTATATAAATATATTAATATATTTTGATTACGAGAAATCATCTCTTAATATGATATAATTATTCTTAAGAATGTGAGAAATTGATGAAAAAATTATTTTCTATACTATTCAAATAACATCATAATTTCAATATTATAAACAATATATTATATTATTACTATTTTACTTTTAGTTTAGATATATTATAATTTTTAAAGACGACATATTAATTTTAATGTTAACATCAATTCTATATTATATGTAGATCTAAAATAAAAGAAAATAATCTATACTACATGAAAATGGGCTTAAGGGGGAGAAACTTTTGATTTCCCCTTATACCCTTTAAGCCCCACTTAATATAGTATAAAATTAAGTTTCTTTTTTGTATTTAAGTCATTTATAATTCTATTCACTAATTATTCTTTTACTAATAGTTTATAAAATTTTATATTTTATATTATTATGTTATTATGAATGTGAATAATCATGTATAAGATTTTAGAAAAACTTACATCATAAACCTTGTTCAAGTTAATGACAAATGAGTTATTGTCCATGTTTAAGAACTTTTTGTTGTTGTTTAATCGAATCACTATTCGAGACCCGCGATTTTTTTTGTTTTATGATAAATTAATAATTTCCAAAGTTCATTATCCGTAGTAAAATAGTTGTCATATTTAATTTTCTCATCTCAAATAATTTTTTTTTAGTTTCTCTTCATTTTATCATACGATATAATTTGTTAGGATCGTACTTTCTTTAATTCAAAAACTCTTTTAGATAACTTATCATTTCTAGATGATGCATGGGTTATTCAAGTTTAATTCTATTTGTAATAGTTTCATTATAAATATATCATTTCTAGATGATGCACAACCTATTCAATTTTTTTATTTACAATAATTTAATTATGAATATGGGAAAATTAACATTTATTATTTTATTTTGTTTTAGATTTACAACATTTTAAAAGTTAATGTAATTATTTAAATTTTAATAATAATTTTAAAACTCATTATATAATTTTAAAATGCTTCCCACGTGTTTTTCGACTAGTACTATATTAAAATGAGCTTAAAGAGGAGAAATTTTTTATTCTCATTTTTGCCCTTTGAAGTCTATTAAAGTATAACACAAATTAGGTATTTTTTCTCATTTAATTCATTTGATAATATTTTAATTTTTATTTAATAATAATTTGTTTGTAGTTAGTAAAATAAAATAGTTTGATAATATTATGTAATAAGAGATGCATATATCCATATATTGATTTCAAAATATTTTATAATAAATATTCAATTATATGTCAATAATAATTTATTAATTATAAATTTATAAATTAAATATTCTATATTATTTATGTTATTTGTAATATAAAAATTCATATAAATAAATTTATAGAAATACATTAATATATTTTGATTATGAGAAATCATCTCTTAGTATGATAATTATTCTTAAGAATGTGACAAATTGATGAAATAAAATTATTTCCTATACTATTCAAATAGCATGATAATTTCAATATTATAAGTAATATATTATTATTACTATTTTACTGTTACTTTAGATGTAGAATAATTTTTAAAGATGATGTATTAATTGCAATGTTAACATCAATTCTAAATTATATGTAAATCTAAAATAAAAGAAAATAATAATGATAGTTTTCTCATATTTACAATTAAATTTATTGTAAATAAAAGAAAATTTGAATAGATCGTGCAAATGATATACTTATAATAAAATTATTACAAGTAAAAGAAAACTTGAATAAGTCGTACGTCAACTCGAGATGGTGAATTATCCACAAAAATTTATATTTATGAAATTAAAAATGTAAATATCCGTAGATTGATTTCAAAATTTTTTATAACTAATATTTAATTATAAGTCAATGATGATTTGTTCGTTATAAATTTATAAATTAAATATTATATAATATTATGTTATCATTGATATAAAAATTCATATACATGAATTTATAAAATGACTTTGATATATTTTGAATAAGAGAAAGTAACTCTTAATATAATATAGTTATTTCTTAAGAATATGATAAATTGGTAAAATAAAACTATTTCTATATTATTCCAATCGCACTAAAATTATAATATTATAAACAAGCGATTATTATTACTATTCCACTTCTAGTTAGATGTAAAATATTTTTTAAAGATGGTGGTATATTGATTTCAATACTAATATTAATTTAAAATTATATGTATATTTTAATTTGATTGAATACATGCGAAACACGTTTCGACTTTTTAGATTAAATGAACAAAAATGGAGCCAAGGGATGATAGATAGAAATAGAGAGAAATGAGAATTTGAGGTGGGGAATTCGAGAGAGATGAGGGATGAGGGATGAGGGAGAGAGAGAAATGATTAAAAATAAAAAAATATTAATTAAAATTGGTGAGTTAGAAAATAGATAATTGTATTTTTATGAAAGATTGTGTAGTTATGGATCTCACGATTGTCACGTCATTATTTAACGTATCACATTAATATTTTTATTAAATTTAATTAATGAAAAATGATAAAATGATTATATTAAAATATTAAGTAAATTAACATGATCAAATAAAAAAATTTTAAATTAAAATGAGCAAATTAAAAACACTTGTAAACTCTCACAGTCAAATTGATAATTTTTCTTATAAAGTATTAAATTGACTGACAAAAAAAATCAAATTTACCGAAATTTTTGCGTTTCACTTTGTCAACAGTCAAATCCAAGAGCTGATTTCACATTTAACCTAAAAAAACTGCGGTTAAACAAAAACCCTAAACAAGTCGCTTCCAAACCTCACTGTCACAGTACTGAAACACTCTGTTCTTCTCTCACAACTACCGGTACGGAACATGTAGGAGCTAGGAACTCATTTTTTTACATGAGAGCAAGAGAAAGAGAGAGCCCCAATTTTGCATCACTGCTAATAATTCTCCTTATCAATTCACCATTGGAAGCTGCTGTTTTTTAGTTTGATTCCTTGCCTTCCAATCTCTGATAAAACATTTTGCACTTCCTTCTTTCGTTCTTAGTTTTTGGTAGTGTTAGTTATTGTGAAATATTGATATTTGGGTATTGGTGAGATCGGTGGAATGGTGATGGTAGAGAGTGAGGCCGGCAATGATCTGAAAGAGACCACTGTGCCTACGTCGCCCTGGAAGACTTCGACGGCAATCGACGGGAAAGTAGCCGATGCACCTGTAATGGGCGCGGAGTCTTGGCCAGCTCTCACGGATGTACAGCGGTCAAAGAATATGGATGATGCTGGTGCAGTAAAGCCTTCAGGAAAGGTTGCTGACGAAGTTCCCCTGCTGTCTCCTTCGTCACTGGTGCAGGTTCAGAGAACCGCTTCTTTTCTAAGTATAGGATAGTAAGGATGTGATACTTGCAAGTTAATTGAAGAGTAGCTTTATAGTATTTGCGAATGCCAAGTTAGGTAGGCGGTTACTTATAGTATTCTGACAAGAAATTGAACAATGTATCAGCGTATGTAGTTGAAGTGTGGCCAAAATAACTTGCTTTTAACATGTTTTCACTTCACACGCGAGAGAGGAGGCTCTTGGGTTTTAGATCCAAACAAAAACTGCTATCGATTTAAAACAATAATTTCGATGAACAAACATGAATATTTAGTCGCTTTAAAAAGATTTAGAATTGTAGTTTATTATTTGCATTTTCTTCATATAAATAGCATTATGTAAGAACCACAACTAGTTTTGAATGGTAATCTAGTATAATTTTTTTGGGTATGTAATATTAATTATATAAACAGAAACCTGAGAAAGGGTGAAAAAATACAACCTTTTGAACCATAATATCTAAAGAGAGTCTATACATGTTGTTCACCTAGTATTTTAAAAACCAAAATAGGAAAAAAGCAACCCAGCCACTCTCTTTGCTTTATAGTTAGCCATTAGTTTAACCACATGATATATATGAATGACTATCGAGCCACAATTTCGGAATAAGTAACATAGTACGATGCTGTTCATGTCGGACCATCCTAGGTAACATAGTAACCTATTGATGTAAAGCAGTGAGAGGTGGGAGGTGTGGAGAATTGTGTTAACATAAGTATTCTTTTATTCCATCTCGTGTACCTTTAAAACATTAACTGAAGATATAATATTCCTCCATTATTCAGGGAACTTCACTGCAAAAGTCACATGGGTCAGCAAACACTAGTCCTCTGCTCAAGCATTCATCACAGCCTCATAAAAAATCAGGCTCTAAGCGCTACCCGATGAGCCCTTCCCATTCGTCTGTACCTTACCATCAAGCATCCGTGCGACCTGTTTTCCATTCCATGGTAGCTCCACCACATATTGCAGTTTCTGGGTATCCCTGCCAACCATATCCAGGTCCTATTCCAAGTGTTGATGCACATATGGCTAAGTCTGGGGGTGAGACACCAGTTCAAGCTTTTGTTCCCCTAGTTCAACCTCCTGCAAGAGGAGATCCAAATTCTTACAGTATCAATTTTTCAAACAGAAGACCTAATATGCAAGAGTCTGAGGCTCATTGGAATCATGCTTGGCATCATCAACGGGGGTTTAATCCTAGAGACGAAATCCATATGCAGCAGGGTTTTGCACCACGACCTTTTATAAGGCCTCCATTTTTTGCTACTCCTCCAGGCTTAATGTTCGGTCCTAGTTTTCCTGGTAATTATCCATTTCACCTTAAGGGATGAAAGCTATAGTGGGATTCAATATTGGCATCATGTTTTTCCTACTCGGTGTCTGATAATTTTTTCTACTTCAATATTACTAATAGGTTACTCCACATGGTTACCTATTATCTTATATGTTATTAAAGTTATCGGTTAAGGACACCTTAGATTACTCGTTAATTACAGGGCCTGCACCAGTATACTATCTTCCTATTCCGCCTCCAGGCTCAGTTAGGGGATCTTATCCTCCTTACTTAATTCCACATCCTACAAGTCCAGGGTCTTCACAACTTCCCCCAGAGAAAGTAGATCTCAGGATCAACATAGTGAAACAGATTGAGTATTATTTCAGGTTTGTCACTTTAGAAAGAGATCTTTTCCTCTTTTTTTATGTTTCGTGAGCAACGAAAAATGATAATGGGTGTTCTAATGCCAATGCTATTTCATTTACCATTAACATTGTGCTATCACCATAGTTTCCGTTTAACAATGTGCTATTTAATGCCATTCTTATAAAAAATGTGCTATTTAATGCCATAGTTGCCTTTCCTTTAGCCTTGGCTGCTGTTCCTTGTTTTACTAGAATTAGGCTGATTGCTTCATTGCTTATTTAGATATTTTTCTCGTGGCCCATTTAAAAGATCCTTCTTGTTAATGAAGGATGTATTTGGAACCAACAGTTACATGATTTCTTCCAGATAATGATGTGGTGAAACTTGATTATTAAAATTCTCAATAAAGTAATCCTTCAAAAATTTCTCATTAAAAGAGTTATGAGGTATTAAAGAAACTAATTGTATAAGGCCTTCTATTGGATATTATTAAGATTTTAAATTTTAGATACCAGCATTTGTCGTGTTGAATGCTCTAGGACCTTCCGTATTACTGATTTGTGCTCTTGAGCAGGACAACATGGATTGACAAAAACACAAAATGTTTTCTCTTCTGCCTCTGTTAAACTCAAATAAGTCTTTTCCTTCGTTGTATCTCATTATTCTTAGTCAATTAACTGTTAACTTATGTTTTTAAGCTCATTTCCTTCTATGGCAGCGATGAAAATCTGAAGAATGATCATTATTTAATTTCCTTGATGGATGACCAAGGATGGGTTCCGGTGTCTATCATTGCTGACTTTAAGAGGGTATAGTTTACTATCAAATTTTGATTGCTAAATATCATGTATGATGATGCTACTACATAGAAACTTTGTGCCACTAAAATTTGATGGTCACAACGTTAACATTTTTGTTGTATCATGGATTCTCCTGAAAGCTAAGCTATACCATAATGTTGAATGTACTTGTGCAGAGTAATAAGTTTTTCTATCTCCTTAGCATATGCTACCTAGATGTTACTTGAAATAATATAACTTATTATGCTCTCTCCCTTTTTCAATTTTGCTTATAGGTTAAGAAAATGACGACGGATTTATCGTTCATCCTTGATGCTTTGCAGACGTCTACTACTGTAGAAGTGCAGGTAAGAATCTGTTATAATGTTTTTCTGTTTTTCGGTTTGAGGTATACTTTTTATAAGTACGACGACAAAGTATAGCTGGAAAGCATAATTGAGGATGGTGAAATTTTACATTTAAGAAATTGTCTTTCTATTTACAAGTTGTCAAAATTAATCTCACGTTACAACCAATAACGGAAGCATGCATGTGACACATACATCTTATTAGATTTGTGGAAAAAGACTACATCTTGGTATTTTTGGATGATTTTCATGGTTTTTCCATCCATTGTGCTTCAATCTCTCTCTTTCATCTTCACTAGCAAATAATTTTTAGTTCAAGTTTATGAAGACGAGACGGTGAAGTGGTAATCCTCTGAAAATGATGAAGATATGGTCTTTCTACGCTAATATCATTATATTTATGTTTCTTAAAAAAAAAATATCATAAGCATGTACTTGTCACATATATGTTTCCATTAGTGATTTGTAACGGAAGTTTAATTTTGGACCATGTGTGCATAAAAATGAAAGCTTGGGGACTAAAGTGTTGATTTTGAAAGATTTGGGACCAAAGTGCAACTAACCCCAAAGGTTAGGGGGTTTAGTGTCACTTGCCTTTTTTTCATTGGTAATAAATGCGGGAGCATAAAAAACGTCTTTCTTTCTTTCCTTTTTTGTGTAACAATCTTCACTTCAATTCTGGCAATGCTATTCCCTTAGGTTGACAAGGTACGGAGACGTAGTGAGTGGTCAAAGTGGATTCCAGTTTTCGCAGGCTCTTCGTTGTCATCGAAAGCTCAGGCTCCACATTCTCAACTTTCAGTGAAGAGTGTTAATGCTTCCCAAAATGATAATGCAGATGATGGCGATAGAATGGGTGCCTTGAAAGAAAATGTTGACTGCTTACCACTGAGTGGAAGATTAATACAAAATTTTGAAAACAGAGATAAGTTGAAGGTAGCAGCAAATAACATAGAAGGCGATTGTGAGAGTGTTCAATTTGATGATACAACTCAAGCATGTACTGAAGGAAGTAATAATTCAAGTGAGAAGTTAGCTTATGAAAAGAATGTCAAGTTCTCTAATCCTGGTACCAAGTCTGGTTCACACCCTCACCATTCTCATGGAGTTTCATTTCCACGATTTGGCTCGCAAGCAAAGAGGGTTTCATCAAATGTGGGATTCCAAAATGATGGTGACCTTTCAAGCCATTTTGCAAGCACATTTATGCTTGATGAAGAGCTAGAAATTGAGCAGATAGCAATAAAGAAGGATGACATTTCTTCAGTTAGAAGGTAGAGCAGACTCTACATGGATCAATTCCCTTCGTCCTGTATTTGTCGTTTCTTCTAGTCTTATTAGATTGGAATTTTTGGAATTGTCTTCAGTATTTTTCATATGATTCTCTGCATCTTTTGTTTGACTGATCATTCACTACACATAGCCTAAATGTTTTTAATTATGTTCATTAAAAGTCTGGGGAGATGATTTAACTCACATTTTTTTACTTCTGTTGGTTTGAGATGCTTTTACTGAGATATTAAGCCTGGTTCATATATCCAGTAAACATTTATTGAGACGGAGGTTTTTCAACTCGTTGATGTGATGGAAGTAGGGTCGAGGACAATCAATTTGGTTTACACCAGCAAATTATCTTTAGGAGGATTTCGACCCTGAAAGTCCCACGATGTTAATGCTAATTTGAGTCAGATTTGTTCCTACGTGAGCAAATAGAGAGGCCTTATTTGATATCCGAACCATTGTGTTGATGTGGTGAGACATGAGTGACATATTAGTTTTGAATGCTAATTATGTTTTTTTTTTTTGAATTTTATATCATTACCAAAGGATTGATGATGAAGATGAGTCGTTTATTAATGATCAAGATGTTCAGAGACTAGTGATTGTTACCCAGGTATGTCTCAAGAAAAGGTGTGCATTCTTTTGAGGCCAAGTGGTTCTGGTTATATTAGAGTTATGGAGGATCTATTATTGGTATTATGTTTTTTTACTTTTGATTTTCTTACTTCATGTATATACCTAATTAAAAGGTTACAACATTTGGTTTTAATTGTGAGCACTCTGTATCATAGCCACAGGGTGACACATTTTCTGACTAGTGTACATTCTGGAATTCTAGAAAGTCAACAGTGTATGGGGTGTTTTCTTGCGACAAGGTTTATCAGAGAATGTGGTTTTGCTATTCTTGAGTAAATTTGTTAAAGGGTAGGGAAAGGTTCTGAGTTAGACAAATGATAGATTGTAGTCAAATTAATCTACAAACTATCATATCTTATAGATGTGTTTATATTTACACTTATGTTGGAATTTGTTTCGACTATGGCACTCGGGGTATTCTTTTATTGATAAAAGGTATATGTATTAAAGAAAGTAAACCCAAAGGGCTGTACAGCAAACTAATAATAATAAAATAAAAATAAAGGGATGATTCCATCAATAAAAAACTGAGATCACATTTATTATAATTGATTTTTATATTCTTTTGCTTTCGTGACTGTTGCTTTGCAGAATAACACAATTGATGAAAAACTGAAAAGTCGTAAAGAATCAAAATCCATTTCCAAAGAGCTTGCTTCTGCTATAAATGATGGTCTTTACTTTTATGAACAGGTCGGGTGTTGCTTTTTCTTTCATTTTCTTGAGGTATCTTCTCTGCTTCCCAGGAGGTTATTGATTGCGATTGTCTAGTGTATTTTCTATTTGCAGGAATTGAAGATTAAGCGATCTAATCGTAAAAAGAATCACTGTACCATTGGAAATAGGGAAGGAAACTCAAGCACGTCAAGCAGTGGTTCTGGCTTAGCAAAACCAAAGCCTGGTGAAAATTCTGTGATAAGCAGCAGCCGTGAAGAGTCTGGTAGTGCTAGTTCCCGTAAGAAGCAAAACAAAAACTTCTCTAAGCAACAATCATCACATAAACAAAGATTTTTTTCCAGCAACTACCGAAATCATGGAAGTGGTCGTGGCTCTTTAGGAATTATATCAGAAAGCCCACCGAGTAACTCCGTTGGATTTTTCTTCAGTTCAACACCTCCTGAAAACCACGTGTTAGTTCGATGTGACTTTGTCTTGTGTTAAAGACATTGTATATCAATTTGTATGAGTCATTTTTCCAGCACTTAAAACTGAGTTCGTTCGTTTTGAGAGGAAAATGTAGTTAATTATTGAAATTATAATAATTTTATCCAAATATTTTTTTTTTGCCTCTCCCAACATACTAATACAAGTATGCTTTTATTTACAGGCATAGGTCTTCAAAATTGAGTGTTTCCCCTCATGGGAATCTCTCTGGCACAAGTCCACCAGTAGGTTCCATGCCAAAGTCCTTTCCGCCATTTCAGCACCCAAGTCATCAGCTTCTAGAAGAAAATGGTTATAAACAGCAGAAGTAAGGATATTGATTCATGTTCTCTTATGTGCACCTTGTATGTTAATAAAGTTTGTACCATAGAAGTTGGCTGATTTTCCCATCCTTTTATTAGGTACTTGAAATTTCATAAACGGTGCCTGAGTGACAGGAAGAAGTTGGGAATCGGTTGCAGTGAGGTGAACCTGACTGAGCTATCTTTGCTTAACATATTATTGCATCTGAGGAGATAATAGTATTGGGAGTTAAAAGTAATTAATTGGCTATAGGGGCTTCTACGTATTACTGTTTCCGGCTCATTATCTTTCTTGTAGTATTTTGCTTGGCATCCTCATTGAAAATCGTCCTTAAGGCGTATATGGTTTATCGGCCTTAGAATTGCTTGCCAGCACATAGAAGAACTTCTTTATATCCTGTATCCTGTATTCTGTTTTCTTTTGTCAGAAAACATCTATTAATTGTTTCTCCATTTGCAATAGTTTCAAAAGCTTGGTCGTAGAGGAAAGAGACATCATAAGATTTGATGATCATTGTTGTTTCACTTCTGGATTCTTAGTGATTCTGTATTTAGCTGAAGTATGCAAATGGGATTCTGTAATCCATCTTAAATGGGTCTGCATTTACATGGATAGCTGGCACATTAATTCAAAGTTGACATCTTAGCGATATATTAACTTTTTCCTTTCAATTCTTGCCTCTAAATAGATGGGTGTTTGACATTTCCTTGTCACCTTACATGCAGGAAATGAATACTTTGTATCGGTTTTGGTCATATTTCCTGAGGGACATGTTTGTCCCTTCAATGTACGATGACTTTCGAAAATATGCGCTGGAAGATGCGGATTCTAATTATAATTATGGAATGGAGTGCCTCTTCAGGTTCTACAGGTATCATTGATAAATTTCCTCCTTTTCACCTATTATTTGTTTGAAAATTTAAGGTTCAACTTTGCTTATTATCTTGTTTCTTTCCAATAAAGTGCCTGCCTGCAATGATTCTTATTTTCTTGCTTACTGTTCAGATGCTGTAATAGTATTAAGCTCTTTTAACTGTAGTCATTTTGTCTTCAGTTATGGTTTGGAGAAGGAATTTAGAGAGGACCTGTATGGGGACTTTGAACAACTGACCCTCGAGTTCTTCCGCAAAGGCAATTTATATGGACTTGAAAAATATTGGTAAGCCCTATATACGGTTATGATTAGATAAGGAATATGGATTATGGAGGAGAAGAGAGAGATGAAGACACCCAAACCCAACTAGTAATTCCAACTAAAATCCAATCTGATGCTCAAGTTTGTTAATGTTATCCTTTTTGCTGAGGCCGAATGAGGAATCTTAAAATTAGAAGTTAATAATAAGTTCCTTATCAAGTACAAAGTTCATAAGTCAATGGGCTAATAAGTCATAACCACTTCTGTTGAACTTGGTCAGGTAGCATCAACACTTACATACGTCAAAGATGCCACACGATATTGGCCTGCTGACACCTTATTTTTTAAGTTTATGGTACAACACATGTTGAGAACACATTAATTAAAATAATATTATTATATGTTTTATTTTTTTTCTCATATATTTGCATTTTCAAATACCCAACAGCCTTCTATTGTTCAATTGGTGAAATGGATTCAGCTTAGTAGTCTGTAGAATGACCATCAGTCCGAATCACCACCCGTAATCTCTGACACTCGTAATCTCTTTCAATGAAGTAAAAATCATTTCCTCTCTAATCCGGAAAGAAAGAAGTATTCTTGGTTTTGGAGAGACTTACCCAAATAATTCTTAACACTCTTAACTGATGAAAGAAAAAAAACTTCATAATACTTGTAAATCTCTTAATGTGAAATAATAGCTGAGCATTTTGATAGTATTTCAAATGTTGTCATTGTAATCAATCATTATAATGTTACCCATTATTCTCACTATAAATCTCAAATGTTGTCATTGTAATCAAGCATTATAATGTTACCCATTATTCTTACTATAAATCTTCATTAATAAAATATGTTTCTTATAAGAAAATACTGTTTGGGTTTCCTTTTATGTTAGGGATTCCTGATCTCTATAAATAGGCCTTATATGTATAAAAAAAGTCATACTTGAGTATTCAATATTGAATTTGGTTTGCCAACCGTAGTTGGTTGTTTTATTTCATCTCTTCTTTCTCCTGCATCAATTGTTTTCTTTGCTGTTAACTATCTGATTATGAAGTCCAAACTGAGGGTCTGTATCTGTGGCAGTAGTGATAGGATGAGAAATTAAAGTTTTATCTGTCCTAAGTGTTTCTGTGCTCTTTTTAGTAGTGATTGTCAAGTGATTTTGATTGAACTAAATGGTTTGCCTCTGACATTAACTATGTCTCCTATCTGGATTTGGATCTGTTTGATTTGTGTTCCTACGAGAAAGGCAGTTGGTCCATCTGAGCCATCCAGATCTGATCGGACGGCCTAGAAAGACTGAATGATTATTGATTTGCCTTACATGATTGTTATTTGAAGCATCTCTTCTTACTCGATATTCAAACTTTAAGATTAAGGGAATAACAACATTTGGCAGGGCGTTCCATCATTATCGAGGACTACGAGATCAGAAGGAGCCTTTAAAGAAACATCCGGACTTGGACAGATTACTTCTGGAAGAATACCGGAGCTTGGAAGACTTCCGTGCCAAAGAGAGGACCAATAATGTGAAAGAGGAGAACCATTAGATGGCATTGAATCACTTCTAATAACTTGCAGTGGTTAAGTTAAGGAGCGGCCGTTTTCTATTTTTTTGATGCGAGAAGATAGATTTTGTATATTGTATACTAATATCCCAGGCCCTCGACTGCCAATGTCTTCTATCATTTAAGAGGTTTTGTTGGTTTAGGCAAAAATCTTTGTTTTTGAGCTGCCTGCAGGCTATGGAGGAACCGCCAATGCAAGCTTTGGAAGCTGCTATGTCATGTCTCTGTCACTTGGGCTTCTGATGATTGAAGTAACTTGTATATATGGAGAAAAAAGGATAATGTTGAAAAGTGGCAAAAAAAGAGGATGTAATTTTTGACCTTTGATGGATAAACAATAAAAGAGAATTTTAATATTTCCTCTTTGCTCTTGACATCACAAACAGATGGCAGTTTCAAGTAAAAACTATTCAATAATAGTATGAAGTGGTATGTCAAACATTTGTTGGTTGGTTGATAATTAATATTTTCAATAATGATAATTTTATCAATTAATGAATTATCAACATATTCCTTTATTAAATAAAATTTGGTATTCATGGTTTATTCATTTATTTTTTCTGGTAAGAGAAAATTTGGTGTAGACTTGTTTTGAAAAAAAAAAAAACGAAATTGAGTTAATTTTTTTTCTTAACAAAATTTGGCTTTTTTTCATGAGAAAAAATTAGGTTACCATTTTAATTTAAAAATTTTCTTTTGAACTTGGTGTCTGCTAGAACATGGTAATCTAATTAAAGTATTTTGCTAGAATTCAGTGCAATAAATTTATTCTTACAGTCAGAATATTCAACCAGGATAACTTGATATTTTCTCATATGAAATATTAAAAAAGTTTAGAAGTCTGATTTCTATTTTTTCATTTCATTATGGTGAATTCAATAATTAATGGTTTTAGTTTTTTCTTTTTTGATCGAATGGTCATATTTTCTAGAAATTTCATTATAATCTTTATATATATTAAAAATAGGATGAGAGTGATAATAATTTTTTGATCATTTTGTCCACTCCTTATTTTATAATTTCAAAATTGCTCTTGAGTCTATTAATGGTGCACAATTAAATGATAATTTTCTTCTTTTCTTATTTCTCAAAATAATATATCTCTTGAGCAAAAATTTTATTTTTATTTCCAGACATAAGAATATATTAAGTTATTTTGTCATCTAGTTATATATTAAAAAATTCAGTTAATAATAAATTAAAGATATAATATGTTTTTAGTTCATTTATCAATGAAGATAAAAAAATAATATACTAAAGGAATCTAACTAAAAATGTATAGAAAATATTGTTCTTCTAGCATAACTAACTTAATTGAAAATATTTTGGTGAGTAAGACTTGTGAAAAACATAAAAACTTTAATTATAGTTTTTTAATTTTTTATTTATTAATAAATGTACCTTATTCAAAGTTTTGTTTTTATTTTTATGAACAATAAAAATATGTTTTGTTTTTATAATAATCAATCAAAATAATAAAAATGTATATATCACGTGCACCACATGCGTAATTTAACTAATCTTTATCAATGTCAATTTATGACATTCACATCATCTTATTTATTATTTATTAATAAATGAAAAATTTAACTAATTTTTTATCTATTAATAAATGTGGTTTTGGTTTAGATGAAACTTTTAAATGGTTTTGTAATTCAAGTAGCTACTTGAACAGTTAAAATAGTAACATGAATATTTTGGACATAACGAATAAGGAAAACTTTATGTTAATGTAACGTAAACATATTAAAAGAGCAAGAAATAAATAGAGGAGATGGGAGGGAGACACAAATATTTCTCATCTTTGTGTTCTTATTGAGCCAAGAACCTAGTGGTAAAAAGTATCAATTATGACCATTGAGCTACGTTACCTTTGTCAATATGAAAAGTGTTCTCATCTTCATTCTCTTTCTATTTCTTGCTGCATAACCCCATAAAATTTAAAATTTCACGAAAAGATAGTGTAATGTGGATGAAATGTTTATTTTGTTCACTTAAAAGTTTAATGTCTATTTGATTTTAAAAAAAATATAAGGTTTAAATAATAAATATTCAATAATTAGAGGGCATATTTTACATTTTGCTCGATAATACATTATCTCCTCTCTTGGTGAAATGTGACGGCAGATATGAACATGTTCTTGGTCACCAATTAGTTGATTTTTAATTAATGATTGTATTGTTGATATCTTTAGATTGAGTGTCAGATTGCTTCTTTCTTGTTTTATCTATAGTATTTGGTGTGAGAGAAATATGAAAATCTTCATTGGTAAAGTTCTTGATTCTTCTTTTATCTCTAAAAATATTTCCAGGATGATAAGTGATGGACTTATTTTCTTAAGCCAAACTCGATTTATTATGATTGACTCTAACATCTTAAATAATTGATTGTAGGCCGTATGACTTTGCGATTTGATTTGGTGCTGGAGTATACTCCTTGTATCTGTATATTTTTTATTTGGTTAATATGTTTTCCTTTTAATCAAAAACATATTATCTTCATGAGAGGTAAAAAAAATAAAAACTCTCCTCTTTTATGAGTGACTTGAGTATCCACAGTGAATTAGCCAACTCGACTAATCCCCAGGCCATGTACTATACTCTAGGCTCTCATAGACATGTAAAGCTGCTCGGCTAGCGACCGGAGATATTACAAACAATAAACAATGGTTAGATTTTAACCCAAAACGAACAGGAAGAGACCTTCAAGCCCTCATAAGGTCAGGGAGTAGGATTCCATGCAGTTGCTAAGCAACCTTAGAAAAAAAATTTAATCTGAACCGTCTAAATAGATCTAGCCGGCTCGAATTAAACGTTGAGTAAATTACAAAAGGATTTTTTTATCTGTTTTTCAACAAGATTTATATGTCCAGATCTAATTGATCTAACAGTATCAAATTGTTGTGTTTTTTTATCCTAAATTACAAATTCTAAAGCAATCAAAGAATATGACTCAAGTTATTGTATAATCTTCTAATACCCGACAATCCGTTTCCATCAGCCAGTACCTTTTCGACAAGCAAATCCCTTGGCAGTAAAAAAAAAACCTCGATCTCTTAATTTCCCCAAAAAAGAAAAAAAGACCAAAACCCGCGCATTTACAATATCTCTCTCTCTCTTTCTCTTTCTCTCTCTATTTTGGACAGTGTGGTACTGCGAGGATGGGTGGGGAGGCCAACCCAGCAGAAGAAACCCCTGCCGAAACTATGGTGGATGATGTCGAAGCCTTGGTTGAGGTACACATTTCTATACCCTTCCGCAGCCATTTTTATCCGTGCTTTCGCTCTAGACTGGGTAATCCATGATGTATATTACTTTGAATTCTTCTAAATTCGCTTCCAGCACCTCTTTTTGTCTAATCACAGAAATCATTAATATAACTAAAGTAAGCAAAGCCCTAACAACAAGGTTAACTTTCCTCTTTAGATAGACACAGAAATTCTACACAAAATATGCTGGGATGAAAATTTGTGCGCGATTCTTGCTTTGACGGTTGAATTCAACTCCTATCCACGTTTACTTTAATCAATCAAGTATACTATTTTTAGTAAAGAGCCCCATGAGTATCTTAACAAGCTCACGTCTCGCCTTATGAATCGACTGTAAATCACATTCAAAATCATTGAACAATGGTCTTTCTAGGAATAAGGTTAAAATGTTTGAAATTCTGATCATTCTATTTCCTAAATGACTATGGAATGCTCAACTGGAGCTGGTTTCACAGCCCCACCACACCACTGATTAAGCCAAGATTTGATGCTTACCCCATTACCCAAAATTTTACCATATGAACCAAAGCTTACATGTTCGCAACATCTGTTGAGATAAATTATTAGATTATAATCTACTGGAACTTTTAGTATTTTATACCTTTTCTGATTTGTATTTGAACCTATAGCTGATCGTAGTATTAGAAAAACAATAAATTATTAAATTATTGTTTGATTCGTTTTTTACTTCCTCCAATAACCGTGTTCAACAATTGGAACATGCGGCTCTGTTGTGCTCTGAGCCTCTGACTACTAAAATTTCTGCTAAAAGTGCCCTTGCAATTTTCTCAACAGTACATTGGCTATTTGTGGCTAATATAAATTTCCTTAATCAATAGGCTGCGAGATACAATGATATTGATGACATTATAAGCATAGCATCTGCTGGTATTTCCCTCGATTCTAAGGACTCAGAAGGCCGAACAGGTTAAAGTTTGTACTATGCCTTCAGAAACGTGTTACTTGTTAATTTGATCAGTGAGTGGTCATATGAGTTAGTAAAATATACTCGATTATTTTCCTTTTGGTGTTGCTACTTGCAGTCATGAGCATGACAATTAGCTCAATGATTTAGCTCTGTGTAAACATGAAAATGTTTCATCTTCTAGATTATAGCCATTTATTTTCTTTTCTTGCCCAATTGAGATGAACTTTGAATAATCTGTGAGTATCTCAAATGTGAACTTAATATATTTAGGAGCTGATGCCTTTATAGGAGTTAACAGGCAGTTTAGTGAATACTGGTTGGAAAGTCTTAAAAAATTTATTTGATGCACGTTGGCCATATAAACTCAATTATGAATTCTTGTTAACCATCTAAAAACGTAAAAAAGGTAATGATTGTGGAAAGCTTCATATGGGCTGTGGTTCTATCTGGATGTAGAACTTTGTTATTGTACGCTTTTGTTGTTTAGAGAATTAAATTCCATGACCGACTTAAGTGGATTAACTCTTAAAGCACGTTTTTTCAAGCACCCCAAAATCAAATCAGCCATTTAACTACTGTGGTAACTGGTGTAGTGTAATTACCTCCTCTAAAACTGAATCGCAAAAATATCGAGGAAAGAAAATAAAGCAGAAGTTTATGGACATAATTGGTTCAGATTCCTGTTTTGCTTTGTGGATTTTTGTTAGGGCGCTTGCTGGAGATTTAATTATTTCATCCAGCTCTTGCAACGATCATGATTAGAGGCAAGCTTGGTACAGTTCTACGTACAGTAGTTATTATCGTTTCATGGTTGAGGAAGATCACTTTTTCCTTTTTCCTTGATTTATTTTCCTATCTTGGATTGGAGAAAAGCTTCTCTATTATCTTCAATTTCTCTTCTTCCTGTAACTATTAAACTATATTTTCATGTTTATTATATCTTGTTTCCTCATTATTTAAGATTGTTATTTCTTCTCAACAATATTGTCATCAATACCCTAGTCTTACCATTCTAACAGACAATTGACCGAAGATCTGCTATAATATTTTATTATATTGGGTTCTTTTGGTGGGGGATGTCTGCTTCTGACTTCCTTTATCAATAACTTATATAACTTTTCTAAGGAATATGTTTTTACTACTTGTTATTGACTATAGCTCTGTTATTTTATTCCCTCTTTTGTAATTTCTCTGTTGTTGAGCTTATTACGATTGATACTGAATGCAGCACTTCATATGGCTGCAGCAAATGGGCATCTTTCAATTGTGGAGTATCTTATTGATAGACAAGTGGTGAGAAGCTACTTCACATTATTTTCTATCCGTCATGAGTATGTACTACACGATGAATTGCTCAAAAACATTTCAACATATCCTACCAAGCTGTTTCTCGTTTTCAAATATCTTTTGCTTACGTACTTTTGTGTCCAAGTAATTTTAGATTGTGCTATAATTTACTCGATTGCAGGATCTTAATGTTTCAAATGTAGAGAAGAACACGCCTTTGCATTGGGCTTGCCTTAATGGGCATATTGAGGTAAATATTTAACTCGCAATTCATTGTAGTTAAGCACTTTACCTTTAGGGGGTCGTTTGGTATGGGTTAAGTAAGAATGCTGAGAAAGTTAAGTTGTTGAGAAAGTTTAAGTGGTAAATTTAGATGACAAGATATTAAGATTATCATGTTTGATAATGTATGGTTAAGTGAAAAAAGTTATTGGAAAGTATGATCTCCTTGTTTGGTACATAAGATACTTGGGTAAAGTTGTGTGATAAAGTTTGATAAAATTGTTGGAAAAGTTATATAAATTATATTAAAATAATAAAATTACTTATTATTAGTTTCTTTTTGTTATCAACTTTTAATTTATTGTCAATGATTATTTATAAATTCTAATATTATGTTTTATATATATATATATATACATTATTTGACGCACTAATTAATTAATGATTTTATTCACCCATCAATAAAATTAAAGCAACTATTTTTATCTTAATATGCCAAAAACTAAAATAATTTTTACTTACACCGTACAAATAAATTTCAATGACAAATTGTTCAAAATTACATAGTAAAATTGTATACAGATTCTCTATTAACAACTACTAAAAAATCTTAATAATTTATGTCGTGTTTGATTAAATTTTCTTTGATAAATATAAATATAAAAAATAACCGTCATTTATATAACACATTAAAATATCTAATAATACATAACAATTTTCCCGTTACATATACTTTTCTTCAGTAGATATGTATACCATGTTTTTCAATATCCTTCCGCTCCGGCAGGAACGGGTAAAATATTTTAGTTCTGCCAAGGAACAAAACAGAACAATGATATAATTTTTTTTATATTTTGGTTAAATACAATCTAAAACTGAATATAAATGATTGAGGGACTCCCATTCATGGTTTCGTTCCATGAGTCCGATTCTCCACACAAAAAATGAGGCGTGATAAACAATCCAGTTATATTCTCTTTTATAAATTTAGTATTTTAAATATTGATAGTTTATGAATAATATTTATTTAGGGGAAGAAATTAATTTTAATTTTAAAAAAATATTTGATATTATTAACATGTATTCTAATCATTTAAATTTTAGGTTTTGTATATATGAAGAGTTTATCTATCTTTATTTCAAATTTAATATTTTATTTCATTCATTCCAATTAATGTGCATATCTTAATCTCACGAGACGACCCTGAGACGAGTTGGCGGACGAGTCGGAAGGGATGAAAAAAATCTCAAAATTCGGTATCCGGACTGTTTTGATTTCATCAGGATCGAGATATTTTACGACACTTTTGTGAGATTTTGGTTTTGAAGAAAATAAAATATCAAAATCAAGTAGGAATGATTGAAACAAATAATGATATTTTTATGGGGATTTAGGAAAGTAAAAGTTAAAAAAAAGGTGACAAAACACTTCCCAAACTCACTTGTAATCGGGATGTCCTTTCAGGTGGTTAAGAAATTAATTTTGGCGGGGGCGAATGTAAGTGCATTGAACAGGTTTGTTATTCTACTATCCATCACCTAATGAAGCCTGAGATTAAACTGCGTTCATCACAATTTCTGTGTCTTTAATCTTATTGGAAATTATTTATTGCTCAGCTATGAGAGGACTCCAATGGATGAAGCAGCGAGTAGGGGAAAACTGGATGTCATTGATGCAATTAACGCGGCAGTAGCTCAATCGGAACTCTCTGGTATTAGTGTGTCCTAATTTAACAATTTTTTCTTTCTCTACGGAGATAGAAATTAAAGTTTTGGTAGCTTTTTTCATGGTTTGAGTTATTCTGGATTGGGAAGTTTTTATAAATACCCATTGTGGCCATAGTTGTTTATCTTGACTGCTTTTGTTACTAATCTGGCAATGTTAACAGCACTTCCCTCATGGTCACATATGACAGAAAGATGAAGTGAAGAAATTTTCTTTATTTTTTTTAGAAATAAGTTCAAGCATTCTTCAAATATTAAATTAATAGTTCTTGATAAAGAACGTCTTTTAGGCTATATATGGATCTCAGAAAGTTGGAGGGAAAAGAAAGGAGATTGTAGAGAATTTCATTTTTATTGTTTAGTTTCAATGAAAAATATAGAGGAGAATTAGTATAGGGCCAATTTTCTTAGTTTTCCTTCTCACTCATTTTACCTTTTGTTTTCTTTTTCTTTTTTCACAATTTCTAAGATCAAAACATTGGCTTAAAGAATATTCTAGTTATTGATGGATGGGTGGAGAGCTCTTGAAGTGAAATCTTTTATATATGCTTCGCGTTTTGAGATTTTTTTTCAAGTTACATTACAGATTGTAAGGAAAATATAGATATGATTCAAACTCACAACCTCTAAGATATGAGTGTGTGAGCTTAACCAACTATGTCATCAGTCTTATCATTTTTTCAGAAATAGCAGGAAGAATACATTTTAGGAAGAAAAAAAAGGAAAATATGACTCCTGTATTTATTATAACGATTTTTTCACGAAAGAATATACTAGGTTACCTCTAAGTTAGACTTAAGTCTAGTAAAAAATTCTGTTAGATTCTGATCTAGGATTCTGACATTGATATTAACATTTGTTAGAATTGGGTCTTGAGTTAGACCTAAGTCTAGTAAAATTTTTTTGTTAGATTTTAATATAGTATTCTAACGTTAATATTAACACTTGTTAGATTAAATTCTAGTGAGATTTTTTTTTTTGAAACTAAAGTAACAATCAAGAGGGCCTCGAGGAAGATATGCCACTCTAACAGTCATTAAGTTTAAAAGAATAATTTTTAATCAAAAGAGCAAACTAATCTATTTTTTGGTACGAAAAGATTAATTTTGATTAAAAAAATATTGGGGCCGCTTTAAAAAATTTCTCCTAATTTGTGCTCGAAATACTCTTTCGATTTCAAGTGGTTCGGCATCAAAAAGACGCCATAGAAATGATGTAATTTAGAAATTTTTTTAATTTTAAAATCAATTTTTCTTCATAACTTTTGAAAACATTAAATATCACACTTAAAAAATTAATGTAACAATTTTTATTAATTTTTTCTATTTAATTAATTATTAATTAATTATTTTTTTATTTAATTTAAATGTATAATCATCTATTAAATCTATCTATATATATACACTTTACATATGAGTATATATAACATTACACCCGAACACATTATAAACACTCATAAAAAATGTGTTATATATTGTACATGACAAACACACATGTGTGTATATATATTACACCACTACACATGTTTTATATACATTAATTAAAAGTATGTGTTATATATTGTATATCACTTATATATATTTATATTGTTATAAATGTCATATATATTTATGTATTATATATAAGTAATATACTTCATAACACATACTATATATAACATAAAGTGTGTGTAATATATAATATATGTACACATAATATTAGAGATTTGAGGAGAGAGAGAAAGAGATTAATGGGTTTATAGGGTTTTTAATTTTTATAAAATAATCATTAAATGTTATGTAAATGGTTTAATAGAAGAAAAATGCTCTTAGTAGGCAAGATCATAAAATATGACTATATTTAACGTTTATGAAAATTATTGTCTATTTTTATATTAATTTTCTATAATGTAATTATTTGTGTATAAAACTCATAATCTTAATTACACGAACCAACGCACCTCTAATCTAAATCATTATATAACTAACATATCATTTATGTAGAATGTTAAGATTTCCATTCTCTGGTGTACAAAAATGACCATTCTCGAATTAATATGTCACAATAAGTCTTTTAGGAAGCATTTTATAAATGGTATGTTCAATTGTGGTGTTATTTACATAAAATGATGAATTAGTAGTTAGTACAGCAAACAAAATTAACAAAGAAATTAAGGCTAAAATCACATTTTTTTTACCAACAAAGATAAAAATTCAATCAAGTCTTTCAAAATAATCCATTCAGAAAATCAAATACAATACAACATTACATCTAACCAACACTGTCTCAGCAAAGGGAAATTAATTTACAAAGGTCTCCAAATGTGCATAGTTTTACCAATAAAAGTAAGTTATATCCAAGATCACATAATTGCTTTTATCAAAAAACAGTCTCAGGTCATTTTCCTGTGAATTAAGACAAAATTAAATTAACAATTGAATGTGAAAATCAGAAATCAGTAGCAGACTATCACATTGCAACACTAAAGAACATTGGGACATGCTGTGTTGGTAAGCTACATACATATTTATTTACCAAGATATGTGCATGCATGCTTGAATATATTTTTTTTTATTTGAGAAAATTTTGCTAACACCCCTTATAGTTTACTTAAATGACACAAGTACCATTTTATTGTGAAAACTGACAAATAAATTCATTCTATTAAAAAATTGTTAGTATAAGTGTGAAAAATAATATTATCCTTATAACCAATTAAATCCAATCATTTTTCTAATCTTAAACATAAGTCGATCCAGATTCTTTCGGTTTTAGGTGAATTATAGTTTAAATATTAAAAAAAATTAGTTCACATTTTCAAAATTGAGAATAAAACGAAGAACAATTTTGATATTACATAGTTTTTCGAAGGGTGTTAATTTGAAATTTAAAGATTATGAGTTTTTTCATCAGTTAAACCTAATATAGAAGGAGGTGTGTCAACAAGGGTGTCAGAAGAATTTTCTCTCTTTAATATTATGAACAATTTTATCTAAGTATTCATTATTTTTTCTTATGAATAGTCAATTGTATCTATTTCAATTTGTAATTGATTTTTTAAAAATATAATATGAAATAAAAGTTTTCAACAATTTTTTTTATAGTATTTGACATGTGTTAGACATAATATAGTACAACTCCTAAAGTATCTGACACGTATTGAACATGTTAGATTACATGCTTCAATTGTATCACACGTTTTTTAAAATGTTTGACATGTGTCTAAGAGTGTCAACGTTTAACACAAATTCGACTCAAACATGTTAGCTTAAGAGAATTGTTTGTGCTTCATGAACACCACACTGCAACAACAAAGATTCAAACCCCACTTTGTTTATAGCCATAACAATTGCTCTAGCCAGTAACTTTGATATTAATTTGGAATAAATAGTTGAGCTTACCCCATGATAATTTTATCAGCAGGACATGCAACCTTAATACCCAAAGCATCTTCAATACGAGTGACATTACAAGAAGTAGGCCTCCATAAATATGCATCAGGTTCCTTTGCAACATCTATCCATACTTTTCATGGCACAAGGTCCAACTGGAATATTATCAACACGATCCTTTGGATCACTTGATGCCCAATGTCCTTATCGACTATTTCTCCTGATCCAATCCAATCTAACAACATGCCAATAAGATGAAGTATATTTATCATAACCAACAAAACACAAATAAAAAATACTTAAAAAAGCACATAAACAGATACGACATGACACTGACACGTTAACATTTTAAAAAAAAATAATATTGGGATACTTTGAATACACATACATATATTATCATATTTCTATGTATGTAAAATAAATATTTACATCAACGCGTTAATTATAATACTTGATCAAACAAAATTCATATCTAGAAGATGCATAAAAACATATCATTGACGAGTACTGAGGTTTTCGTAAGACATAAAAATATGACTTTCGCTGATGATCCAAAAAGTTTTATTTGTGTTATAAACGTCCAACTGAATCACAATCAAGTTCAAATGTACCTTCTCTCTTGGTAAAGTTTAACTATCTGTAATTAAATTTAGATTAGTATATTTTAGGAAGCATAGTTTGCCGGACACTAACACGCCTCTGAGTCTCTTGTTTGAACCTCATTCTCTTATCTTAAATAAGGCTTGAATGGTGGCATACAAACCTTCGAATGGTTGCCGTGATTCGACTCACCATTGTTTTTTTCTTCTTCTAATTTTGAACATGTATATGATACATTTGGATACTCGATTGACAAGTTGAGACACACTCTAGACACAACTTTTGGTAGATTATTAAATAATCAAAACATATGTTTTTGAGTCCTCTGGGAAAGATGGAGATTGAGGCAATGATACAAGCTGCAGTAGAGCAGACCAATACAGGAGGAAACTGAGATTCAAGAATTTTTACCGACATCCAGATGTAGCTCTGTTGAAAGGGTTCAAGATACTGACTAATCCAAAATAAAATACAAAAATTGTCGAACTTTACCAAGAGAGAATATACAGCTGAACTAGATTTCCATTCACTTGGAATTGGAATACCCTGATAACATAAAAGAGCATGTTAATAATGTCTTCTAACTATTACTTTAACAAAACATATTTTTTGTTACCTGATTTTTTAGGCAGTCTACCAATATACATTTCACTTGCCTTATTTCTTCCTTTAATTCATCATGCGAAGCTTCTAACTGCAATAACTCATTCTTGCCCTTCTGTGTTAATAAACTATACTTGGAGATATCATTTATAACCCTATGCCTTTCGGGACGAAGAGCTTGAGAAATACCATTATCATCATCTTCGTTACGTTTAATAGGTTCTCCATGGAAAAATCAATTTCTGTACGTAGGATCCATTCCTTTTATTACTAAATGCACGTAAATAATATTCGATCCATTTCTTTTATTACTAAATGCTCGTAAATAATATCTGAATATTGATGACTCAACTTTCGACAACTTTTACACGGACACAACATTTTTTCTGGATAACCTGCATTCTTTTCTGCCTTTGTGATAAAATTCCTCGCTCCTTGCTGATACTTGTCAGCAACTCTATTAATTCAAAGACCAAATATAAGCTATGATTATGATATATTAATATGCTTGCATCAATATATATTAATGGACAAGTACAAGTGTGAGAATCTATTATGGTTACCTGTTGTAATGAAGCCATTCTTTATCCATCCTGTGACACACTACAGTCATAAGGAGCAAATAAATTCAAATTGTGACTTTTCAATCAGTATTTTCATTTTTACATATAAATTACAGTAAACCTCCTAGCCTTTGGGCTCGTTGAACTCCCAAACCTTTCGAATACACTTTAGTCCTTAAACTTTTATTTTTAAGTGCACACGGTCTAACTTTTTTACGATCATTAATTAAAACAAGTAAATAACATGCACACGCCTATGAGATTAGTGTTAAAAAATCTTATCTTCACCATTTTTAGGGATTTTAACCATTTCATCTTCTCTTATCTTCGTCAAACCTCTCTCTTCCTCTTCAATAATTATTTTTTTTATTTCGAATTTACAAAGATGAGATGATGAAACTTGAAAATCCTCTAGAAATGACGAAGTCATAGTCTGTTAACACTAATCTCTGTGTATGAACATGTCAAATGCTTATATCCGTTAGTGATTGTAACATGATGTTAGTTTTGGACCATTTATACTTTAAAATAAAAGCTTAATTAAGGACTGAAGTGTTGATTTTGAAAGATTTAGAACAAAAATGCAACTATGCCTGAGAATCTTAAGATGTAAGCTTAATCCTTGAGTTAGAGACATTCTTTCAAGGCGTATAAATAAATCATCAAACACGCCCCTCCCACACTCTTTGTAAGTAAACTGATGCATTTCATTTTGGCAAAGATCAACAGAAAACGCACCATGTAAAAAGAACAAACAAAAAAGTAACAGCTATCTCTCTTGCCCATTTTAGACTTGAACCAATACATTATTTTCAATCAGGGAGACATTGGAAAGACGACGCAGAAGTAAAAGATCAGAGAAGACTAGAATATGCAACTTAAAATGTTGGAATTACCTCACTGGAGTGGAATATGTAGAAGAATTTTTTACACCTTTGTTTGAGCCACAATTTGTCATTCAGAGCTTTTATAACTACTTGAAGATTTGAACTTCCCTAGAAGGATAAGATCTCATTTTAAAAGAGGACTCTAAATTTTAAATTTCAAATCAAGATAGAGATGATGTCATCATATATTATCATCAAGCCAAGAAGAGTCTACCTAGATGATGGCTCTACACCTATAAAAGGAGATCAAGTGGACAGAAAATAAGACTCTTGTCGCAACATGCACGCGACGCGAAGCGGTGATTAAAAAAAATCATTTTTTGCAGGAAAAATAAATTTGGAGTCACCACCAATCATTTTAGGGTGTGATTGGTCACTCAATTTTAAGATGAAAATTTTGGTCTACGAAAACTTAAAGTTGGTTCGGGAGTCGTTTGTGTGTGGGGAAGGTACTGGCATCCCACAACACCCATTATAAAATGGTTACTAAATTTAATCAAATGCTATCCAATTATTTATTTAAGGCAGATGTTAAAGAAATACTCTTGCTATATCTAAAAGAATGGTGAGAGACCACCGAGCAGGACTCCAGCCACCGAGACAAGGAAAGTAGCCATCGGGCCACCGTGAACCACCGTATCTCTTCACTGTTGAAACCCACTCCAACCTTCGAGCAAGAACTTCAGCCACCGAGACAAGGAGAGCAGCCACCGGACTACCGCAAACCACCGTGTCTCCCCGTTACCGAAATCCACTCTAAGCTCCATTGCCAAAACCCACTCTAACCTCCACTGCCGAAACCCACTACCGAAACCCACAATCAAAAGCACCAAACCAAGAAGCCCTATGCTCCAAATAGTTCATTCTTAAAGTAATACATAGAGTGATAAAATGACATGAATTTTAACAACTACTATGTAAACACTTCAAAATCAACAGAATTGTTTCATTTGATCACCAAAAATTCTTTTATATTTTATCAACTTAAATAGACGCACTCATTAGATTTGACACATATAAACTTACCTACCTCAACATAAAATAAAAACAAGTTATTAAATTAATATTAATATATCTTGTTCCTAATACATACTAATCCTCTGTAGGAGGTAGATGAACTTTCGTATTGCTAATACCATATTAAACTGATGGTACACTGACATTGAATGACCTTTATTTTTTGTATGAAAATCAAATCATAATTAGTTGTTGGCTTTGTTATTTCTAATGGTAAAATATTGGTACAACTTTTGCCGCATATCTTATTATAAACCCTTTGATCATTCTAGGATTAGGACATGCTATAACATTCTAACTTCATTATGTTGGCATGTAGCAATTGTACAATTTTTTCCTGTTAACAGATCGTACATATCAAATTAACATTACACATAAAGATCTTGTAGACATTGATTGTACGAATAATGTTAACAGATTGTAAAAATTCTGTTTACAGTACTATTAAGAATACTTGTGGACATTAGATTTGAATTTTAGAGAGGGGTATAGTAATACACAACAAGGATGTAATGAATGACGTAAGTTTGTAAACAGTTTTTTAACTGATCGTAAAAACCATATTTACATAACATTTTGATTAATTAATATTTTGAATCTTTGAATAAAGAAATAAAAACTAAAAAGAAGGAAGCTCATTAAACTACACGAGAAAAAGATATTTCAATCAAATAGGCTAATAAAGTTATCTCCAATTTTGAACTCTCCATACACAATAGCATTTGGGCAACGGACAAAGAGAAACCAAAGCAACAACTTGACAAGGTTGAACCCCCTATGCAACAAGTCCTCATAATTGAGCCAACTACCTTCGATCTTCTTTGCAAGAGACAATGCAATACCTAGAAGAGATTATAAAAATTGTTTGATATATTTGAAAAGTTTAAAAAAACATACATAACTTTTTGGATATTTGGATCTATGAATGTTTAGATGTTTCAAATTATATTTGGATCTATGAATGTTTGGATGTTTCAAATTATATTTGAATGTTAGATATGAATTAGATGAGGTAGATTACTAAAACTTCATTGATGTTTTGATGAAAATTGAGAACTACTTTATTTGGATATCAACTAGTTAAATTTTAGAAGATTATGAGTAATTAGTAGTTGAATGTTACTTTTTATGGCTTGTTATGACTTGCGAATGCTTTGGTTGCTCTTATTTAGAAAATGGTAACTTTATTTCCTCTTCAGCATGTTTTATAACTATTATTAGTGTTACATATCCATAACCTATATGTCAAAAACTCTACCAAAATTTTTCTAACATATAATTAACAAAATATTTATTGTTGAAGCAATATCAAGATTAGTTACAACTTATAAATCTATATGTATTACAAGAAAATAGGCAGAAACAAATATGAAGCAAAGTCCACTGGATCTCAGGTAAACAAAGTGTTTGTGAGTCCTAAACATGTATGTAACCTGTCAAATATTTATTCAAGATAAAAGAGATAGCAATAGTGTGATGCTTATAGTTCTCCTATTTCAAAAGAGGACATAAATTGTCAACGAAAAAAATATAATAAGCAGAAACAAAGTACACAGCATCTCCAACTCAATATGTTAAAATAGTTTTCAACCCGTAAACATATATTTAACCAGACACATTTTCTATTCAAAATAAAATAGACACTAAGAGTATGGTGCAAAGTTTCTCCTTCTTCCAGAACATAAAATAGTAAATAAATTGTCCAAAATAGATATTTTCAACGAGAAGAACTAGCTGCTACATTTTGTGGGTTATTACACAAAACACATTTCACCCAATTCCTTTCACCAACAGATGGGATCCTCCGCTTTCTAGGCCTCTCAGGTTAACGCCTAACCATGGGTGGTCTAACAACCTCTCTTGCACTTCAGATTCTAAATTTCACACAAATTTGTTCCCAACGAGTTTAATATTTGAAGTGTATGCTGCAAATAGCTCATTCTTAAAGTAATACATATGGTGATAAAATGACATGAATTTTAACAGCTATTGTATAAACACTTCAAAATCAGCATAATTGTTTCAATTGAACACCTAAAATTCTTGTTTTATCAACTTAATATAGATGCACTCATTAGATTTGACACTTATAGACTTACCTACCTCAATATAAAATAAAGGTAAATTATTAAATTAATTTTAATATATCTATATCTATATGTCCAGGAATAACAATTATGAGTTCTACATGCCTAAACTTAGCTAAAAAGACTCATTTAGATATTAAAATATTAATAAAATCACATAGACAAGATGCATACGTGATAGACAAAAAAAACCTAAGTAATAGGATAAGTTTATATATTAAAATAAGAATAAAATCACATGGTCAAAATTAATCTGTGATAGACAAAGAAAGGAGAAACACATACCTCTTTATGCGATTCCAAACGAAGATGAAATCGAACAGAGACAAAGCGTGCCTAATAGAAAATATAGAAAGAGAGAAAGAGAGAGACAGAGTCACGTAATAAGTACAACAATCGATCAATTTTACTGAAACTTACCAGTGAACATGAAATCAGAATAGATGCCGATTAAAGGGAGGGTAAAATATGTGGAGTAAAATTCCACTAAAATTTGTTTCGAACATGATAAAATGTTATAGAATAGACAAAAAATTGTGAAAACATTGAAAAATTTTAACTGCAAATTTGATTGAAAACAATGAAGGAATAACAATAATGGAGA
Source organism: Datisca glomerata (assembly GCA_003255025.1). Lineage (NCBI taxonomy): Eukaryota > Viridiplantae > Streptophyta > Magnoliopsida > Cucurbitales > Datiscaceae > Datisca > Datisca glomerata. The sequence goes on along the minus strand of QANY01011764.1, from coordinate 186,234 downwards.
TTGAAGAAGATGTAACTGAATGTGCTAATTAATGTCACTTTAAATTTTTGTCTTTTTTTATTTATTTTTTGTAATAGAAAATAGTTAGTAAAGGTAAAATAATAACTTCAATATAATTTAAAAAAATGTAAACTTAATTAAGGCTATTTTTATATGTGCTATAATTAAGGGTCATTGTTTCTAAAAGAATGCTACCTACTACAATTCCTTTCTATAATAAGGTTATTCTTGACAAAAGCCCATTTGTTTTTTTTTTTAATGTTAAAACCCATTTGTTTTACTTTGAAATGAAACAATCTTTCAGGATCCTATTAATACCAGGGAGAACTGCAAAAATGACTCGTTTTCTAGCTCAAGCTACAAAAATGTCCAGAAATTTTTTTTATTGGACAATGGCCGAAATATGGTAAATATTTTATTTACTACTGTGTAATTTCGGTAAAAAAAATTATTTATCTTAGTCATATTTCGGTCATTTTTGCAACTCCACCTTCGAAACCTGTATTTTTCTGCTATTTTTCCTTAATAACTAATGGTTAGTTATAGATTTTGGTCTTGTGAAGGGTGTTGTACATGATCCTGTTAATGTTGCCCTGCAGACTAGTTGAGGTTTGAATCCCTCTATTTATGAGCTAGATAGTTGTCTTTTGGTTAGTTTGTTGTTTGTAGAGCTGGGTGCCTTGGCCTTTTTTCCCCTCCTATATTGTATACCTGGGTATATTCCCCTTGTATAGTACAAGTACTTTAAGTTGAATATAATCAATAATATTGAAACTCTCAGATTGTATGATACTCATAATTGTGCATGAAGCTATTTGAAAATGTCAAAATAACTGTAATAGCTACTTGAATATTTCTAGAAACAAAAATTAAATACTCTGAGAAGTATGAGCATTTCAAGTAAATATAAATAGTCATGTCTAAATAAAATTTTAAGTTTTAAAAAATTTAGACTCAATTTCCGAATTCACCTTTTTAATGCATTATTTATACAAACAAAAAAGTCATTATGTGACAAAGAAATTTAAATTGTAAAGCCTTTATTCGCGGAAAAGAAAAAAAGAATATTATTGCAGTTCAAACAACACTCAATAGCAATAGAATTTTCCAATCTTGTTCTTGCCCAGTTCAACCCACATAAAATACAAAGGCCTTTAACCAAATATTACAACCGAGAAAAGGCATATAGTTCAGATCATTAATCAGTGTGTTTTACAACGTTACTACTAGCTAGAAAACAAATATTTTTATCTGTGTTTTATAAATATGTATCAAATTGATATGATCAATTGAATTATCCGTCACAGTATAAAACCATTAAGTAGTTATTTGATATGACAAGTAATAGATGTAGAGAATAATACTGTTAACAATTTTATATAGCCGAATTGAATAAAAATGATCAGTATCGTTGGATTTTTTAAGTACCTATGATTGGTTCAATTTAGTTATTTAAAATATAGATGATTTTTGAGCCGGTTTAAAATTTAAAAACTCACGAACGAAACCGGATATATTTAGTGCAACATCACCACTAAACAGGTAAACCCGAACTAAAATGTTCAGTTCGTTTTATATGCAAGTTACTGTCAAACCGAATACTTTAATTTGTTTAGATTTTCAGCTAAAAACTAAGTCAAACTCACCATGGACACTCCTAATTTTGTGACATTAACTTGAGGGATGTCAGTGATAGCCAGTTAGTGAGATGACAATCATATGATCAAATTAGGAGTGTTCAAAATCAAATCGAATCGAAAATAATCGATTGGATCGATTTTTTAGACCTCTACGATTCGATTCGATTCATTTCGGTAGAATTGTCGACTCAAATCTTCGGTACGGTTAAAAAAAACTCAGTTTTTGAACCGAACCTTAAAATCATAATTTTTTTTATTTTATATATAATTTTATATCAAACCGAACCGATACAAACTTTGAATTTTTATTACTCTTTTCAATAATATCATTTAAAAAAATTTAAAAAAATATTTTTTAATCAATAATATCGAACCGAAAAACTGAACCGCTCGGTTCAGCTCGATTCCATTCTTTTAATATTCACGATTCGATTCGGTTCGACATATAGCCATACTGAATATTTCAGTTCGATTAAACTTTAGTCTACTAATCGAATACAACCAAACCGTGTTCACCCCTAATAAAATCACCTTGAACTAAGCATGATTTGGTGATACAGTTTAGCGCCCCCTGTAAACTACTGATTATTATTACCTAAAATTTTATTTTTTAAAATTTAATAAGATACAGATGTTAGTCCCCAAAATAACTCATTAGCATAGAATAACGTGACAGATGAATTATTCCTAATTTTTTTCATATCCAAAACATGATTATTATATAAATATTAGATTACAAACCATATTACTAAAAAATTGGACAATACTATTTTAATATTATAATATTTTTGATTTGTCAAGATTAACTAATACGGTAAGAATAAATAATACTCATTTTACCATATTAACAAATACAATCCTCATTAATAGAACTCACCCAACCTAAGAGCTCTAAAAGAGATTTTCTTTCTGATAGATTTTTTTCATATATTTATATAATATTCACATTTCATTTAATAATTGAATATATTATTCTTCTTTATTTTTAAAAAAAACTAATAATAAAATATATTATCTACTTGAAAATATGAAATATTTTTATTTATAATCAGAAATGTAAAATAACATGTAACTTCTAGAGTAAAAAATAAAAGAACAAGAAATGAAAAACAAGAGGAATTCTATACTATAGTAAAATAATCAATATCATCATTTTCCTCCTATTGTCAATATTACAATAAAGAAAAAAAAATTAAATGAGACGTACTAACACACCGGTAATGTCACCACACCCCATTATGAGATTATGAATTCAAATAGCAACAATATTTTTCAATTTCCAAATGTTTTGCATGTGGCTTCAAATAGGTTGTGGTGTTTTTTCTTTTATCTAAAAATCATGCTCTTTTAGTTTCCTGAATAAATAAAACTCTACCGTCCTCTTCTGTATTGTATGTATTCATACCAAATATAAATAAATTTATAGATAAGCTCTACTGCAATCATACCAAATATAAATAAATTTGTGTAGAATTTATAGATATTCTAATTTTCAACTTAATTAAAAACTTAAATTTATAAGATTTAAGTTCGTGAATATTTTTTCACATTTGTTTTCATCTTCACCACGAAACGTAAAGTTTTTTGTACTCTCATAAATAGAATTATTTTCATTTTGACCAGTGAGTGATCGCAGTCAAATCACGTGAGTTATTTTTTATTCACATTTAGTTCTTAAATCTTTAATATTTCTATATTTTTCAGAAAAAAAACAATGTGAATATGCTATAAAGAAACCCTAATTCTTCTACAAAGGCACATATTCAGAAGTGAATTAGACATCCCGTATGTGATGTTGCATATACTTGCTCATAATAACATCATTATTCAGAAGATAAACAAAAAAAAAAAATTCAATTATTAGACCGCGAAAAGCACTTATGTCCTGTACGTATAAGAGATGCATGCAAGTCAGACCAATATTCAGCATATACTAGTACTACTTTCATACGTTCTTCATTAGGTTAACTTCCAATGAATCTGTTTACTGAAACCAATATTCTCTCATACAAGTTGCATATCGCCCAGGGTAGCGGGAAAACGAACACAACCACTACGTCACACGTACACATACGAAATATCATTGCTATTGCGGTATAAATATGTATGCGCTAAACATACAAAAAATCAGTCATAACTTACAACAAGTATAAACACCTTTCAGAAGCGACGAATACATTTAGCTGCAATCAACAAGAGGCATTCAAAGTGAACTCCATGCAAATTAATGAATCACTTGAAGATACTAAACAATTAACATCAAATGCAACCCATAAGAACGAATTACTCGATAGAGATGGTCTATATATGTATACACTTTCAGTTTCAAGTCAAACTTCAATCATTTTACGTTATGTTTGGATCATAGATGATACGAAATAAGGAAAATCGAAAGTAAGTGCGAGAGGAACGACTTCGAAACAAAAATATTCCTTACTATCATATCAGTAACCTCTTCCCATATTCAAAAGACTTCGAAACAATGCAAATACGATAACACCTCCTCATTTCCAATATCCAATCAAGTTCTAAGCATGGATATCACAGAGAAAATTAGCAGATATAAGGAAAATCAGAGAAACAACTTAATTAAAATCTCACACCAGCAGCATACTGCAATTACAAAAAAATTAAGTATAATATAATCTAGTCCCAGTCTCTATTTTCTAAAATGTTTATCCTTTGTGCATATTTTAACATGGACATTGGAACATTACGCTACTAACTTCATGATTAAGTTCAGAAAAATCTGTTTACTTCCTAAAATCATGTCAACATAGGAATACATTCTCACATGATTCCCAAGGATGACAATAAAAAAAAGATCATGAGTAGGGGATTAGCTAATACTGCTGTTTGATATTAAAAAAAATCTAATTTAAAAGAGTAACTCTACACCGATCAAGTTTAATTGATGAAGTAATGTATAAATCATTCATAAAGTGAGTTAGCCTATAATGACAAACTATGTTAATGATAACAAAAAACTAATTGTAAATGATTGACAAATCACTTGAAACATTTGTACGAGAAGTAGAAATCACTTTTTAATTTACTCACAATAGGTCAACATTTGTAGGCTAAAACTATAAAATTACAATAATTAATTTATTAGGTAAACATCGGATCCCCATGAAGCACATAAACAAGGAAAAGTTTTGAGTAATGAATCATAAATGTCAAAAACTCAGCACATAGTGCACATCAAAACACCATGCAAATATCCAGGCAACGTTCAAATCTTGGAATGAAAAATCATAGAGAAAAGAAAGGAAAGAGTAAACAAATAAGAATCAAGGAAAAGAAAACATTAAATTTTCCATTTTATCATTTTTCATGATCATTGGACCAATCCCTTTTGAGTTAATCTAATGATATCTCATGCACTGATGCCGTACCGGGTCTCCATTACTGTATCATAACCCAATGTTCCAATATTCCATTTTGAATGGAAATGTTGCATTGATTATAAAATAGAGTTGATGAAGAAAGGTGAATGAATGCATGAAGATGCTATAAACAGAACTGTGTGGGCTGAATATGACATACAAAGTAATGCTCTTTTTCTTCTTAACCAAGTTATTGATTGTGACATTACAACTACTTTCTTTATTATTCCAAAGAGTCTAAAGCAGCATCAGAAAATTATAAATACCACATTTATTTCAAGTCGTTTATAAATGTACCGAACTAACCAAACCAAACCAAACGGATCAATGAGAACGTTGAAGAACGTTTGTAAAACTACATTATTGATTTGACAAATACAAACGAAAAGGAAGAAGAGAAAACACACACACACACACATATATATATATAAACACCAAAAAGAAATAATATGTCTAGCTAGCACATGAGTAAACAGTGTACAAACAAGACAAAATTGAAAAACAAGAGATAAAAAGTTCATACTTTAAATAGTCTTCTGTTTATGATTAAACTTACACTTTATACTGTAGATTTAGCCTATTTACAAGCAAAATTCTAATGAATAAAAAGACAATATAAAAGGGTAATTGGATGTACCCATAAGAAAGCAAAATATTCATCATCACCCGGCCATTTTCCTTAGATTTTAAGTATGTTTCTCCTTGGAGCTCAAATCTCAAACTAATCAGCTTTTTTTTAATTTAATGTTACACTGTACTTCAGGTAAAAGAGTTACAACGACTCGAACCCCTTCAGTAAAAGTATAGGTCGACGAGATGAAACCACGGAACCAACATCACTTGTCAACTAATCCGTTATTAATGCAATTATGAATATTCAAGATAAGGTTTTATTATGTTAAAGCAAACTGTATTGAAAATTCTACTGAAAATAGTTAGTTAGTAGCATAATGATAAGAACATTAGATTACAATGTTATATAGATTTTTTAATTCTTTCCAAATTATGTGAATCAAGATCAACCACAAAATCTTAAAGCCCGGAAAGAAATTAAGTAATTAGGATCGTAATTAGTTCATTTGATTACCATAAGTAGAACCTCCTCCGAGAAATCCTCCGCCGCTTGATGCATAAACATCTGACGGATCAAGAATCGGAGAAGACGAGGACGCCCCATTTCTTCCTCCGCCACCACCATTACCATCCCCGGTAGAGCTGCCTAAATGCAATTCAGAAATGTTAGGAAAGCCATCTCTAGAGGCTTCAACTCCTTGGTCATATAAAACCCCTTTGAAAACATGGCCGCCGATCTTCACAACGGCTTGATATGCATACTCGTCTTCTCCGTCCTCCACCGCTGTCACTCTCACACACTTGAATACCGCCGGTGCTCGTACTTGGCCCGGTAACGCCTCCTTAAAACTCGCATCTGCAAATAATTCAGCTCTATTAAAACCCTAGCTAAACTCGACCATAATTATTAAGAATTTGTATTTCATTAACACAAAAATAAGTTTATCTAGTTTGACAGATTTTCAAAAACAGTTATCAAACATGTTTTGGATTTTCTTTTTTAAATTAAAAATTGTTTCTCTTGTTCTCATAGTTTGAAGTAAAGTTTTTGAAATAACACAACACGATAAATTAGGAATTCATAGTTTGTCTCTCTGTTAACTCAAAAACGTATTTTCAAACTGTGATTAACAAATTTGCAAAAGAAAGGAATTTACTAAAACATGTTTATAGATAATCTTAATGAAGAAAAAAACATCATTTCCCTTAATTGTCACGAACCAGAAATTCTAAATTCGAAAAGCGAAATTCAAACATGAACAAAGAACCCTAAATTACAAGACAGTTGGGTGTTTTTTATTCATAAAGAATTAATAGTGAGAGATTCAAAAGTAGTAAAACCTTGCTGGCTAGAACTAGTGTCGAAGCTGCGAGGAGGAGTAGTATTCGAAGTTGAAGTATGAGAAGTGGTTGTCGTTTGTGAAGCTATTAACCTCGGCTTCTTAGTACCAGACGTAGAAGCAGAAGACCCAGCTGCCCCAACCGCCGTCGCCGCCATCAACTGCCTCTCCCTCCGCCGTGAAGCGGGAACCCACGTGCTCTTCACGTGAGTAGCACAATCAAACCCACGACTCTTACAGCAAGTTCTACACCTTCTATGGGTACAATCTTTCTTAGCTTGATTCCCACAGTCTTGACATGAGGCTGTCGACGTAGACGACGGAGCAGCCACCGCTGACAACGACCCACCACCGCCACCACCATTTGGGTCGTAATGTGAATTTAATTTCTTAAAGTAATGATGCTGTTGTTGAGATGGTTGGTTTTGCCATAACTGAATTCCAGTAGCAGCCCCTCTACTGTTACGCACCATGAGATTGTCATGATCCTCAACGCCTAGACTCGGTTGAGCGAGGCAAGGAGCGGTGGTTAGAAGAGGGAAAACACCGACGCCAACGCCGACGCCAAGGGCGGTAGCGGTGTTCGGCCCACCAAGCGCGTGAGGATCTGAGATATTAAGAGAGTCATGTGCTACAACGAACATCCCCATTTCTGTTGGTAGGCCGTAGTTAATTGGCCTGGAGGTTCCCGACCACATTCCGGTGGTTGATCCTCCAGGATTAGTGGTGGGTCCGGCATTGAAGCCTAAAGAAAGGTCGTCTGGGACGGCACGACCAGTGGCGGCGGCGGAAGAAGACGATGCTACCCAGTCTGCAAAAGCACCCGAATCTGATGGTAATCTCCTTGTAGTAGCCACAACTGATGCTCTGATTAATTATCAGAATCTTCCAAAATTTTATTTTTATTTTCGAGAAAATAAAAATGTATATAAATATTTATTGATAATATAGGGGGTTCTGAAGAGAAAATCTACGGGTGGGTGGGGTCTCTGAAATTCTCTGAGAGAGATTTTGCAGAGAGAGAAAGAGTTGAGAATTGTTAAAATGGCAGAGGAACGAAGGGAAGTTTTTAGATCTTGTTAATTTTCTTTCTTTCTTTCTAAAACTGCTCCTGCTTCTCTGTTTCTGCTTCTGGCTTCTGGCTTCTGGGGGCTGTTTCTTTCTGTCGCTTTTGAAAGGAGAAAAAGTAAATTTAGAGTAGAAACTAGAAAGAGTTGGGGGGAGGCTGAGTTTCTATCTGATCATAAGGGGGGCCAGAACAGAGCAGAGAGAGTTGTGAGAGGAAAATTTGCAATAACGACTTGTTTCTTTTTCCTTCTGTAGTGTATTAATTTTTTAGTGTTATTGCCAAACCTTCTCTCTCATCATCATCTTCTTCTTTCTTCCTTTTGATCTTTTCTCTCTCTTTATGTTCCTTAGGAACACTTCTAAGCTTCTTTCCTCTCTCAATATGTTTCCTAGAAAGCGAAACGAAGGTGGGTTCCTCTCTATTTCTCACTATAAACACACACTGTCTCTCTCCAATAATAACACTAGTAGAGATAGAGAGAGAGAGTTTAGAGAGAGGGTTTTGTTCTTTAGTTTTTGTAATTTTACAAAGCTCTACAGTCACCTCACATGCATCTCTCTAGTTCACGGTTCCGGGAAGTGTCGTACAACTCATCCAAGGCGCGTCGTACTATTCCAATTAACTTTTTTTTGGAAGTCATTCTAATTAATGAATATGCTTGTTTTATTTTTTATTTGATATTTATTAATATGTTAATTAAATATGAGTATTAACACAAGTAAAATTTAATCTTTATAAATTGTATGTAATAATAACTATTCTTTTCTCTTGTATTAGTTTTTAGTAACCTAAATCTTTTGTATGTATAGAACTATGGTTCTTTTCATTTGTACTAGTATTTAGTTTGTGTTGTCCTTCACAAAAAGATGAAGTGATGATAAATTTAGAGTGAGAGAGATGAGACTACGAAACATTCTTGCACTAAATCTTGTTTGAGGTTCACATAGAATGAAGAGACGACATAAGCAATTTTTTTCATCAAAAACCTCAAAATTTTCCATTAATAATCAAACAACAGGTGGTCTGAAGCATTTTACAACCATACATTTATCTTTATCAACTAATTAAACTAACAATGCCAACGGGTAAAACAAGAAAAACACTAATAATACTGAACAGGTAAAAAATACACGCTGGCACGTAGATAAGAAGGACCTACTTAAAGGCTCACGGAAAGTGGTAAAAAAACAGAAATAGGTTACAAGACTAAAGTCATGAGACACCCATAAACAGATTATCAACTCCTCAAGAATGGGATCAACACCTTAAGAATGAAGATCATCACTTCAAGAACGGGAAAGAATATTAGAACGGGAGAAAGTGACTAGTTAACGGGAATCAACAAACCGGGGATCCATGATTTCAAGAACGGGAAAAGACTAAGGGGACCCACTCCTCTGGAAAAATGATGTTGAGACTCTGAAGACTGCCCCGAGCGGGTAAGCACTCACTAAACTGCACAAGATCAGGAAGAGGAGGATCAGGTGAAGAACGGAAACAGACGAGAAAAGATCTGGAACGTCAGTCAAATGACATGATGGGTTAGGTAGCTGAATGACTCGGACGAGACATGATGGCAGGTCACCGAGTGACTACGACTGACTAGCTCGAATCACAAGATATCATCAGGTAACTATGACAGATTGGTGGTTGAGTGAGACATATGAAAATGACAAGTAAGAAAGGGAAGGAGGGCCACCATCTCCCCCATTTTTTTATTATTCTACTTAATTTATGTAAATTAGGAAGTCTATATAAGACCAGTATACTAAGTGAAACTCGGACATTCAATACAACTCGAGCATAGATAACACAAAGCATTTACCCCTTACAATCTCTTGCCCTAAACTCTCTCTCTCTCTCTCTCATTAATACCCATATAAGTCTACCCATATCAATACTTTTCTCTTTAATCCTTGATTAGCGGAAAAAAAATCTTTTACATTTTGGTGCTCTCGTTGAGAGTTGAGAGAAAAGCTCAAGAGACCAACCATATAAAGCCATAAACATGCCTAGAACCATATTCAACGCATCTCTAAATGGAGACAACATGACTAGAAACTAAGATGAGCACGTAGATCAACCAACCCCACCCACAAAAATGCTGCAGATAACCCTAAACGAGATGTATGAGATGGAACGAAGGAACACTGAAGCAATGTATAATACATGGTAGAATGTACAAGAGCAGATCAACACACTACAACAAGAACTCACAAAAACATGAGCAGATGCCAGCCAGCAGGTGAATGATGATGAACGGGAAAACAACGATGAACAAGAAACCCTCTGGGGATAACCATCGAGAAAGAAGGCAAGGGGACCGCAAGAACAGTAGAAACATGTGACGGGAAGAAGAAGTCCAGTCGTAAAACCACGCGAAGGAAGCTATGGGAGAGGCTTGGCAATCCCAAGTCATGTCAAAGGAACCAATAGAAGAATCGTTCGACCAAAAGATGGTGGAGATAAGGAATCTCAGGAACACGGCAAAACCTGACCTTGCATCTCTTATCTGGACGCCATTCAGCCTAGAAGTCCTAGCAGCCCCTGTACTTAAAAAAATCGTTGCGCCCAGGTTCAAATGTTACGAAGGAAAGTCTGATCCTGTAGATCATCTTCGATGATTCAGACAAGACATAGCAATGTACCAACATGATGACAAGTTGAGGTGCACGATGTTCCCCACCAGTCGAGACAAGGCGGCTTTGAAGTGGTACCACTCCTTATTGATGCACTCGATCACTAGAAAACTTTTGATATTCCGCCCACGAATCGTTCGTGGTTTAAACTTATTTTTAATTAATTTTAAAACCAACCGGTCCAAACATAAGAACGCTTGAACAGAAAAAGAAGAATCCTAGAAGCGAGAAAAAAGTATAAGACCTGAAAGAATGAATCATGACGGAACAGAAAATACGATGGGATGAAAGTCCAACAAGACAGGAATACCCACCGGTGGCGAGATTTTGAAAGAGTTCACCCGAGGGACAACGTCTACACATCGTTGACCATCCCGGTCAACCAAATATTGGAGACAATTAAAGACAAACCTTGGCTGAAAAGACCGGCACCGTTCACTAAGGAATCTAGCTACAAAGATAAAGATAAATATTGTTCATATCATAAGAGTGATAGGCATTACACGTGAGACTGTTTTCAAACCAAAGACTATATTGAGCAGTTGATCAAAGAATGATACCTTAGCCAATTTATGAAAAAGATGAACATAAACGTGAGACTGAGAAAGAAAGTCGAGAAGAAGACATAAAGGGATAAGGGAAAGCAGCCTCTCTGCATTGTCGACATGGTTATAGCATTAAGCGAACAAGATGGAACAACAAGAAAGGAAATTAAGGTATATTATAAGCCGCCAACCGCCAATGTTAGAAAGACATCAGCAGATGTCCTCAAACGACAATGAGGATTCGCTACTAGTGTTCAACGACTCTGATCTGGAACATGATGGACACCAGAACGATGCCCTCTTCATTTCAACACAAGTTGGCAACTGCTTGTTGAGGAGGGTCTTAGTGGATAATGGGAGCATAGTGAACATCCTATACCGAGTGACCGTGAAGAAAATGTCTATGGGAGGTCAAAAGTTACAAGGAACTCCGTAGCCGCTGATCGGTTTCAACAGAGCCATCAACTACTCGAAAGGAACTCTGACTCTTTCGGTGAGCGCATATCTATTTAACTATATGACTGACTTCACGGTACTGGGAACAGCTTCGCTATATAACACATATGTTGGGGAGGACCTGGCTCCACAAATGAAGGTTGTACGCTCAACATTCTACCAAATGTTAAAGTACCCATCACGAGAGGGAGTGAAAATAATAAGAGGCGACATGCCGCTGCTCGCATCTATTCAGTGACAGCTTTAGAATTTGCAAAAAAAGGCTACGGAGAAGGTCAAAGAAAAAAGTTCTGCGAATCTATAGCAATCACAGGAAAACGGGTAAGACGGCCCAAGATACGAGGTGAGAGAGGAAATAGAGCCCATATATTTGGAAGAAGTATCAAATGATAAATCATAATTAAATATTATCAGATACTTTTTATATTAATACAACCATATCTTTCTTAAGATCAAATAAATAAGAGATATTGGATATAAAAGGAAAAAACGAGAGGTCATGGTGTTCACCTTTTTAGTGATGAAAGCAACGTGTTGTTTTAAGAAGTCTGGTGCAAAAGAAGAAAATGCTCCTCAGAAGCGCATAAACCCCAGTTTTTGGAACCCTCTACCACTCTACCTTCTCTGACAGTCCCAAGAGAGACTTGGACAATTTCATAAACCACCACTATAATAACAATGGCACCCCAAACCCACCATCCTCTAATCACAATGCTTCTAAGCTTTTCTTCTCTCATAGTTTGAACCATCTCCATTTGACATCTTCTTCTTCCCACTCACCTCATATTTCCAAATTTAATTTTGGGTTCTCTCAATCGAGTCAAGAGTCCAGTAGAGTTGGGATCAAACCCTTATGTAGAGCTTATTCTGAAGGAAATTTAGCAGGGTTAGCTTATAATATTTATGAAATAAATTGTTTCTATTCTTCATATTCCGTAGACAATCTTCGTTTAGGCATACCAAATCAATGTTGCAGAGTGCGCCGTCATTTTCAATCTTCAACCTCGAAGTTCAAGATGAAGAGAATCAACAAGAAGACACAATTTCGAAAGCATTAACACAGACTACTAAATTGGAGAAAGCATTGGAGATATAGACTGCGGTGTTGATTTCATTTTCATGAGGAAGGCCATGGGTTAATTGAAGAAAAGAAGAAGAAGAGGAAGAAGAAGAAGAGGAAGAAGAAGAAGAAGAAGAAGAAGAAGAAGAAGAAGAAGAAGATGAAGAAGAGGAAGAAGAAGAAGAAGAAGAAAAAGAAAAAGAGGAAGAGGAAGAGGAAGAAGACGAGTTGATTTCAACCAAGAATGTGAGTTCTGAAGGAGAAGTCGAACCAACTAGCCCTCTTATGTATTTGGCTACATGATAAAAAAGTATCAAATGGTAGACGCCACTTAAGAGCACGACCTTCTCAGCTTCATAGATGCTTACTTAGGTTACAATTAGGTGAAAATGTTCAAACCCGATCAAGAAAAAACCTCTTTCGTTACTGAGTGCATTGCCTATTACTACAACGTCATGCCCTTTGGTTTAAAGAACGCATGTGCAACCTATCAAAGGCTGGTGAACAAGGTCTTCCGCGAGCAGATAAAAAAGAATATGAAAGTCTATGTTGATGACATGCTAGTAAAAAGTAAGAAGCGGGAAGACCACATTCAGGACCTTAAAGAAGCTTTCTCTGTTCTAAGGTAAAATTTCATGAAACTGAACCCAGAGAAGTGCACTTTCGGAGTGGCAGCGAGAAAGTTCCTTGGACAATTAATTACACGACGGGGAATCGAAGTAAACCCGAACTAGGTGAAGGCAATCATAGAAATGAGGTCCCCGAATCCAAGGGTTAATGGGAAGACTGGCATCCTAAACATGTTCATCTCCAGATCAACATACATATGCATGCCTTTCTTCGAGAGGTTGCGGAAAAATTCTGCAAGCGACTGGAATAAAGACTATGAAAATACCTTTGCCAAAGTTAAAGAGTACCTAACGGCTCCCATCTGAATCTCTAAACCTACGACTGTCTAATACTCGTCAAAGAAGAGGAAAGAAAATAGAAACATGTATATTTCATGAGCAAAAGTCTTGTAGCGGTTGAGACAAGATTTAAACGAATGGAGAAACTAGTACTGGCCATTGTAACTGCGGCACGAAAACTAAGACCTTATTTCCAAGCCCACAACATCAAGGTGTTAACCAATTCTCCCATTAAAAGCCTTCAACACTCGACGGAGGCAAGCGAAAGAATAGAAAAAGTGTCAATTGAGCTAGTCAGTACAATATCAGTTACGAGCCTCAAATTTCAATAAAAGGGCAGGCTTCAGTAGATTTTGTAGCAGGCTTCACTGAAGGGGAAGTCAAACGGGAAACCCACCAAGCAGGAGAAGATGGAACTTGGAAACTCTTTGTTTACGATGATTCAAACAGTAGAAAAGCTGGAGTAGGGATAGTAGTACAAACTCCCTTCGGAGAAATATTGGAACAGTCCATCTCTTTCAAATTCAATGCGTCAAATAATGAAGCAGAGTATGAATCACTGATCATGTGAGTATCCCTGCTGCGGGAACATGAGGTGACTAATGTTAAATTTTTCTGTGATTCCATGTAGATTGTGAAATGGGTAAATGATCTCCTCAGCACGATAAAAGAATACAAGATCCAACAAATTCCAAGAACTGAAAATGGACATGCTGATGCCCTGGTAAATCTGGGATCTTCATTATGCTTCCCCTAGAAAAGGAACATCCCCATAGAAATTCTGAAGAAGCCAAGCATCTCGCTCCCGTGGAGTAACGTGGCTGATGTAGAAATTGAACGGGAACCTAGTTGGCAGGACCACATAATCTGCCTACTGGAGGAAAAAAAATGATTCCTAAAGACAAACTACATGCAAAAAAGGTGCAGCAATGGGGTACCGGGTATACGATGATTAACAAGGTATTATATAAGAAAATGTTTGCAGGATCGTACCTGAAGTGTTTACGAGAAAAGGAGGCTCAATATGTGTTATCGAAAATTCACGAGCGCATATGCGAAAACCACACTGGAGGCAGATCATTAACCCATAAAGTCATGAATGAAGGATACTACTGGCTCTGAATGCATCAGGATGCCAAAAATATGTGAAAAGGTGTGATAAGTGTCAGCGTTTCGTACACGTAGCAAAGATGACCTCCGGAGAACTCAAACATGTGGCTAGTCCTTGGCCATTCATGTAGTGGGCCCTGGACATTATTGGGCCACTCCCCATGGCACCTTCCCAGAAGCGTTTTTTATTGGTAACAACGGACTAATTTACTAATTTGATTGAGGCTGAAGCCTTTGACAGAATCCGTGAAGATGAAGTAAAAGGGTTCATATAGAAAAAAAATTTGTGTGAAGGTACGGGATCCCCCAGATCTTGGTATCTGACAATGGATTTCAGTTCACTGAAAACTTAGCAAAAACATCTTATGAAGATCACAAATCGCTTCTCCACGCCTTACTACCCACATGGGAATGGGCAAGCAGAAAGATCAAATCGGATCATGCTTGACAACCTGAAGAAACAGATGGAATCCACTAATGGAAAATGGGTGGAAGAGCTACACCGTAGACTTATAGACATACAAAATGACCACGAGAGAGACAACGAAAGAAACCCTGTTCGCATTAGCATACGGAGCGAAGCGGTCATTCACATAGAAATTAGAAGCCCTACCATCATATCTGAGCTAAATGAACAACAAAATGAAGAACTCCTAAGAAACGGTCTTGATGAACTATAGGGAAGAAGGGAAGTAGCCGTGATTAGAATGGCCCGTAACAATTAGAAAAATGAGATCTTATTTCCAGAAGAATGTGAGAAAATAATAATCCAAACAGGAGACCTGGTCCTCAGAAAAATCTTCCAAATGGAATTGAAACTCGGGCAAACCTGGAGGGACCGTACATCATCAATAAAATAGGAGAAATCGGTTATTACCACTTGAAAATCGAAGAGGAAACAAAATTGCTGAAACCATAAAACACGATTCATGTGAATTTTTTTGTACAAAATGTAAGAAATCGGTTATAATGAGATATATTTCCCGTGGTTTTTTCCTGCAAGTATTTTCCACGTAAAAACAGTGGCGTCAATCTTCTCTCCTAAGCTGAATCAGTACTGAAAAAGAACTAAAGACATAAAAAGACCTTGGAACAGGCAGTTCATAAGTGCTACTCTCAGAACGAACTAAATGCATAAAAAGCATTTGGGAGGAGCAGTTCATAAGTTCTACTCCCACAAGGAACTAAGGCATAAGAAAGTCCTTGGGAGGGAAGTTCATAAGTTCTACTCCCAGACGGAACAAAGGACATAAAAAGTTCTTGGGAGGGGTAGTACATAAGTCTTACTCGTAGAAAAAACTAGGGGCATGAAAAGCTCTTAAGCCCTACTCTCAAAAGAAAAATTAACTGAAAAAGAAAAATTATGGAAAAAGGCGATTCCAACGGGCCCTGTTGGAATAAACGGGAAGGGAATTTCAGCCTCAACAGATGAAAAGTAGAAATGGCCAAAATAGGTAAATAAACTCTTACCTAGGCATTCCTTGAAAAATTTCCAAGTGTTTAAAGGACTAAGTAGTTGATGATTTTACTTAATTTTCTAAACAATTAACCATTAAAACTAATACAAGGGAAAAATATCTTTTATTACTTATGGAAATTCACTAAGCAGTCAAGAAGGCTAAAGAAAATTGATTGATCAACTTATACTAAGTGCTTAGAATGAAAGGAAGTGACAAAATGAGTCATTTCGTTGAAAACTGAATGATTACAAAATAATTTCAAAGAAAAAAGTACAAGAAAATGAAAACTGCGAGAAAAGAAAAAAAAGGAAAAAATGCTAAGTCTCTGCGTCCTCGGGAGTAAAATCAGCAGCCACTTCAGTGGCGGAAGCGGAAAGTTCAGCCTCGGGATCACCGGGCTCGTCAGGAAGTGGGACCATCGACATATGGGGAGATTTATCAGTCTTGACGTCAGGGTAACCCGTCGTATAAGCCATATGCTCGTACTCATCAACCATGGCCTGGTACTCGGCCACAAGTCCAGCCTCTTGTACACGTGACTTAGCCAAACGTCCTCGGCGTCAGCTAACTTTGCCTCAATAACAGATAGGTTCTCCCCGCTTATATCAGAGATCCTCTCTCCCTCCTGCAAAGACCACTTAAGCTTCAACTGTTTAGCCATAGCGCATCAAGCTTGGGAGTCAAATGGGCAACAACCTGTTGAAGACCAACCTCCACCTTCTTAAGATCATCTCGTTCTGAGGCAACAACGATGTATGCCTTGGCGGTCTCCATCACCTTTCTCCTACAACCGGTTATCTCTTCCTCAGCGGTGTGAATATCCTCATGCAGGCCGTTGTAGTAAGTCACATCCTGCTCAAAAAGTGTTAGTCAAATTTGGAAAGAAATTTACACAGAAAAATAAGGGTGTAAAAAGGCAATAAAAATGAAAGTACCTGCATAAAAGAATGGCTCAGGCTGATAACCTTGTCATGGATGGACATCTGGCGGAGTATGGGAGCGTCCACACATCAAACATTATCCCTTTCACGACCACGTGTGAAGAACGAGGGTCTTTCAGGAAGATAACATCAACGAGAACTGGTGGAGCTGCGGGATATCGTAGCCACCTCCAAACACCCATCTCCTCAAACAGATGCAAGGAACCAGAGGAAGGGGAGACTAACTTCTTAGCAGGCGAGGGAGGAGGCGCGACAGTCCTCTCTGGAATAGGGGAAACCTCATCAATGGGGGCAGGGAGATCAGCAAAGGGAGCAAACAGATAAGAGACAAGGGGAAGTAAGATCCCCTAAAGCTGGACCTGACGAGCTAGCGTTCCCGGTCTTTTGGTGCTTGTTCTCGCCAGGTATCCCCCTAAGTTACTCCTAAGATGCTTCAACATCTCGAGCTTGTTATACACAAAATGGAAAATCGCATCCAGTTCTTTTTCCTCCTTCTCCGCAGCTTCCTATTGAGCCTTACGTTCTCTTTCTTCTTGAGAAAACCGCTCTTCTTCCCCTTCTGATTCTGAAGATTTCGAATAACTCAACCAGACTATTTGACAAAAAACGGGAACATGGATTGCAACGGGGATGGCCCGAGGGACTTTTGTTGTAGAAAATGAGGGGACAACAGACTCAGCAACTGGAACAGGTGCGACCGTGACTTTGATCTCTCTCTTTGGGTCAAGAAGATCTCTTCGGTCCTATTCCGGGTAATCGTAGGCAGCACGGAGTCACGCGACTACTTATTTTGGAGTAAAAGACCTATTTGTTCATATTTTTGTCTGCATAAAACAAAAATAGATCAGTATTCATAAAAAAAAAAGATAAATGTAACAATGAAGCAACAAAGTTAAACAGAAGCGAAAAAATACAAAAGAAATGGGAGCTCGGACCACTTACTGAACTCTCCTCAGATCTGGGAACGACCCAGCGGCCGTCGCCACCCCAGTTTCCACATATGAGAAGAGTATCGTCCTTCCAGCCTTTTATCCCTACTAGGAATGTCAATTACTAGTCTTTATCGCTTCTCATTCGTGCGGGAAGCTAAGTAATAGGACAGTCCACGCCTTTTCACAATATACACGGCGTAAATTTCATCTCCACCTATATTTAAATTATGCATCTTATTAAGGGCTTCAATCCCTAAATGAACCATGTAAGTATTAGGGGTATATTGGGAAAGGGCAAGGTTGAAGGTACCAAATATTTTTTTTTTAAAAAGGAGAGAAATAAAGTTTTGAACCTGATGCTATATACATTAGGGATAGAAAATTTTGATATGGGGGATCACATGGGAAAGATTTAGGGATTTCTTCCCCGAAACCATAAACTACATCTGGCGGTAAGGCGTTCCAATGAAGGGCAAGGAAATGGTTGGATTCGTTCCTATTTCTGACTAGGGGAACAATGACCTTAAATGGATGCTCCTCCATTGCCACCAGGGAATAAATGTGAAACAGAAAAGTGAGAAGAAAAGAAACAACAAAGACGAAGAAAGGGAAGAATGGAGACTTCTAGAAGGTAGAAATGAGCGTGAAAAGAAAAAAATGAGGGAAACGACTATGTGATATAAGCTACGGACGGTAAAATCGAGTTTAAAACGTTTAATAAATTTGAAAGTGAAAAGACGCTAGTTCTTAAAAGGGGAAGGGCAAACGATGGGCGCATGAGAAGTGATGTAACGAAATGATTATTGGCGGTCTACCTAAACGGGCAAGCCAATGGCAACGCGACAGTTGGAAAGAAGAAAGCTAACGGACAAAAAATACGCACTACGTAAGAATGGTGAATGAAACGACGTGCATGGGGAACAAAAAAAGGATCTTGAACGCGCGCGTGTCACGACAAGATAAGACGACACAAAGACAAAATGAAATTTCTTAGGAGTGTGTCAGCAACCCCAGAAATGAGGCAATGATGGTGTGCAATTTTATTATTTAAAAATAAATTACTTTTCTTGTGCAGCAATTAATGTTTTACAGAATAAAAGAAGATCCTAGATTGGTAAAGATGAACCAAAGATAACCACTCTCCCAAAACTGGACGCGTGCTGGAAACATTCATTGCACTTCGACGAGCATTGCCAAAGAGCAATAGGGGAAATGAAGAGGTAAAAAATACTCACTGCCATGTGGACAAGGGAGACCTGCCTAAGGGCTCTCGAAAAGCAGTAAAAAAGTAGAAAATGGGCTACAAGAGTGAAGTCATGAGGCACCCATAGACAGATTATCAATACCTCAAGAACGAGACCAGCACCTCAAGAACGTGGATCATCATTTCAAGAACGGGAAAGAGTATCAGAATGAGAAAAAGTATCAAGACAGGAAAGAGTATCAGAACGGAAAAGAGTATCAGAACGGGAGAAATTGACTAGTTAACGGGAACCAACGGATGGGGGACCCATGTCTTCAAGAACGGTAAAAGACTAAGGGGACTCACTCCTCCAGAAAAAGGATGTCGGGACTCGGAAGACTACCCTGAACGGGTAAAACACATGCTAAATTATGCAAGAGCATAAAGATGACGATCAGAAGAAGAACAAGAACGGATGAAAGAGATCCAGAATGACAGTCAAGTGGCATAATTGATTAGGGAGTTGAATGACTCGGATGAGACATGATAGCAGGCCACCCAGTGGCTACGACTGACTGGCTCGAACCACAAGAAATCATCAAGTGACTATGACTGATTGGTGGTTGAGTGAGACACATAAAAATGACAAGTAAGGAATGGAAGTGGGCCATACTTGGCACGAACATCTCCCCCCCCCCATTTTTTTTATTCTTACTCTAATTAATTCATGTAAATTAGGAAGTCTATATAAGACCAATGTAGTAAGTAAAACTCGGACATTCAATACAACTCGATTATAGATAATATAGAACTTTTTCCCCTTATAATCTATTGTTCCTAAACTCTCATTCTCTCATTAATACTCATGTTTATACTTATCAATACTTTCCCCTTTAATTCTTGATTAGCGGAAAAAATTCTTTAGAAATACAACTATGATCTTTACTTTATTTTGATACAACATCAACAATTGCATTAATTTTCCTACTAACCCAAGATAAATATATAGAAGAACTATTATTCAGTCTCCTCCTTTTGTAACCAACCAAATTTCTTCTTTGAACTCAAATCCAAACTTTCCTCTACAACTAGCACATCAATAACATCTCTTACCTCATTCCTAGGAACTACACCTACAACATCCAATTTAAGTATAGAATAAAAAGCCCCATCATAATGAATAGTTTTTCTCAGGAGAGGTCCATAATCTTAAAGTTGAATACATACCAGAAACAACTTGTTTTTTACATAAGGGAAAAACAATAGTATCTTTAACAGCTACCTTATAAGGATGAATTGATAAAATATCATATGTGTAGTAATGGGAAAGTACTCAGGGCATGTTTGGTATGGGGTAATGTTAGATGACATGCCTGGAAAGGGGGTGATTTTAACATTCCTTTGGTTGGTTTATTTTTTTTGGAGTGTTTTACATTATCGGAATGTCAAGATATCCTCCATTGAAGATATCTTGATACCCCTCTAAATCGAGAGGTATATCTATTATGGGTGTTTTGTTCATGTATGCCCTCTCTCTCCCCCTCTCACTCACGAGCAGCGACGCATGTAAGCTTTCTCACGAAGGCTTCACGTTCTGTTCGCATATGCCTTCTCCTTCTCCCTCTCCTTATCACTTATGAGTAGCAACCCATGGTAAGCTCTCTCTCTCTCTCTCTCTCTCTCTCTCTCTCTATCTCTATCTCTCTGCCCTTCTGTGTTCTGCCCTTCTCCATGTTCTCCATTTTTTGCACAGGCCAAAACCTCGAAGCGGATTTTTACAGAGCCTCGTGAGAAGTGTGCTTCCACTCCTCTCTTCTTTTTTCTATTTAGACCTAGTTAATTTCTAAAATCAGAATTGATTTCCAATAGATATAGGGCTGAAACTGGGTGGCTTTCAAAAATGAGTAAAACTTTCCTTAATGAAAAAGATAGAGGAGAGAGCTCTGATTCTGTTGATGTGAGGTTTGATTTTTTTTCATTCCAGATGAATAAACTCGATCTTGAGGATTGAACAATAAATTCATATTGACAGTCAGAAGAAGTTTCTCTTTTAAGTGCTGGAGCTCTAGGAAGATTCTGTATATATTTTGTTTCATATCAAATTGCTATAAAGTTGGTTGAAGATGTTGCTATATTGTAGAAGATGTAGCTCGATTTGATGAATATGAGGGAGAGGTAGAGGGACTGAGATGAGTGAGAGGTAGAGGCGAGAGGCAGTCTGAGCTGAGGGAGAGGGAGAGGCGAAAAGAGGCAAGAGGGAGAAAGGATAGGCAGTCTGAGTTGAGGGAGAGGGAGATGCGAGAGTCTGTCTGAGCTGAGGGAGAGGGAGAGGCGAGAGACAGTTTGAGCTGAGGGAGAGGGACTGAGCTTAGAGGCGAGAGGAGGTGAGAAGAGGCGAGAAGAGGCGAGAGAAAGTCTCGGAGCTAAGGGAGAAGGAGAAGGTCTGATCTGAAGGAGGCTAGCGAGGGAGAGTCGAGAGGACTGGAGGCGAGATGCGAGATGGAGAAATAAACATAGAATTGGACGGGATGGTATATCATTTGATAGGCACTATATCAGCACACTAAATTTACATAGAATGATATTTGCAAATGACTTAGCATGTTTTGAAAGCACGTGAATGGACAGAAGAACATTTACCATTTTATGTCAACTTCTTAAGATAGTTGGTCAATTAAGGAGAACTAGGAATATGGATGTAGAAGAAATGGTTGCTATCTTCTTACATATAATTGTGCACGACACATCTATAACGCTTTCATAATTTATAACACTCTCATCATTTAACTCACCCCGTCATATTATTTTCTTAACTGTATATGACCCTAATCAGTTGTTTCGATAATAGAATATTACTACTTATGTGATGCTAGGTATACCAATGGTGAATGTTTCTTGGCACCATACAGAAGGTGACGCTACCATTTGAATGATTGGAGGGAATGAGATCTACCAACTACTCCTGAAGAATTCTTCAACATGAGGCAGGCAAGAAATGTTATTGAAAGGGCTTTTGGGTTTTCTTTGTGCACATGGATAAATTGCCACGCCATGTATTATGTGCACGAGGGTAAATATTTTGTTGTTGCATTTATGATATGGGCATGAGTGTTTTCTCCATATCTTTTGACAAGCCACATGTAAATACAATCAACATATATGTATGGAAATATAGTAATTGCATTGAGAATCCATCTTTTGCATATTTTATAAAATTATGTTTACATGTTTTGATATTAGACTAATTATAAATTGAAAACTCATCTAATAAAAAATCCTTCAACTCTCAAATCAAAAGAGAATAGAAGAAATCCTACTTTCATACAATATTTTAATTGAATTCTATGTAATGATCAATAAATTTAGTTTTGTTTGCCAAATTACCCGAGGCCTACGCTTTTATTTGGTGAAAAGACAAAATTGAAAAAAAGAAAGAGGTCGTAGCAAAAAGACATGGTATTTGGCCATTTGCCCTATATGTGCAAATCCAAATTGGGCAGGTCTTTACTCGGAGTAGAGCATAAACCTAAAAGAAATTGAAGAAGCCCATTCAGGAACAAGAAATTTATTATCATTATTGAAATTCGATAGAAATTTATTTTAGTACTATAATATTGATTATTAAGTTGAAAATCATGGGTGGTTTTTTTATAAGAATTATTATCTTATATTGTAAATTTTATACCACATTAATACAATTGGAGCGGTATTGATTCACTTGTATAGACAATATTTGATGAAAGCTACACAAGGTATCATAATATAATGGTTTGATCAAAAAATTAATAAGTATATACGAAAAAAATTCATGGGTAAAGTCTACATTTTTGTTATTACTTATGTTGGTTATCTTATTATAAATTAAGTAATTATTATTCATAAGCATTTTTTAGTCCAAGGGTAAAATTATAATTTGACAATAATGTCTAAAACATCCACTTGTCTATTTCATCAAAACAAACAAAGTAATCTAACACTCTCACCATTAAATCTGAACATTCTCAAGTGTTAACAAACAAAATAATTTTAACTTTTTCAACATATACATTCTCACAATCATATTCTAGCAATCTTATTCTAAAAATAATTTACTCATAATCTTATAACAAACGACCCCTTAAATTTTTCAAATTGAGGGGATCTGTAATAGAAAGAGATCCATTTTTTAAATTGATATGGATGACCTTGATACAAATCAGCTCCAATATGTTTTCAACAAAAGGTAATGTTTAAGAGATATAAGTCCTTGAGATCCAATCCTATATGACCTCAATTAATCATAACGAGAAATCTTTGTTTAATGGAGATTCGAGGTTAAATTCACAAAGAAAAAATAATAATAATCAAGACCCAAATTATAGAGAAATTATGTGAAAACCCACCCATGATAACTTAATTGAGGAAAAAGAATGTGAAGTGTAACCACGCGCTGATTACAAATGTTATATTGAAGAAAGGTGGAGTCTTTGGTCGAGTGACTCACTGTGTGGTGTGACTAAAGTCATATCTATCCGCTTTGTCGATTCCATTGGATTTGTCAGAACTAAATTTTTGTGTTAGATTTTTTTCCCTTTCTTCCTTATCAATTAAAAGAAAAATCTATGTTTAAAAAAACAAACTGTCGTAACTAAAAGAATTATTTGTTGCAAAAATTTGGGTACTCCTTCATTTATATTAAAAGAAAATAAAATTATTAGCTCTTTTTTTTAATAAATTTTCCATTAAATTCACATAAAATATATGGGCGTGTTATTAAAAAAATCTGTGTTGTTGTAACTAAAAAACTTATATGTTACATCCTTCATCTAATATTTCATTTACATAAAAGAAAAAAAATAAAAATATTTAGGTTATTTTTTAATAATTTTTCCATTAAATTCACACTAATTATGTATGGGTACGTATTATTCTTGACAAACAAAATTGTTTTTTTTTAGAAATATGAACATAATTTCTAGAACCACCATGTGTTGTAGTGCACCAAAATATTGGACAAGAAAAACATATAAAATTATAATAACATGTAAGAAAACGACAGACGTCTATAATATGATAAAAAGATTAATTTTCCTATTTAATAAAAGTACAAGATCAACATATCAAATGTGTCTTCTAAATTTTACTCTTTTTTTAATGAAAAACAACTGCTATACTTTTTATTCTATATAAGTAAATATTAACTTGATTAGTTTGAGTATTTTTATCAGAAGATTTTTCTTCAATAGATCATTAAAGAAACACAACCATGCTTATATGATGGAGGTTTTCCCTTACCACTCATCATAAAATTTTATTTCTCAATCAAAATAATTACACGTGAAGGATAATTAATAATATCAGCAATAACCATTATTACTATATCAAAATATAGTATCAGTAACTAGGTTACATAGTCCATTAACCTAACATATAGAACTGACATCAGTTTGATCAAATAGCTCCAAACCTCTACCGCAACTGCTTGTACTATGCAATCTATACAATTCTTTTCCAAATTCAGTCCACAACTGAAGCAAGAGAACTCTCTATCCAACAGCACCAATTGAGGATTACAACAATTGGTAGCATCCATTAATGATAATGTGACATAATAAAGATATTACCGTGTTCGTTATCAGTGAAACCAAATTTTGGAAATTACTACAGTAATAATATTATTGTCAAATAGGGTAGTGTTATTACTCTTTAAAATGTGAGTAATGCGTCATAACACACTGTGAGAATGTTTTTTTTTACTTAAAAATTCATTATGTTGTATTTTACAATATAACAACTAGTAAAATAAATACTATTAGTATATTATATACTCACAAAATACAATAATAATATAATATAATATTTATAATACAATATTATGTTATTTTATTTTAGTGTAAGTATAGTGATAAATATATCATTGTGATATTATTTTTGTAAATTATATTTTGATTTTATAAAATACATATCTTATAGAATATTATTAAATTGTGAAATTAACATATAATTCGTACTTTCTATTTTTTTGTGTCTATATATATAGAAAAATAATATTATATTAAGTAATTAGATATTTATGTATAAACATATAAATAAGAGTAATTCTATACCGATCAAATAATTGATCAAATTTTTAGTGATCAATTGATGCGACAATCATTTATAAGTTAATTTATCAAATCATGTTAATGAGTCATAAATATCAACCTATAAAAATTGTCATATCATTTAGTCATTTAAAATTTAATCACTTTAAAATTATTCTAATATAATATGAAATATTAATAAAAAATATCTAAGATGTTATAATATTATAACAAAATCGTCATAAATTGGAAAATTCATTTATATATTTTAATATGTTAAAAAATATTTTGAAAATTGATATAGAAAACGAAACATAAATAGTATTCATAACTGAAATAATAAAAATATAATATTACATTCTCATACACGTTACATAATTTTTTGTACAGACGAACACAATAATAATACATTTAGGTGATAATATTTTAGTTTCTCAATAATATTTTACATTTTTCTATTTTTAAATAATTGTTCACATTCCACAGTAATAGTGTATTCCTTGAAATGAATAGCCGTTCTGGATTTTCCCTAACCCTAACAGTTCCAAGTGATAGTACTTTTTACTCTACCACTGACAATTGTCTAAGATGTTGTGCTGTGGCCTACTTTTGGGTTGGCATGTTGACTGTGGTGAGAGGAAGAGTTGACATGGTGACTTTAGAGTTGAGTCTAAGATGGCAGGATGACTCGATGCTCAGGAACCTCTAACGCTCCCCATCAAGTGAAAATGGGTGGTAGCCACATTGAGCTTGTAGTGAGTTGCCTTAAATGGTTGCCATTGAGTGGTTTGTAAATAGATTATCAATTTGATCTTGAGAATATATGCATATGATGTCAACTTGCTTTGTGAATACCTTTTCTAACAAACTAAACATCAATTAGGTTGCAAGTTGTTCAGTTCAGTTTAGTCTCAAAATCATACCTATTGAACCGAACAGTGAGATACTATAAACTAACCCGAGACGCACCATTGAGATTAAGTTTGGTTCAATAGGTTTTACGTTCCAATTATTTACTCACAAATTTGTTTGGTAAGTAAAAAAAATTCCCAGAAAAAACACATTCTTAAACTAAGAACAAAAAAAGAAAAACTCGACTTCTTGAACAAAGAAAAAATACACATCTTCTTAAATTAATACACATGCATTAGAACTAAAATAGATCTACAGATTGAAATAAGTCTAACAGTAATATTATGGCAATTTCTTCATTGTGAGACAAACAAAGAGATTTGGAGAGAACAAATGAAGCGAGAGATCGAGACAAATATGAGAGAGAACAACGGTAGAGCTACGGTTCCATGCTTATCCAACAAAGCAGCTAGAGCTCCATGCTTGTCCAATGGCAAAGAGAAACGAGAGGCTTTAGTGGCGTAGATAGACGAAAAGCTTTAGGGTTCTAGACAAAGGACACGACGAATTGATTCTTCAAACTTCAGCAGATGATTCTTTCAACTTTAGTGGATGAATATTCAGACTTCATCAGTGCAAGACAGAGAGAGACAAAGAAGTTTGAGTTAGGGTTCGAGGGAAATGGGATGAGTCAGGGTATTGAGTCTTGAAATAGATGGAGATGAAGATGCGTTTTGAGGGAAATGGAGAATGGGAGATGAAGAAATTGAGGAGTGTGCAAGAAAAAATGTCAGGGGAATCAAATAAATAAGGAAAAAGGATACACATATGTGGTTCAGTCTAGTTTGACTCAGTTTTCTCATAGAAACTGCAGACCAAACTGAAACGCATTCCTTTCTCACTTAGCTACAACCAAACTGAACCATCAATAACGTTGAAACTGTCCAAACTGCTGAGGTATGGTCAATTTGGTCAGTTTTTTATGAAAGGTAAATATATTCAACAAAAAATAAACAGCTTATGATGGATATACCTCAAGAAAACAAAACAACTAAACAAGGCTAAACAACTTTGTTTAAAAGTGTCATCTTGAAAACTCCAAGCACATTGAAGCCTTAGACTAACAGAATATTTATCAGTGTTTCTAAATGACCAAACATTTTCCCTAATAATACGAGATATACAACAAAAAATAATATCACCATCTGTAGCTACACCATCAAAATATCTAGTGTTATTAGTGTTTCCCCAAGCACCAACGAAACACGACACGTGTCACGACATAATAGAAAATTCCTTGCACTGAGAAAGGAGTGGAATTGACCTCGGCTCGTCGGCCCCTATAAGCTCGGGACACATCGACCCGAGCTCATGAAAAGACAGAAATACGAGTCCAAAGAAAGCTCCATCAACGCCAAGTGCAAAGCATGTAAATTTCTTCCTGTAGGTCCCCGTTTCTATCTAGTGGCATTTGATCACAGAATCCATTCATCGTTATCCGCCGAAAGTAGCGATCCACGTGTCCAATTAGGGGTGTTCAAAAACCGTCCATGCCATATAATTCGATCCGGACCAGACCGAAGTTGACCGATATGGACGATTTTTTTCTCATATTTGGTCGGTTCAGTCCTCCTTTTAGACAGGACCAAACTGTCCAGGAGGACCGAACCGATCAGACCGACCGTATAATATATATAAAATGTATTTTCAAGTAATAAATGACTTTTCCCCATTCCCACATCATAAAGGAAATAGAGAGCTAATGTGGGAATGAGTTATAAAAATACTACATGTACCTCCTCATGATGAAGTAAGCGCCCACATATGTGTGCTATTAAAGTATGCTTTGAAATAATGCTTATTTATCACTCGTATAATACGTTTAATGTATTAACCATGTATTGAACTTTTAATATGAAAATTACGTGTATTTATCAAGTGTATAAAACGCGTACTTAGACCGTAAAATATGTCTGAACTGACCGTTGTAGTTTTGTCTGGTCGGTACGGATTTTTTGCAGTATTTTGGTTGGTTCAGTCCTCCAGTAATTTTTGGTCTGGTATCATTTTCCTAAAAAAATATGACCAGATCGACCGTTGAACACCCCTATGTCCAATCACCATGGTTGAACGTCAGATCAGCCTCTGGAATGTCACCTCGAAAGCAAATCAACCATTATTACCCATGTCCAATCAAGGACGATCAATACAAGCTTCGTGTCTTCCAAAGCTTCTTCAACACACCTTTAAAAGTCTTCTCCGACACGCTACCTGCGGCTCGTTGACTCGGGTATAAATACTTTCCCTAATCGCCAAAAGAGGTATATTCATTGTCCCCTAAGGACTTTATACCAGAATATAAATCATCTACTAACTTAGACATCGGAGGCCTTTATACGGGGTAATCACCCCTGATTCCTTGCCTTTAAGGTTCTTTGTCTGTGTTTTGCAGGCATCAAGGTCGCGGGGATATCCACCCAGGAAGAGGAAAATGTTCAGCAAAGAGGAAATATCATGTACAACACCACTGTCGCAGATCCTCCCAGATGAAGGATTCTCACATTTAACAAAAAAGGCTGACATCTATACTGTTGAAGTTTTTTGGCTAAAACAGTTGGCATTGTTTTGTGGGGACAACTGCAAAGGTGTTCCTGTTCAAATTATTCAGATTCAATTTCTTCTTCCAAGGAGAAAATAGGTCGAGTACTCTACGTCGATGAAGTCTAGGATGAAATGAAGGACCCACCTTTCCCGTACCAGAATAAGGACCTCTCGTCACTATGACAATAACCCGACAAAGGAAGAAGCACAACGGGTGTACCAGGACGGGGAGGAAAGATGTGCCAGTCACCGTTCAGGTCATAACGGTATCTTACCCATAAATGGTCCTTTCTCACAACTCAAAGGCCCGCTGGCAGAATCGCCAGGCATTCACGAAACCCTCAGGAAAAATCACCCAGGGAAGGGCATGACGACATCCTAACTCGGAGAGAGTGCCACTTCTTGGTGAAGTGGAGACCAATATGAAGCCAGATTGAGGGTGGTTGGACTCTACCATCGTAAGGTTCTGGTTGGGTCATCACCAGAAGAAGAAGAATGAGAACAAAGTCGCCAAAAAGTAAACAAGGGTGAAGACCCCCAAATGACCCTTTCGGGGTAGTATATGAGTAATGATGGGAGGTGGAGGAAAGTATCGACGAGCCTCCTTCCATCAAAATCATCAATGCCTTTCTTGGTCATCAATGATTTTGCAAAGCTCTAGTGTCGGTGAAAGGCAGTACTGATGAATGGGTCTAGGATCATCCCTCCACCACGGGTGAGATACAAACCTGGGCTACGTGGCTTCCAATTCCCAAATCTCACTTTGGGTGAAACATAATGACGGAAGCCTTAACAAGACCGACGTAAGGGCTCACGAGCCAAGCTGAAACATGAAGCCCTAGTGAGAGGATCAGGTTTTACTCCTACTGAGACCTCGTGCGAGATGGATCAACCCACAGGAAAAAAGCCTGTGACCAGTGCACCACCCAGGAAATACTTGAAGGACCAAGATGGTTGGTCATACTCCCTTCAGAATAGCCGGAGAGGAAGGATCAGGACAAGCCCATATCTGCCCATGAACAAAATGTGTAGCTCGGGAGGCCCTGCCATTGATGGGAAGACGTATCTTGGGAAATGAGGAGCCCCAAAAAAGTAATGACACAATTTTTTCATAAATTTATATTTTGTTTTGCAAATGTAATTTCTTATTACATTTCTTTGTGCAAATCATTTGACTGTAAAAGGTTGCTGACTCATGGAAATTTGTCAACATGAATTCAAGGATCATTTCTCAACTTTATTCCTTGATAATTTGACATAAAAAAATTCTGGACCTATTTATGCATTTAGATTTAACAGATTAAGTTTGAACGGCTCTGATACAAAGGTTAAAGAAAAAGAAAGTGCTCCATTATTGTGTTTTTGTGTATAATGAATTGCCTAGTAGACTGTTGAGGTCGATTTATGCAACAGTATACATGTCTGGTGATGCTAACTGAAAACCTGCACACCACAAAGTAAACAAGCCAAAGAACAAGGGTAACTAGGGGTTGTAGCCTCGCTTAAGGGCATTTGATGTTTAGGGGGTGATATTTAATGTCCCTGTCCCCGGAGTTGACATAAAAGTATGGGGCATGAGTAGAGGCGAGGTGATAGAACAGAGGTTGGTCTGACACATCATCATAGTGATTGGACTCGCTAGGTACTCGTCGCAATGGTGAGGGGCCACGTTGATGTCACTTCTTAGGGGGTAATGATAATGCTAACATTATGGGTCTCCCGAGCTCTTCGGCTGACCTCCTTAACCTTGGTGTTCTTCCAAACTTTGGTCAGTGTGACTCCATAACCTTAGGTCGGGCTAGCTACCTTGTCTATATGGCATAGCTTTGATGCCTTTGATCGATGTAGCCTATTAGTACCACGCGTCATCATCCTAATGGACTTCGGGAAACGCCCATAACATAGATCAAGTTTACATCATTACATATTTATAGTACCCTCATTAGGGTACATTTTTTCCCATGAAAACTTTTGATGTTAATTATGCTGAAAACTTCAACAGTGAGGTAACACGCAATCTCTTGTTTTTTTGCTAAGTACGATCTTCCTCCTAGTAAGGGATCTGTAAAATACAAATAAAGAACCCTAAGGCGAGGAGAACTGGGGGTGGTTTACTCGTCTAAGGACCTCTGATACTTAAGTCAGTATTCTGATATTATCTTGAAAGAATTTTCTTAGGGGAGAGATGGCCTGCCTCCTTCTCGAGTAGATGAGAGTATTTGCACCTTAAACCTCGTTGGAGGAAGTGTGTACATGATGTTGGAATATGTTCATAAAATAGTATGCAATAACTATTTATTTGTGTTTAGTTATTTCTCGGACATTTGTATTATTGATTTTTTTAGCGTGTAATAAATCTTTATGATAACCAGTACGTTAATAAAGATACTAATTCACATCGGCCTTATCATATATAATCTTATTATATAAAGTACATTCACTAAAATATCTATCCACATCAATAATCTAGATCTAGATCACACGCATTCATAATACTTAGTCAATCATACTAGCAATCATTTATTAAAGATTTCATATTTTAATATGTTGCTGACAATTTTATTCATTATCTATGAGCTTAATCATCTCGTACCAATACAATATCATTGTCTCATTAATGAATATGGAATTTTCAGATATTTATATAAATTATTCAATAATAATTTAAAAGAATAATTATAAGAAAAATGTAATCCTATTTTTCATATGAAAATGTCAATACACATGTTTTGAGGACATAACCCTCAACACGATTTTCATCACCATTCCCCACAGATGTCTCCGACTGTTAATGCCAAAAACTTCAACAGTGAAGTTACACGCAATATCCTCTTTTTTGCTAACCTGAAGACGAGGATAACCGGGGGTGGTTGCCTTATGCGTAAGGGCCTCATTTGTCTAAGTCGATATCCTGATATTATTTTGACAGAGTTTCCTTAGGGGAGAAATGACCTACCTTCTTCTCGAGTAACATGGGTATTTGTACCTTAAGCCTTGTTGGAGGAAGTGTGTCGAGGAAGCCTCGAGAGCGTATTGGAGTGGCTTCCCGGGTCACGATGTTTGTCCTTGATTGGATGAGAGGGAGGTGACATTTGACATAAAGCGACAGACATAAAATGTTGATGTTTTTTAGGTGACATATCAGATTCTAATCTAACATCCTGCCACGTCGATTGGACTCATTGGGCAGTTCGGGCTTGTCTGAAGGTGCCACCCAGGATGGTATTTTCGGCGGGTAATAATGACCTTGGTACTCGAGGTTCACCATGCTCTTTTCATAGATTCTATTTGTGTTGTCATGCATATGCTCAGGCCTGTACGACCTGAGCTCCCTAGGGGTTGACCAGCTTATGTCGGTTCTTCTCCTTCGACACTTTCCCTCACCGTTGGCTCGCTGCTGCGGTGCAATACATGTTGCCTTATCATTGGTGCTCGAGAAAATACCCGTAACGGATGTAATTATTAGAAATGTTGTGGGATGACCCTTTTAGGAGAAAAATTTGAAATTAGGTATCCTGGAAATTTTAACGAAATATAATATTTTTCATAGGAGAAAAAACTAACCCCTCGTGTTAGATTATGGTCTAGTAAAAATTTATGCTAAACCCTGATATAACATTTTCATGTTATTCTTAACACTTGTTATGAGTTACCAAATTTAACAAAAAAAAATTCTAAATAATATGGACAATTTAGTATTTTCTTCTGTTAAATTAAAAGAATTTAGGATTTTAATTTATTTTTCTAAACTGTTTAATTTATTTTTTAGTTACTCTTTTAAAATTTTCTCTATAATTATTGTGTTACAATGGACACGTGTTTCTTAAGTAAAATGCTTTCCTTTGAGTGGCAGCTCTTGTAACACAACATGTCCAAAACCTTGATCACATTATGATTTATGTGGGCACGTGAAAGACAAAAGAAAAAGATTATCTTTAATACTCTTTAATTTGGTCCTTTGGGTTCTCCTTGGGGCCAAGAATATACCATTTGAAGAAACTCTCTTTCTTTTATTATTTGTTTTTTCAAGCAATTTTCACACATTTCAAGGTTCATTCAATTCATCTCTCCCATTTTTCTGCCTCCTAAAAGACACTCCCACGCCATGTGTTTGTGATATTTCTTCCCTTTTATAAAGCACGCCCCCATCTTTTTCAGAATTTGATTTTGGAGAATTAAAAAAAAAAATTTATAAATCTTTCAAAAAATTATAATGGAGATTTTGCAAACATATTTATTTGAGGAAAAATTTCTGGTGCTCATGAATGATAAAATATTCAGTATTATTTTATATTATTTTATTATACATTTATAATTTTTATAAACTTTAAGAATTTATTTATTCATTCTTCTTAAATTTTAAATAAAATATAATATTTATAGACACGTATCAATTGATGATATATATGAATATTGAATTTTAATACTTTAAATTTAGATGTATCAAATATATGATAGTACGACGTTAAAAAGATAGTGTTGAGGATTGTTTTATCACAGTGAAGCAATATTTTGGTAATATGAGTGAGAATATATTATAATTAACATTTGAAGTAATAAACTTCACAAATCTTTTTAGAAAAAAAAGGAGTTATGATAATGTTTTATGTGGTAGCAATGTAATTATTGACACTTTTGAGGTATATAGAAAGAGGATCATAACATTTTGTTTTTAAAGTTATAATTGGCAGTCCATTCTAACATTCATTCTATTAAATGAAACATCACTTTAGCTACAGTCAACAGAGAAGATTAACATGTGTCAATTTTTGAGATCTGAACGGGTCAGATCAACACTGTAAAAATAAAATATATCTTAAGTCTTTAAAATATTAAAAATGAAAAGAAAATAAGAATCATTTTCAAGCAGTTTTATCTACTCTTTACTTTCTAATTTTCAAAATATGCTTCGAGTATATTACCAATGCATTATATTATTGGTTAGTTTTTCATTTTCTTATTTTTTCATAGTATTATGTATATTTTGAGGAAGTTTTTACACTTTTTTGTTATTTCCAATTTGAAATTTAAATATAGACAATAGAATAAGTTAAGTTATTCAGTTTGTTAAAAATGAATAAACAGTACATTAAATTAAAAAAGAAAACATGTTTTAGTTGACAAAAAATCAAGGAATAAAATATTAAAAATCAAAATAAAATATATATCATAAAATTATTGGCCTATGTTCTAATTATATAACAACGTTAATTATTGGAGAAATTCTAGTAGATATGACTTATAAAAATAATTGATAACAGTTTTTTAATTTTTTTTACAAATAAACTTTTTTTATTCAAGTTTTTTATTTATACGAAACTAATCAAAATAGTAAAAAACAAAAAACAAATATCAGGTGCATATAATATACCTAGTATATAAAAAAGTAAAAAATATTAGTAATAAATGAGAGAGCTTTAGACCATCTAAATCAGATCAAATAGTCTACAACTATCGAGTTGTCTCTCAATCGTTAGATTCTTAACGTCAGATAATCTAACTCATTTTCTTATTATATAACTGTATATTAATAAGATTCTTAACGTCACGTCAGATTATTCTCATTTTCTTAATATACCATAATGCAAGTTAAAATGCCTATTTGTTATGAATTATATGTATAATTGTATAAATAGTAGATTTCAAGTCACATGTTCAACCATTAAACTAATTCGTGAATAACACTAAGCATTTTCTATTGATTTATTTTAGATATTGTTAAGAAGTTAGTGTCAAGAGTATATTTGTCTAATAGGGTAACTGTTCTTGCACTTTCAAGGAATCATTTCTTAAACTAGCTTTATTGGGAGGAAAAAAGAAGGATCATTTTGGTGTGTTGGTTATGGGTTTCTTTCTACTTCTCAAATTCAATTCAGAGCATTGATCCAAGAACTTTTCATTTTCAATTAATATATAGAATGAGGCTGATTAATGCCCACTAATTTATTAGATTGATGCTTTAAAAAATAATTTTTATTATCTTTGATAAAGGTCATGTACTAAAAATGCTTTTGATATCAACTATTTTGTGTTTGCATTAATTTGCAAGGGCAAAAGCACTTTGTATGATAGCCACTCATGTTACCTCAATTATTCGTTATTCCCACATATAATATATTTAATTATAATTTTTTATATAAATGAATTGTATGTGAAACAATATTTTTGAATCTCTATAATTTGACTCTCAGTTTCAATTTTTTATCATATAGATATTTTTAACCTAAGTGACATATTTTTTCGGTTCTTGATTTTGAAAAGAGAGTGGAAATGAACCATGTGATAGTGATCTAGACATAAAAATAGTGAAATAAATAAAATTAATCAAATAACAATTTATAACTTTTTTTTTGTAGTTTTAAGTATTATTAAAATTTTGTTTATTTTCTAGACACAAAAGATTAATCAAACAAGTCCCACGAAAAGTATTAGTGGGACTATACTATTTTGAACAAAATGTGAAGTAAACACTTAAATTTAGCAATTTTCATAGCCTCTACTATAAGAAATTCATCACATCAAGAAGTAACATTGCTCTGTTGCTCAATTTCCATAGCCTCTACTATATGAATCGGGGATTGTCTTACATGAACATAGACTCAACATATGGTTAGATTGACCACCACAAGGTCAAACTCACTGCCTAAACCTCCTACTATGCGGACGAGCAATTCCTTATCAGAATGATCATTTTAGGCAGTGATCTAAGATATCTATTGTGAATTTTATCTTCCAAATATAATAAAAACTGTGTGTATTATACATAATATTCCCCTTGTAAAGGCCTTTGTAACTTAATTGTGTAACAAAGTGAAAAATGCATCATAAGAAATTTTTTAAAACATTCAAATATATTAACTAAATTTAAATTGAAGGTAAAATAATGAGAGTGAAAGAATAACTGAAAATACAACATTTGATCCCGAAAAACATTTACGATACTTGAAAATTTATCACGTCATTTAATAAAAAATATTATTTTTTATCGAATATTAGTTTTTCACTCAATTAAATATGATACTCTCGACAGTCCGTGATTTTTCTCAGGAGGCCAGCTTCGCAATCGTTCTCCCTGTAGGCACATTACATCACAGGAAAAATTCAAAAAATGTCTACAAAATAAGTCATTAGTCATCACCACCGTCCAAGTCCCGACTCTACGTAACAGTTGACCTCAACACAGTGACAGTACATGGAAAAGAAAGAGAGATTTTATTTCCTTTCATGATTCACATAATGGGGACAAAATCTATAGTATGAAATTTGAAAAAAAAAAAATTCTTTTAATTATTTTAAAGCGGGTCTAAATTTTTTTAACCATTAAGATGATTATTAAGATGATCTTATCTTCGGTTTAGATCATTAAGATGATCTTATTTTCGGTTGAACATGAGACAATACTAATTCTTTAAGATCTTTTTAGTTTTTATTTAGATATTTACTTTCTAATTTTATTTCAAATGTAACTCATGTGTTAGACGTGACAAAATAGTTTAATAGTTGACACATATGGTTAAAATTTGATGCCTAATGTTTGAGGGGTAGTCACGAATGTTTTTCAACTTATATTATAGGTAACAATGTGATTTTTCTCTTTATATTTTTCCTATAAAGTAGGGAAAATAACTCTATTTTAATTAGTACCTTTCTTATTGATTTTATCAAGCTTGTTAAAGAATGTCATGAAAGCTTTACAATAATGAGGTGCACCAACTAAATATAGGGTAATATATACTCTATTGTTAGATTTTCATTACTAAATATAGTCTATATTGTGTTATATCTTGCACATTGTTTCAACAATATATATATATATATATATATATATATATAATGCTTTCCATTGACAACAACAATGTAATCATCCTTTTGATTGCTTTTCATTTATAACATCGCACACACGAATGAGCATTCATTTAACAATTTGTCTTATCAGTTTAAGTGCACATCAAGATCACTTTGTGTGTGAAATCAATCACTTGGACTTGAGTTGAGTTGATAAGACAAAATAAGTGAAGAGGCACCTAATGCGCAAAATGAGAGATTTATGTATAAATTGGATACACAATATCCACCGACGCACTTCATCAGTAAAAGGAACACATAATAATAATCACATTAGCACATAAATACAAATTATAAGAATCATAAAACTTATGCGGACAAAACTTGAACAAATTTAACACTATATAGTGACCAGTAGCATTTTATCAATTTCTTTTTACCTGTGAGCTGGGAACAAGAATATGTTTTTTCGGTCAAAGTTACAAAATTCTAAAACAATTATGTTATTCTATGCTTCGAATAAATTAGTTTATGATGTAAGTATGATGGTTTAATCATGATGTGATAAGCCTATCTTGGCATGTAACTCACATGATTAATTTAAACCCGTAGTGAAGGAAATCTTTGTGAAGAGGAAAATTCTTCAATGTCGGGACTGTTTTTTCGGATGTTGATGCTATAGGGTTCAATAATATATTGAAGATCAAATTATTCAAATGTGTTTAATGGTTCAACAAATGTGTTATGATGTTCAATAAATTTTTTTAGGTTCAACAAATATATTGAAATGATTCAATAAAATGTGTTTAGGTGTTAAATAAAAACTTCGACAGAAAAATGATCTCTAACAATAAAGAGTGACCCTTGTGAAGATAGTTCTTTTAACAGTAAATGTGCCAAAAATGGTCTTCCAAAATTTTGGAAGCTTTAAATTCCATTTTTCTAGTTGCTTTTTGCATGATATTCAAATCACTTTTTGAGAAGCTTGTGTGTATAGATACATACAACTCGTGTAATGAATTAATTAAAAAGATTGAACCTTAGTCCTTAATGTCAAGTTTCACATCTTTACATGTTTAACTACAATTCTTTTACACTATGTCATGTCATTGTCTTAAATATTTAATAAAAAAATTGAAGGATAATCTACAATTTTATCTCTACAGTTTGAGATAATTTTTATTTTAAATCCTTCACTTTAAAAATATAAAATAGAAGTTATAGTTACATTTTGCATTCACGTTAAACTTTCCATGTCACCTCCGCTTAAAAATAATAACGGTCCGTCACGATCTGCTTACGTGGTATTATGTGGTAAGTAGTTTAACGTCATGTCATCTTTTTAATTTACCCAGCTGTCACGTGTGATGAATTATCTAAAATACCCTTAATTTCACCATCTTCTTTCTTCTTCCATGAGTTCTCTCTCCCTTTTTTTTCAACTATTTTTCTCTCCCCCATCCCTCATCTCTTTCGAATACCTTTTTCCCATCCCCAAACCCTCATTTCTCTCTTTCCCTCACCCATTGGCTCCATTTTCGTTCAATTTTTTCCTTCATTTTCGTTTGGTTTTTCCA
Source organism: Datisca glomerata (assembly GCA_003255025.1). Taxonomy (NCBI): domain Eukaryota; kingdom Viridiplantae; phylum Streptophyta; class Magnoliopsida; order Cucurbitales; family Datiscaceae; genus Datisca; species Datisca glomerata. The sequence continues at coordinate 148,112 of QANY01011764.1, read as the reverse complement.
TAAAGTTTCTATTTCTCCAAACCTCTGCGCCTCATTTCTCCAAATCGGACTTTGAGAATGAAAATCTGTGATTACCTGAAATTAATGGCAGTAAGCTCAAAATGTATTCAGACTGTGAATATGAAGAAATCTCTAACCACATAAAGATGATGAACGACAATGAAATTTGAAGATCAATTATTTAGTTGACTCCATAAAAATGACTCTAAATATATGCTCCGATGAACAAATTCAAATCAACTCAGCATAAACAAACATATAATTTCAGCCAAGGTGATTACTGATTGACTGAGACTACTCATAAGTTCTTAATCAAATTTTGTACTAATTACTGATTTATCTTATGACGAATCATTTTGGGGGAAAGCTGCAACACCAGGAATCGCCCTCAAATCGTACTTCGAACTGTCAGTGTAAACCGTCTGGGATCGATTGTCGATCTGTTGTTGAGAATTGGAGTAGCCAACGTTGATGAGTGATGAAGATTCAGTTAGAGCAAGGATTGGGTCGTCGATTTGAGGGGTTTGAAAGGGTTCGAGATTACCGAGAGGGTTATTGAGCTCAGAAAGCATGCTCTAAACCTAGCCAGAAAGATAAGAAGGATTGTAATGGTTTGTATCATAGGCCAGATGTGAAATACCATCTTCTTGAGTTGTCCCCATCACCATCTCAAGTTGCTCGAGCTTCTATGCCACATCCACCATGTCCGATGCCCTAATCTTGTAACCCAAAATTGCCAGTAACTCATCCACACCCCTCCGTCTTGTTCTTCCTCAAATATCTTCACCTTCCTGCTCGACATTGATGAACACTTCGGCTTCGAAACGCCACTTTCGCCGTCGTATGCAACTCTTTTAGATCCCTCTTGATGCTCCCTCGTCATTTTATTTACTCAGAGCACTTTAAAGGCTACAACCATTTGAACAAAACAAATTATTCTCTTTGATTGGTGTTTTACAGCTCCGTCTCTCTCTTGCTCTCTCTCTCTCTCTCTCTAGCAGACAAAGAAGAAGATGATAATAAGTGGTTAGAGAAGGGTGAGAGAATGAAGGAGAGGGAACTCAAGGAAGAAGAAAGAATGGGGGAATTATGAGTATTTTGGATAATTCATCTCACGTGGTAGCTGGGTAAATTAAAAATATGACATGGCGTTAAACTACTCATCACGTAATACCACGTAGGTAGATCATGACAAACCGTTATTATTTTCAAGCGGAGGTGCTACGAGAGGTCTAACGTGCATATAAAATGTAACTGTAGGGCCTGCTTTACAAATATTTAAAGTGAAAGGTCTACAATGAAAACTATCACAAACTACAGGGGGTAAAATATAATTTACCCAAAATTAAATTAGCTGATATTATGTGATCATCTTAATTTTATACAGATTTATGCATGTTTTTCTTTACATTTATTAGGTTAGCTTAAAACATGTACTTAAAATTTTTCAATTAAGTGATAAGCTGACTAATCAAACAGATAGTTGATATCAATTGGTAGTAGTTAGTATTTTCTCTCAAATAAACTACATGTAACATTTACCTAGCAATAGTTGTACATAAATTATTAAGAAATGCAATTCCAAGTATACACTCTCGCTTCTTCTTTCTTGTTCTCATTTTCTTTCTTCTGTTATTGCTATTTGTACCGGTTTATACAATTTGAAATATTCACTCTTTCTTCTATACACATTAAAATCCTAGGTTGTGCTTGTCATCCCTTGTTGAAATCTTACAATACTCACACATTATGACCCAAAACAACTCAATGTGTATTCTTAGGCCGATCCATCTACTGACAAAATTTATACATCAAGACACGTAATGTTTGAAAATATTTTTGCATATGCATCATATCATGCTACTGATTTAGCTACTCATATCATGTATCATCTGCTTCTTCATCTAGTTTAGCATCACACATTGTTGATGTATCTACTTTTTTCTATTTGTTTTACCTATACAAACCTCATCTTCAATATCTATTCAACTCAAAATCAACCTTCAACTTTGGTTTCGAGTCAACTTGTTTTTTAGTCTTCAGTCAATCTGCATGATATTTCACATTTATTATCAATTGATCTCCCAAATTTTCAACCTTCTACTTCAATAAAAACCTCTTAGCCTCATATACTTTCTTCTAATCCTCATAATAAACATTCAATACAAACTAGATATAAGTCGGGTTTCATTAAAAATAAAACATTCTTAGCTACATTCTCTAGTATTTCATCTAAACTTGAATCTACAACCTATTTTGTTGCTTCTAAAAGTCCAACTTGGCTTAAAGCTATGGCAAATGAAGTTGATGCTCTCAAATCTTAGAATACCTGATCCTTGGTACCCTTACCTCTTAACAAAAGCCTAATCGGATGTAAATGGGTATACGAGCTTAAATATGTACCCTTACCTCTTAACAAAAACCTAGTCGGATGTAAATGAGTATACGAGCTTAAATATCACCTTGTGGCAATATTGCTACACACAAGGCAAGACCTGGCTAACGGATTTTATTAAGAAGCAGGTTTAGACTATAATGTGACCTTCAGCCCTGTGCAACTTGATGTGAAGAATGTTCTTCATAATTTCCTTAAAAAGGAAATGTATATGGTCCAACCCTTGGATATGTTGATCCTTCATTCCCAAATCATGTTTGCAAGTTATACCTATAGCTTGAAACAAGCTCTTAGAGCTTCATTTGACATGTTCACCTCATACTGCACCACTATGGATTTTGTAGCTTCTACTACTAATACCTCACTTTTTATCAGGAACATTGGTCCATTTGTTACATATCTACTTCTTTAAGTAGATATTATCATCATAACTGATACATATGCCTCATATATTAAGCAACTCATTCATACACTAGAATAATAATTTGTAATAACTGATATGGGTCCACTTAGGTTTTTTGGTCTGGAAATTTAAAAAAATATCATCTGGTATCTTTTTGAATCAGCTAAAGTATGCCAAGTATCTCATTATTAAGGCTGGCATGATAGAAGCAAAACCTTGCAACTTTCATTATTATGCTAAATCAACTTTGTATAGTTACAATGGATCTCTTCTTTCAGATGTTGCTTAGAAATATAGTTGGTTGACTACAATACCTCATATTTACTCGACTTGCATTTTGCGTTGATAAAGTGTGTTAATTTATACATGCCCCCACCGCTACTCATTTTACTGTGTTGAAGATATTTCTAAGATATCTCCTTGGTACTTTGGATTATCGAATCCTTCTTAAACCATGACAACTATATCTCTATGCCTTTAATGATTCTGACTAAGCTGGAGATCCTGCTGACAGGCAATCAACCACCAGTTTTATTGATTTTCTTGAGTGTATCTCATATCTTTGTCTGCCAAGAAATAACCAACTGTTTCAATATCATTTTCAGAATCAAAATACAAAGCATTGACCAATACAAGGCAACTTATGTGTGATCTTCACATATACTTGGCTAAACCTTCTAATTTTATAGTGTGATAACACCTACCATTGCGCTTGGTTCTAACCCTATTTTTCATATTGAAACTAAACATGTGAAAATTGACTAACATTTTCTAAGGGAGAGAATTGTTCGAAAAGATCTTACTGTCAAGAATGGTGTATCTGAATTTTAACTTGTTGACCAAAGCTCTTTCAACTATACTTTTTCAATTATCAAAGCAAAAAACTCATGCCCCTATTACTTTACATGAGTTTGAGGGGGGATGATCCGCTGACTAATCAAACTGATAGTGAGTTAATATCAGTTGGTAATAGTTAGTTAGTTTTCTGTTGAATAAACTACATGTAATATTTACATAGCAACACTTGTATAGAAATTATTAAGATATAGAATTCGAATTATTCACTCTATCTTATTCTCTCGTCTTCTTTCTTGTTCTGATTTTCTTTCTTCTTTTATTGATATGTACAAGTTTACTACTGATTTCATTAGGGTCTACTATGTAAATAAGTACCTTTCTATGGAATTAACTATACAAGTTTCTTTTTAATACACTTCTTACTTTTTAACGATTTTTCAAGTATTAAATAATATATGTAATTGTCTGATTTGATTTTAAATTTTAAATATTTTTTATAAGGCTCATGGGCATGTGAGCTCACATTCAAGTTTTTTTAGTGATTATGTTAGAAGATTAATTTCATACCCTTTTATGCTTTAAAATATAATTTTAGACTAAATTATTAGTTTTGAAAAATTTAAGACTAGAGTACAATTATAAAAATGCAAGGAGTTTAGTGCTATTTACCCAAAATATTATAAAAGGTATAGGTGAATGGAGAAGTGAAAGGGGGAAGGAAAGAATAATAATTGAGGAATGGGAAGGGAGGATGACTTTACCGAGGCAGAGTAATGGAATTGGAGAGTGAGTGAGTGAGAGAGAAGACAAACAAAAAACAGTGTTTAAAAAAAACGTAAACGGCGCCAGAATTTTCTTCTTCCCTTACTGTTCTCTGTCCCCACCTTTTTCTCTCCCAAATAAACCATTTTACCTTCTCTCTCTCTTTAATTATTTCTCACTAAAAGGAAAGCGGCGCTCTCTTATTCATCACCAAACTTCCAACCACGCTTCTTTGGTAAGCGTATTCAACACCAACCTTTCTTTATTATGGGTCGGGATCTTCTGTCGTTGCAAGACAGAAACAGATGTTCAATTTGGTTGTTCAATAAGTTTAAATTAGATTCATTAAAAAAATTTAATTTAAAAATTAATATTTTAATAAAAATAATTAGGTCAGATATTTTTAACAATCAGATCTAAACCAATTGTTATCTCTGTTGTTGCCTAACAATGACATAAAAACCATTTCTTTTTATTATCACTGCTAATACATTTTGCTTGACAAATTTTTTAACCTTAAGGCCCCACATATCTCTAAATAGTTTGTGTTTATTTTTTAGGGACAAAGAACGAAGATGACAATGAGAAATCTAGAATAAGAATGACAATCGAGTTTGTAATAATTAAACTATGACAAAACATGATTGATATGTTTGGTTATGCATTGTAGTTTATAAATTAATTGATGAAAATTTATGATTGTTATATTTAATCTACGTAAAATTTCTTGATAAATTTATGTAAAATAATTTTAGGAGTAATTAAGCTATCTAATCATGATCGTTTTGCCTTATTATTTTTGAACCCATTACTCTTAGAAATAATTCAATTGCCTATGAGGATGTAAATTAAGATTAGTTACAGACTATATTGCTACCTAATTTAAGGATTCATCTAAATAAAAGTGATAATTCAATAACGAGAGGATCATCCTCAATAGCATACCACCAACCCCTATGGATGAAATGGTGAAAGTTCCCCCAAAACAGACAAAGTTGTGTCATTTTGCTTTACCTCACATTGGGGGGGGGGGGGGGGGGGGGGGGGGGGG